>VXAC01008793.1:39477-136043 GCA_013399225.1 Rhipidura dahli | reverse complement strand
AATTATTAGAAGGACATGGACCCATTGGAGGGGGTAAGGTTAGATTAGATAATAGGATGAAATTCTTCCCTTTCAGAGTGGTGAGGCCCTGGAGCACAGATCCCCCAGAGAAGCTGTAGCTGAAAATGTTCAAGGCCAAGTTGGAAAACCCTTTGACCAACCCTGCCTAGTGGAAGAAACTATTTGATGAGTTGCAGCTTCGGCAAAGTTATATATCCTGATGCTTACCAACCTCTGGACAAACCCCTCTGTCCCACCACTACACTGCATAAGGCAAGGCTGATGTCTTAAGAGGCCACCTAAAAACAGACTAGACAAGAATAAGGGAATAAAGGTGGGTATTTATTTGAAGAGCCTTCAAAGGTACCCCTGGGGAGCCAGAGGCTGCTGCCGAGATGGACCCCGAGATGGACCCTGAGAGGCCACGAGTTCTTCACACTTTTATAGGGCTGGTTGATTTCCATCTCAGGCTTAATTCTCCAATTAAAACTTCAGTTAATGATGTAATTCCCCTCAGCTTGGCCCCCTCAGAGGCTCTTTGGTTTATACTTTTTGGGCCTAGGACAGGCTGGGTGTCCTTGGAGAGGAGGCCTGGAGAGGCTTTGTTGTATCTGCCCAGCACAGAGAGCAGAAATGAACAGGCTCCAGGAAACTTCAGAGTTACACACTGGCCAGTGCAGGGTTTGAAAAATATAAAAGTTAAAACCTAAGGCATCAAGGTAGGGCAGTTCCAGCTCTCTGGTCCTCCTGGCTCCTGTTAGGAAGGATGAGCTCACAGTGAGTGCATCCAATTCCTCACTATCTAGTTTGTTACTGCAGCATTTTTTGTCACACTGAAGCTGAACAGCCTTCAGAGTCTGAAGTTGCTACATTGCTTTAGGGAATTAGCTTCCATTTTGCTTTACATTATTACATAAAAATTACTCTGAAATGTCAGTTTGCTTGTAAAACCACAAAATGTAATTTTACTTTAGGTTTCTTTGAAAAATTATTTGATTTCCAGAGTCACATCATGGGATGTGATCTAGCCATTGCTACCTGCAGACTCTTCAAGAGATAATCCTGACAGGCTCAAGGCTGCTTCCATCTGGTAGCACAGTAGTGTCATTATTTCAGCACTGGATGGCTTTGTGTGTTTTATAAATTCTATTCAGACAGCAAAATTCATAAAAAGAAAAACCATTGAACTGGATACCTACATTATCAGAGACGGTAAAGAGTTCTTTAGGAGAAGGGAGAGCACTGGGCTCATGGTTAGAAACCTGGAAGCCCTGGGCCATGCCCATCACAGACTCCAGAGTATGAGGGAATGAGTGTTTTGGTTGCAATGCTCTTACACCTGCTAAAGCCAGATGCAAAACAAAACCCTCAACTCCTTGTAGATGAGGCTCTGAAAAGAATTTGGGTCTAGTTACCTCCCCCGATATTTTGCTAGTGCCAAAGAAAGGGGAGTTCTAGAACTTGGATAAGAAGGTTTTTTTACCTTTATTTTAATCAAAACTTTTGATGAAAAGTTGGCTTCGTTTTGACTTCTAGATTAAAAAATAGAATATTGCTCATAAATGCATAACCTGGTGCAGTTTTCCCTATCAAGAAGTAGGTTGAAAGGTACAGAAAGGAGAACTCAAATTCCACAGCTTAGGTTTTCAGTGAAAAACCTAAACACCACAATATTATAGAGGACAGAAGAACAGGCATGGTTAAGAAGCTATTGACAGCCAGTTTGAAGCCAGTTTTTTTAGTGGATTCTTAATTACAGAGAGACAAACCACCCCAAATAATCAAAGAGGTTGGAAGGAATCCTGCATTAACCCTGAAGATGGAAGATAGGAAATGTGCAGCCCCAAAAGACTGACTGCAGATACAGTTCCTTCCTACTTTGCTGATGAACCTTTTAAGACCAAAGAGAACCTTAGTAAAACCAGGGATAAATCTAATTGGTTTTTAAGTACATGAGCTGGCTAGGCTTTGCCCAGAGGTTTTTAATGGATAATTTGACCTGCTGAAAGCCAAAAGACAGTTTATTGCTTAACCCTGTAACTACAGTAATTGTAATTAAGCGGTAGCCTAGGAAAGTCTGTTCCCAGCTGTTGCGACCGAGGGGAGCGACGGAGGGAGCAGCACGCTCAGATGAGTTCGGCAACGCTCAAATTTATTTTACAATCAGTCCTTCTTTTATACAACACTTAATTAACTCATGCATATTGCAAAACTAAAGCTCATGATTGGTTCAAGTCCGAGAGGGTGCAGTCTCTCTTTGTTTACTTTCTTGCTGTCCTGTTATCTCGTTCTTCATACCGCTTCTCTCCCGATTCAGAGCGGCTTACAGTTCTCTAACCTTGACGAATTCCTGAGGTCTCCGACAGTGTTAGCTAAAGACAACTTAGCTGGGCCCCGTAACAGGATTCAAATGCTTCCCAACACCCAGCCACCTGCCCAGGCAAAGCAGAAACTTAAGATTGATTACCCTTGTCATAACTTTTGTCTTCAGCTCAGAGTACAGTTTTAACCCAAGACATTTTGCCAGCTGAGGTTGATTATTGGCATGGCACAGCTGCTGTACACAGTGGTGCATTCTGTACTGCGCTGTTGCTTATTTATGCTATGTGTGGGAAATACAAAAAGGGGTAGAAGGACTTCTAAGGGGTGAGAAATAAAAGCATGTTTTAAGAATAAAGCAGAAAGATTTTAGGAAATAGCTTCAGCTGCGAAAATAATAAAGAAGATACAATTATACAGCAGAGCAAGGACACTAGAATAAAGTTTCCAGGCGTAGCTGAGATGACTGTTAGATTTGCAAAAATATGGTTAGCAAGAGAGGTAAAGTTAAGCTTAATAACGGAATATTATGCACTGTTACAGAAGGTATGAAACAAGCAACTATTATTTGTAACAAATGTACGTGCGATATAAGAAGATTGGCTAAAACAGCTGTCTGTAACCTTTGAAATATCTGCTATTGCTTGGAAAACTTTTAAGAATGCTCTGTAACCAGGAAATTCTTGGTTTTCTGCCTGCAGCGCAAGCTTGTGTTATCTCTGATGTCTCTAGTCAGTTTATGAGGTGAATAAAATAATATAAGCTCATGGAGCATCTGTCCTGGCTCCCCGTCCCATTTGGTTTTGGCAGCAGCTATGGAAGCACCTGGTGTCTCTGGTCAAGGTAAGACCCTACACAAACTCACACGTCTGACAAATGTCCAGTGTCAGACTCCCAGGGCAGGGGCAGGAGTGTCTCCCCAGGCCACACAGAACATCTTGAGCAAGCATCCTACAGACACAGCTGCCTATTCCAACCATCACATGCTGCCCTTGCGATGGCGAGTCACACCCAGGCAGGAGGATCCCCCAAATACCAGCTCCTATCATTGTTTCCTTATAAACAAATCTCTATTTAGAACACAGCGATCAACACAGGTACAAACAGCCCTGTACTGTACCTTTGCTTACATGGCTTCTTGAAATGTTTTGTTTAGTTGCTGTGACTTGCCAGAATTCTCCACGGAGCTTTTCTCAGCCACGTGACTGTGTCACTGTTGCACCACGGATGGGTAGAGAAACCACGTGAAGTCCAGACTCAGGTATCAATAGCAGCAAGCCCCTTAATGGTTTTTCCCAAGGCTTTTATATGTTAGTTTGCAAAGAGTGTGTTAAATGGCATAAGGTAATTGGTCCTCTGGCCATCCACCCCTTGAGGGGATTTGCCTAATTCTAAGACATCAATTCCCAACTATTTTTCTAGTTAAAACAATAACAATCCAGCAAAACAATCTGCAGTGTTTACAGAATGGTAACTTTGTTTTAGATAGCTTGCATGGGAAAGACAGAGCTCTCCCAAAATGCTGCAGAAAGGTGAAGAAATTCACTGCTGAAGCTTTTTCAGTAACCATATGACTGCTCTTCAAGACAGATGCTGGCCTCCACCTGGCAAATACAGCTCTTTGCCTGACCTGGCACCAAGAATTACCAGCCTCACCTCCTCTCAGTAACCAGGAACAAGAAGGAAAAACTGTTCAGTGTAAATTTAGGGTTACTGCAGCACACTCGCTTTTAGGGGTCACAGGGCACCAGAGAAATACTCTCTTAAAATGAGAAGTAAACCCCAGGGTTGCAAGGGCAGGTGAGTTAGGAGTAGAAATGTGTCCAGACAGTTCATTGGAGGTTGTTTTAAAAATTATATGCTCTGAGGCTGCCTCTAGCAACTGGTAGTTTTACAGATGGCCCTTTGTGTCCCAGTCCTAAAGGGAAAAATATAAATTACATACAGTTCTGGCCATGCAGACCAAATTCAAGTATGGCTTGGATCCTGCTCTGCCACTTGGCATGACTCATCAAAAATGAGTTAATCAATTTTTGACTTCAGCAGTGCAAAACCAAACCAAACACACACATCCCAAAAAACAGATTATTCATCACGGCTACAACTGAGGACAATTCCCCAAGCCAGCAAAGCTGCACAGGTGTAAACCAATACAGGGGAACAAATGTTTTAGCACAGAAATAATTTCATTATTTCATTGTTCTTTGTGATCATCTCTATCAATCAGTATATGCATAAATGGGCTCTGGCTTCCTATCCTACACATGAGAGAGATGTTCACTTTCACACTAACCTGAAATATTGTGCCCTGGAAGTGCCCATTTGCATGTTTCATGAAAGCTGAACACAATCAAATAGGAAATCAATTCACTCCAACATTTCTGTTTAAGAAAAAAAAGGCAGCTAGTTGATCAGCCAGGGTACAAAAGAGTTCATTAAAAAAAAAAAAAGAAAGGAAAAGATAAGAACATAAAAGGATAATCCTTTAAGATTATAAAGGTTTTGTGTAATGCTTAATTTTAATCAATACATAGGACTAGACAAGGATCATCCTCACAAAGGATGACATAAAAGGATTAGTGACTTCCATCCTGCACAAAACCAGTCAGAGACATGGTTATTACAGTCTGGAACTGTTTCTTCTCCAAGTAAGATTTTAAAATTCAAAAGATGTGATAAAAAGAGATACAGGTAGAAAAGGGGGTGGCTTTTATTTTTCCTGTTTTTTTCCAGATGCAAAGTTAAAATGCAAGTCAAGACATTTAAGAACATTAGTGTAGAGCTATAGAAAGGGTAAGACCCCACAAAATTTACAAGACTGTTTCTTTTTCAGTTGTTCAACATAAATAATTGTATCATCCTTCATTAAGACAATTCCAATTATGTTTTCTTTTCCTTTCAGGCTTGAACTCTTAGAGTCCACTTCTCAAGTTTCCAACCAGGTTATGCCAGCTGGACTCTTTGAAATGAAAACTGAGATTCACATGATCATACAGTTCTGTGAATTGGACTCAAAGGAGAAGGGATAAACATACACCTGAAACAATAGCATCGTCCAACATTACAGGCTGTACAGCAGTGAAGAAGTGATCAGAGACAGATAGTAACAAATTCTGTTAGCCCCTCTTTCATCATCTCTTTCCCTTTGTGGAAAGAAAAACATCTTTCTTTATGCACAGCCACTTCCTCGGACTTTCTTGTGTGCTGTAATCACTTCTCTTGTTCCAGTGTTTCATCTTCACATCTACTTGCCTCCTTTTAGTCCTTTGATCCTCTCCCCTTCATTCTCATTCTATCTTTCTGTTTCCTACCATCTCTGTTCCCAAGTTCCACCCCCAGATTCCAGCAGAAGGATATAATTTCTCAGTTTCCTGTTCATCTATTAGTTATGCCACTGGTGAATCATCCTAATTGCAAAGAAAAACATACTCCCCATCATTTGTGAATTTGGTTTACAAATCTGATTCAGTGATAGGAACAAATATTACATGGAATGAATATGTAGAAATTAGCTAGCCACTGTGAGCAGCACAGAGGCCGCTCATAGAGAGGTATTTGGTAGGAAATCACAGGGTACACATCCCCATGTGGTGTCTCATAGTGCCAGCCACAGCTCATAGGCAAAATGAGATCTGTTTCTGCAGACAGCTATTGAAATTGTCTGTTCTTCTATAAATGCAGATGCAAAAGTCTCAGCAGGCCTGTGGGTGTTCGACAGAACAGCAAGCAGAACTGCTGTGTTCAAGTGAGGTGCTTGGCTCAAAAGAACAGCTCACTCATACACCAACTCATTTAAGCAGCTGCCAAAGAAGTGACACGTTAGCTGATAAATAGGGGTGGACATTAGACAGAAACTTGTCAAAGTCCCCCGGAAGTTGAATATGGTGGCATGAGTGGTTCACATGTCAACACCAGGGACAGGAGTCCCACATCCCACTGAGCAACCTCCACTCACTTACTGGTAAAAAAGGGAAAATGCCTTTTGCTCTTCCTTCCAGGGATTAATTAATTAATTCTTAATTAAGTTTGCAAAATACAAATATCCTCAATTGAAAGAAACTGTAAAAGTGAAATTATTGTTTGGAGGATAAGAACTCTTGCCTGGAGAAAACCTTTGGGTGTATTTTCTCATTAACACTAATGGAAATTAACAGCTTAATGCAAGCCAAGCTGAAAAGAAGATAATTTACATTTGCATCTTAACTACACTTGGCTCATTACTTATTTAGGATCATGTATGCGGGAAGGTGAGCCTCAGAACTTCAAGCTATGGTTTCTGAGTGGTCCTATATGCACAAACACATTCCAGTAAAATCTGTGTGGTTGTTATGACAGTCCTCTCCTGCCAGCAGCACACATGGCAGCACGCAGAGCATGCTCTGCTAAAGGGACACACCAGCCCAGCAGAGAGCATGAGACAGTAACCAGAAGAGGCCAAAGACTACATCCAGAAAAGAAACCTGGAGACTCTTCAGAAAAGACAAAGGGAGAGAGGTACATGTGACGCCTTAAGAGGCCTCCTAGAAACAGAGACTAGACCAAAAATAAGGGAATAAAGGTGGGAATTTATTGGAAAGGCCTTCAAAGGTACCCCTGGGGAGCCAGAGGCTGCTGCCCAGATGGGCCCTGAGATGGACCCTGAGAGGCCACGAGTTCTTCATACCTTTATAGGTTTGGTTCATTTGCAGATCAGGGTTAATTCTCCAGTTAAAGCATCAGTTTAATGATGTAATTCCCCACAGCTTGCCCTCCCTCAGAGGCTCTTTGGTTTATACTTTTTGGGCCTAGGATGGGCTGGGTGTCCTTGGAGAGGAGGCCTGGAGAGGCTTTGTTGTGTGTGCCCAGCACGGAGAGCAGAAATGAACAGGATACAGGAAATTCCAGAGTTACACACTGGCCAGTGCAGGGTTTGAAAAATATAAAAGTTAAAACCTAAGGCATCACATGTCATGTTGACATTTAACTCTAGCCCAAAACTGCAACCCTGAGAGCTTTTGCTGTACCCTGGCCATGTCCAGGTATGTTTGAGAGCCCAGCTTTCCTTGGACACCAATAGAATTCTCCTTCAATTGCTTTCAATTGCCTGTTCAGTCTTGACAGACGCAGAGCTGGCACCTCCTGCCTTACACTCCAGCCCTGGTGGGGAGGGTCTCCCCCACACACAGGGACACAGAAAGCAGTTATACCAACACCTCTGAACAAGAGCAGAGGGGGAGGAGGACCAGCATTTGCAGTTTTACACAGAAGGAGGTATGTGACCTCATGGGAGCTGTTCCTGAGAGATGTCAAGTCCACGCCTCTTAGGGGCTCAGCCACCTCATCCCACAAACACAAGGGTCCAGCCTGTCATTTCCCACACCACGTGGCGGAGATGAGACATGGGCAGCCTTCCCACCCCAAATCTCAGGCGAGCATCCTAATGCTAGACTATGGTGGTGGCTTCTGTTTGGGCCTTTCCTAAAGCCCAAACAATATGTCATGGAAGAGCTTCAAGCGAGAGAAGTGAAACAGCCCATCCCAGGACACAGAGAGCCCCATAAGCCTTTCAACTCCACCCACGACATGCAGATGCCTTTACTAGACAGGCAGATGGGTCTAAGTCTGAACCAGCAGCTCTAAGTCTGAACTCCTCATGCCAGTCTGAGCTCTCTGTATTTTGCAAATAAAGTTACTTTTAGCTGACTTCCTTTTCCCCACGGTCAGGGGCATTCCCTGGTTCTCCTACCACAGCAATCAGACACAACTACATCAAGTAAAGTGGGGAAACCACCTTTGAATGTAAAGATACTCATTTCCCCTATGTTAAGATGTTGCTTGTGTATGGTGAGACGAGGAGCAGCAAGAAAACAATGAAGTTTACGGGAAGACTGTGTTAAACACAAGGAACAAACCACGAACTTCAAGGGAAGCCTCCACAGATTACCTCCCACAAATCACACTCTTTGAGAGGGTTACTTACTTGGTGAAAATATATGAACAGGATTAGATTTTCAACCACTGACAGGGGCTTTTATTTTTCCTTCTAAAATGCATAAATTCAAAGCATATTTTTGGTTATCTGTAGCACACTTTGCATTCTATTTTAATTCCAAAGAATGAAGGACCAAAGTTGTGCACAACAGGAATCATGGGAATTTAGAATAATGTGTGCCCTCTTTGCTTAATGACTTCTGAGGGTATTCAAGAGTTAATGTCTTCTGCATTTTCAATTATGATAACAGCAAAAGCTGCATAAGTCAGCGCAGCATTCATATTTTACTAAGGTATAATTCCAGGAAAGTCACATTTTTGTAAGAGTGATTTACCATATCAATTTATGCCTTTACCCTTAATTAATCTGTCTGAGAAAGATGTCATCTGTTTTGATGAATATGATATCTATGATGATAATCACCAAGTTTTGCAGGCTATGATAGATTGGTAATGGCAAAAAGAATTACTTGTGCTGCCTCACCCAAACACAGTCACCTGCTCGTTGCTAAGAAAATATACATCAAGCAAGCTGTGTATGAAGCTGTGGAACAGAGACACTGCCAAGCACAAACTTCTTCCATGAACAGTCTTCCAAACCCCCTGGGCTCCCTGCTGGAGGCAGACGGCAGGTGCTGTGGGACAGCAATTCTCTGATCCCCCAGGAACTGGTGTCACTGTTCCTTAGAAAGCACAGAACAGTATAAGAATAATTCCACAGGAGACCTTGATGGGACACAGAGCAGGCTGAAGCTCTTCCCCTTCTCTCCATAAATCCACACCACAGTGCCTGCTGCTTGGGAAAAGCCATTGGTCCCCCAGGAAATGTGGAAGCATCCCTGCAGGAGTAAACACTTCCCCACAACACACTGCTGTGGTCTCTTGATGTACTGCTTCTGGGCTTTGTCCTTCCCCCACCACCCTCCTGCAACAGCAAACAGCTGCACAGCTCTAAGCAGAGTGAAATATCACCTGTCATCATGCTGACCTCTCAGTGCCTCGCCTCTTCCTTGCATTAAATCATGCTCTGCAATTTTGTCCAGATTCTTTTGGGAAACATTTCTGCTTCTAAGCCAGTTCACAAGTTCACTTCCCACACTGGGACAGGGGCTCATATCCTGACACTGCCATGAAACAGAGAAAACTTTCAAACCTCTTTCTCTTTCTCCCAAACAGGGGGAAAACACCAGCTGTATTGCGCAAAGTGACTTCCATGAAGGCATATTGTCTTCTTCCACTGGAACGTTTGTCTCCTCTTTCCTTTCTGAGCAGTGCACAGGTTTGCAGTATCCAGGTTTTTATTTAACCTCCCTCTTGGTTACATAAGAGAAAGCTCTGTTCAGACAACTCTCACTGCTTGCCTGTTTATACTGTTCTTCATCCGAAATGATGTTTTATGAACTGCTGTGGTACAGGTAGGAAAATGTACATTCAAATGAGTATTACCCACTGTCCTAAGTATGCAGAAGATGCACTTATCCACTGTTACGATTTTTCAAATCATAAAGTCTAGGCATATTATGCCTAGAATTGGTCTCAAGGAAATACCTGGAGACAAGAAGAAATTTATCATATGAGCTTATGGGTGTTAAAAGAGTGTTATTTGTACAAAGCCACTCAGTTTGCACTCTGTATCGTAAAAAATGATGAACAAAGAAACACCCAAAGGAAGAGCTACATAAATAAAAGGTTAGCATTTTATACAGATTTACTTTACCAAGCTACAGATTCACTTTACACGTTAAAACAGCTGCTCTGCCATATATTAAAGAAAACATAACATAACAACAATATAAAGAAACACAACATAACAACCACACCAGCAAAAAAACCCCAAACACCACCACTCTCCAAGGCCAAGGATTAGCTATCTTCCTACAATCATTCTCAAAGCCAGATCACAAGCTGATTTGGGGAGAATTCTTTCCTGAAGAATCTGCCTAATTGTTAAGTTGCTGTCCAAAAGAGCACATGTAATTGAGAGCAGTGCTGAACTTGTTCCCATGTAATACCAGGTGCAAACACAGCTCTCTGCTGAACCCTCTGAGCATAAAGGAGGCTGCAGAGAATGGCAGAGGAGAGGAGGCAGTGGGCAGACACCTGTGCACTGGGAGACCCACTGCAGACTTACTGGGGGAAAGAGTAACAACTAGGGATGGACAGAGCTGCCCCTCCACCCAGCAGCAGCCCCTCCTCAGCCCCTTCTCTGCTGTGAGAAAGGAAAGGCTGCACAACTGCCTCTGCCTTTCCCTTCCATCGCCATCTTAAGTGGCTCCAGCTGGGGCTGAGCCTCTTCAGACCACACTGGTAGCTCCCTTCTCTGGCTGTAGCAACAGCCCAGGGAAATCTGGTGAATATGTAACAGGATACAGCCAGAGAGGCAGGGGTTTGGAGCAACAAGCAGGTATTACACAGCCAGTTGCCTGAATTACAAGTGACTGCACACACAGTTGCTGTCAACCAGCTGAGGACCACGGGAGAAACATCTCCTGCCCCAGAGGTGGTGGAGAGCAGACTCCTGAGTCTCCTCCTGGACAGCACAGAGCAGAGGTGCTTAAGTGAGAAGGGCTGATTACTTCAGAGGTAGTGGGAGTGTGCTGGTGTGCACAAGCCTGTTTGTTGTACAGGACTGGTCTAAAAGGTTTTCCCCTTCATCAAAAACACAAAAAAAAAAATTCAGAGCAACTGGAGAGACAAAGTCTGCAACAGCAAGTAGCATACTTTTTAGGAAGAGAATCACTGAAGATGCAAAGAGGAAGAAGACATCTCATTCCACAAAAGCACCTCAAAAAACAATCCAGAAGACACAGGAGAATCCCCTCCCATCCCCAGTATCTTATCAAAACCAAAGGAAGCACTCAAAAACACAGAGGCAAAAGAAGTGAAATCTCAGACAGATTTTTCCTACCTGGATCATCACAGGTGGTCTGCTCAGCAAGGGGGAATGAGCCAAGGATGAGGACAACAAGGAAGGCACAGAGCAGCATCCTCTTCATCACCAGGGATGGCCCCACAGCACTGAGCTTGCAGGGAGGACACAGGCTCAGAGTCAAGCCAAGAAGTCAGTTTAGCAGGACAAGACCAGAATCAGCCAAATGTGAACACAGGCAAGGAGCTGGGCTGGGGCCTGAGCTTAACTGCAGCTCCTGAGCTCCCCCAGAGACAGGGAGGGCTCAGCTCAGCTCCACACCACTCCCAGGCTGTAGCTGCCCCTTATCACACCTGGCCTTGATTAGAAGCAGCCAGAGCCCAGGGCGGGGAGCAGATTGTGGCTTCTCCCAAACATTAGGAAAGCCACGAAGAGAACATGGGGTCTGACACAGAGCTCACTGAGGAAGGCAAAAGGACACACATGCTGGTGGAAGTCAGAGAAACCAGCACGAAGTGTTTCAATGCTGAAAAGGAAAAGAATCAAACCCTTTCCTTCTTCCTACTCCCTTGGGAGCCAGACTTCTGAGGAGAGATAATTAGAAAGTGAATTTTATCCATGTAAACCTTTTTGCCTCTTTTCTTTGACAGAAAACTGCCAGCAGGGACAGTGGTGGGGAGGTTGTGTTGTGCCCCGATGAGCACAGTCAGCCCTCACACGTGCTGACAGCCCCTCAAGGTGTCTGCTGCAAATGCAGTATTTCACCCAATCAGTACAGTTCTCTCCTGTCCCTCTTTCCCCTGCCAGGACTCCAGAGCCTCACAGTGCTACTGCAAAGCAAAACCCACCCCATCCTGCCAGCAGCAGCTCCACTTGGCAAGAGTCAGGGGCAGGGCAGGCTACAGCATCCAAAGAAACAGCAGTTTGTGACACATCTGTACCTCAGTAGTTAGTCCTATTTCATGTGAAGATCCTGCACGGGGTTTGTAAAGGACTCAGAAAAGGAACAGATGTTAAAAAAAAAGAGCAGTTGTTAGGAGTCACAAAGTTTGATCACAGCCTCAACAGGTAACCAGCTGTAATGCTTTTTTCTGATCATCTTATAATGGTCTATAAACATTCACTAGTCATGTTATAAAAATATCAGACATTTCTTTCTCATTTATTAACTTATTATAAATGGAAATCCTCCATAAACAATAACTTTATACTTATTCAAATCTGCAACCTTGATTTCCACTCTGCTATTTTAACCATCACTTATTTTAATAAAAGGGACATTAACTATTTTGCTTCATTTCTTTTGCTCATTGAGTGTTCAACTACATCCTCCTTTCTTCCTGCACAGCAGAGCAGGCTATAGCACAGCACATTAGGGAGGGCACTTACTGAAGGAATTGTCCTTTCTCCCTGCTCTCTTTGCACAGAGAAAGCAGCTGGTCCCAGAGGCCTGTGTTGGGAGACAGCTGGAAAAGGCAGGCAGGGGGCTGCAGGCAAGGGCAAGAATCTGCTGAAAAGCTAATAAAGTCCAATGCTGTGCTTTGCAGGCTGCAAAATCTGCACTCAGTGGGGATTTGGGAGCAGGTGGTAGCAGCTGAAATCCTCAAAGTGAGTAGAGGCACAGGGAGCAGGAGATTAGCATCAGGGATCCTGGTGGCTTGTAGTGCCTCCAGACCTTCCATATTTTCTGGAGGACTGGGTAGGCTGAAATCACTGCTATTCCATGAGACTGGGCAAGGACCACTCTCAGTATTCCTGATGATATTCTGCGGTGAAATACCCTCCCTCATCCTCTTCACTTAATTTCTACCCTGCTAGCCTGGCACCTGATTAAACAATAACATCCCTGTTCAGCCAAGAGTGGATTGTCACACCAAGGTGGCTTCCTTTGTCACCATTAACAGTAGAAGGACTTGTATAATAGGATTCCTGTTCAGAGGGCCTAGATCTCACTGCTCCCAAGTGGAATTTTTGGACAATAGTTCTTTCAATCACTTTCATCCCAGCCTTTTTACTTTCCCTCCCGTCTACCTTATAAAAATCCAATATTTCTGTGTTGCTGCCTTTGAACATTTCCTCCTAAGTACGTCAAACAAATCCAACAGTATAATGACCATTTTCTCTCAGATGAAGGCTCTATCTTTTGTCACTTAGTGTTCATTTCCAGCCACTACAGCTTCTGATCTTATTGACTGCTTAAGAAAAAGCAGTGTTGAGGTTTGAAAGTTCTCCTTTTTCTGTTCTTTTCTTTTTCCCTTGAGGAATTTTTCCTGGGTGCGTTGCAGAGAACGATGGCTGGGTGCTTACGAGAACAAAGGGAAAGGCCAAGCAGGCTGCCCCTCTGGCATCTGGGGGGTGAGAAGGGAACACAGCTCGGAGGGCCGGTGGGCACTCAGCGTTGGTCACGAGGTTGGTGCCGTGGTGGGGAGAAGGACGCAACGCTGAACCTCTGCATTTCTGGCTGCTTTCCTTCTGTGGGAGAAGCCCCGGGATTCCCGAACCTGCCCTTTTCCTGCCCTGCTGGGAGTCAGGTTGCGGCCACCGTGTCCCTGCTGCTGCTCTGAGCCTGCGCTACACTGTAGCCCGTGCGCCCTGCCTGCCGAGAGCTCCCGGGATTCCTGCTGCGGCTCCGGACTCATCTGCTACCCAGGATTTTGTGCTCGTCCCTGCTGTTCCAGCCTGCTGCTCCCGAGGATTCTGCCGGACACCAGACCAACTGCCCAGTGGGCTTTGTGAAACCTCTGTTTCCGTCCCTTCCCGGGACCCCGAGCCGCCATTGCCTTGTGAGGGCCGAGCTCGCTCCGGAGCGCCCCCTGCAGCCGCGGGGGAACCATCGCACCCGCCCTGCTCGCCGGTGCACAGTGGGTGGGGTTCTGTTTGCTGTCATTGTCAGTTATTGCTGTCTGCTTGTGTTGGTTTATATATATATATTAGTAAAGGACTGTTATTCCTATTCCTCACTTCTTTGTCTGAAAGCTCCTTCATTTCAAATTTATAATAATTTGGAAGGAAGGGGATTGCATTTTTTCTATTTCAGGGGAGGTTCCAGCCTTCTTTGATTGACACCTGTCTTTCAAACCAAGACAAGCAGCAAGAAAACAGTCCTGAAATAACCATCAGAAACATTCATCTTTCCTCAGTCATTCTGTAATTCTTAATCTCAGTCAACAGCAGAGTCATTAAAACCCTCCCATGACGACTGTCCTTGACTCTTTATGAACTGCAGAAACACTGCATGCTCTGCTCTCACTTGCCATCCTGCAGGTCTGTTACAGGCTCTCCTAATTTCCTTCCATCATTTTTATTCTTCTCCTGCAGTTCTCTTCATCAGAGCAGCCGAGCCTGCCCAGTCTGCTATTACTGCAGACCCACTCCCAGGCTCACACATGGCTGTTACTCCTCCTTTCCTACTGAAGCTTCCCTTTTCCCCAGGCTCTGGGTTGTGGCAGTAGGAGTGCCGGAGCACCTGCTGTGGGCAGTGTGACCTCCACACGTGGGGCTTTGTGCACAGTGGGAAGTGCAACTTTGCTGCGTTGGTTGCCCCCCAGTTCCAAACACTGAAATCACCACTGTGATCATAACAAAGCCTTTGTCACTCTAAGAAGGAAACTATTTCAACTGCTTTAAGAGGCAGTGTATAGCACTCAGAAGTGCATTCATGCTCAGAAAGAAGGCTGGCACCTCTACAGTGTGCTTAGTCACACACAGCATCTAAGGAATATGCTGGGACCTATCCTCATATTTGGCCAAAGGGAACTCACTACACTGGGAACTATTTCAGATGTATTGAGTCATTCATATCTGACATCTGATACATTTCTATCATTTAGGATACTGATGCCTTTTCCTGGTCTTAAAATCAAGAGTCAAATGCGGTTAGAAGGAAAAAGGGATTTTACCTTGGGATTTATTTTAAGGAACCTTAGGTACACCACGTCCAGGTTGAATGCACCTCCATGCACCCCGCAATGCACATCTACCAAAGATCTGGTATCACATTATAGGTGTTACTAATTAGCACATCTATCAAAGATTCCCCAATGAGAGGCTCAAGTGAGCCCCGCTCCCCAAGGAACCTTCCCCTGGATGGTTCTATCTCAGTTTCCAAAATGTGTTCTGGAGAGGACCTTGGGCTCTGGGCACACTGATCCCTCACTACGAAGCTTCTAAAATGTTCAATCTCCCAGCTTGACAAACAAGTCCAAGAATGTGGGCAAAAAGCACCAAGAATAGAGAAGTTGTAAAAAGGTATAACGGGTATAAAAGAAAAGGCAAAAAGTCCTCATGGCATCAATATCAAGCAGTTTCCTTCCAGGAAAAGAATTTCTAGTGATATCATGGAGACTGCTTAAAGAGTAAATTGCTACTTGCGGTCATCAGCTTTTGGCTCACTGACCAATTTCTGGAAAGGTTGCATTGCTTTTTCTTGTGCTCAGAATACAACATAAGGAGAATACCAAACCTTGAATATGTTTGCTCTTTGTGAGAATGATGTATGTAAATTGTAACTTTAGGTTAATAATTACAATTCTTAATTATTTCCTAGTCTAGAAAATCAGACTTTATTTTCTTATCTTCAGAAATTAAGTTGAAATTGCTTTAGTAATGAAATCCACATTTCATTTGTATGCTGTTTCTTCTGCACTCTCATTAGTGATTCATAATTGAAGAATCAGGAGTGATTAATGACTGCCTACACCACATAATGCTGTTAAGGAACATTGCTGTAATTCAGAAGGTTTAGAGACTCCGCTCATTCCATGTCCCACATGTTAACCTGCACTGAAACTAATCTGCTTCATCCAAACTCAGGAGGCAGAAAAATGTGGTCCAAAAACCCCACTGGAAATTATGTGAACTTACTAGAGGAAAAGCTCAGCAAATATTTTGAAACAAAAATGAAAAAGAAGATCAAACATGGTGTTAGGATTTAATGACAAGCTGGCAGTCAGCACCTAAAGCTTCTGTCTCGTTTTTAGGTCTAGCTGAGCTTGTGTCTCTTTGCATGGTGTCTTACAGATCTAAACTGGGAGGGAGCAGGGAGTGCTGTGAAACACCAAGGACACAGCTGGGGAGCTCCTTATGTCTTAGACAGAGCAGCCCTCCCATCTCAGCACAGCATCCTGCAGCAGGCAGGAAGGAGTCTCTCCCAGCAGAATACGAGATGTTCAGAAGTAGCCATGATGAGCTCTGCTGCTTCTTCAAGGTTATTCTGATGATGCCTTATCATTTGCCCTCGGGATCAAATTATGACACCTTGTAATATAATTTACAGGTGCAGGCCCTAAAATGGAGCATCAGCACATTCAAGTCTGTGCTGCTGAGGAGGTCTCTGGGTTCCTCCAATGCTGCAAAAAGTCATGCAGTCAGCTTTTCCTAAGGGACTTGCCCTACTGCTGCAAAACCAGCTTTAAACCCAAGCCCTCTGAACTTGCACAGGTGGGGGCCATGGGTCTGAATACTGAATCTACCGATCTGACAAATCTGATTTGACAAAATTTAATGATCTGACAAACCTGTGTGGCAGACACTGACCACTGAATCCACCTAGGCAGTTTGGGTGAGGTGAGGGTGGCCTAGTCAGGGTCTGATTTTGCTGCAGTATTTTTATTAAAGCTTGGCCATAAGGAAGGAAGGGCTGGGTTACTGTGTCCATATCCCTGCAGCCAAACACACTGCAGGTGTTAGGAGTTGCACTGCACATAGCTGTGTCTAAGCAGTTTGAGATTCCACAGTAGTTGTTTTACGTACCACATTCTCTATTTCTACCGACTGTCATCCTGAGAAAACTTCTCAGCCCCTTGCCTTCCCACACCAGTAGAAGCAGTCTCCTCTCTCCATAATACCCAGACTGTAAATAAACTTTCCATAAGCAAACAAGAGTTTTCCAGATACCCTTCCTGTTAAAAGCCTGCCCACATGGAGGGTAGAAGAAGGCAGGACAGAGCTAAATCCAGTGCTGCTTTGAAATAAGCACTGAAGAAGTTAACCTTGATTTGCAAAATAGTGGTGGTGATAGCTGGTGAAAATTGGGAGTTGATATTTACCTTGTTAAGGATTTGCAGAGCCAAGAAACACAAGCAGATTGATAGCAGTTGAGAATACTGATCACAGAGGGAGTACTGCCTCACTTTTTTGGCTCTTCAGGCAATAAGCAATGACTAAGTCCTTTGCTTGGGAGACATTTGATTCAGTTTTTATTAATTTAAGTTTCTGAAAGTTAAGAAAAGGATTAATTTCTTATTTAGTTTTCAATTAGCTCCCATAGGAGTTGGCATTGCACTATTTTACTGGAGTAGGGAAGACACCTGTCTTCAAGATCTACTGTTGTGTATTAACTGGTGACTTAAAGTGATCCATATTACCTCCCAAAAAGATGAAGAGAAATGGTGTGTGGAAGGATTGCCTTTGTGCCTCCTTAAAAGTGCAGCTAGGTAGGAGATTACAACTTGATTAGCATCCACTGAGATCCCCCATATCCTGCGGGCCTTGGTGTTTGCTCAGGCCTTGTCTGGAGCAGTACCTTGGACCACAACAGTCAGTTTCAGTCTTCAAAGTGCCGGCAGTCAAGAGCCCCAGCATGCTCTTAAAGAGATTTCTTTTCTGGGTATCAGTTATCACCACTGCTAAATAAATGTCAGTAATTTTTAGCTTCAAAAAGTTTTAACATGTCCAGCTACACCCACTAAATTTGGGGTCCTCTCCTACGTTTACTGTACAAAATTGAGTCTGTTACCAAGACCAGATCCTCACTCTGCCACTCATAAAGGAACATCATGCTCCTTTTCCTCTTTTTAGGTAAAACCTCTATTTTCCCGAGCCACACTATAATGGCAGGATTTCCAGTCCCCTCAGCAACGTTTCGGTGCCATGTCCCCCCATCCTACCTGTCCCTGCCAGACCAAAGCCCTGCTCATTGCAGCTGCCCCTGTGGAAAAGTGCCACGGTGCTTCTGCTGGCTGGCTCACAGTCTGGCCACTGGGCAACCTCCTGCCTGCCCTGGAGGGAGGGAGAGAAGCCGATCGCAGCGCATGGGAGGGCAGGCGAAGCTCCAGCTTGGTTTCACCTTGCCCACTGCTGGTTGGGGTGTGTGAAGAAGGTAGGAAAGAAAAGCATAGGGACTTCTTCAGGCGGTAGGGAAGGGTTTGTTGCCACACAGAAAAACTGTCGAAAAAGACACTGAATTCGGGCGGGTGTGGGGTCATATACCCCTGCATATGGGGCGTGGAAACACATAATACCCAATAAAATCAGTTATACCCCTGCATCCAGGGCGTGAAAACACACAATATCCAATAACTATTGGTTATACCCCTGCATCCAGGGCATGGAAAACACACAATATCCAATAACTATCGGTTATACCCCTGCATCCAGGGCATGGAAAACACACAATATCCAATAACTATCGGTTATACCCCTGCATCCAGGGCATGGAAAACACACAATATCCAATAACTATCGGTTATACCCCTGCATCCAGGGCATGGAAAACACACAATATCCAATAACTATCGGTTATACCCCTGCATCCAGGGCATGGAAAACACACAATATCCAATAACTATCGGTTATACCCCTGCATCCAGGGCATGGAAAACACACAATATCCAATAACTATCGGTTATACCCCTGCATCCAGGGCATGGAAAACACACAATATCCAATAACTATCGGTTATACCCCTGCATCCAGGGCATGGAAAACACACAATATCCAATAACTATCGGTTATACCCCTGCATCCAGGGCATGGAAAACACACAATATCCAATAACTATCGGTTATACCCCTGCATCCAGGGCATGGAAAACACACAATATCCAATAACTATCGGTTATACCCCTGCATCCAGGGCATGGAAAACACACAATATCCAATAACTATCGGTTATACCCCTGCATCCAGGGCATGGAAAACACACAATATCCAATAACTATCGGTTATACCCCTGCATACAGGGCGTGGAAAACACACAATATCCAATAAACAGTGATTATGGGGTATAATAAACACAGGAAGAAGGGGTCCGAGCGAATGGATGAAGGAGTTGGGGGAAAAGGGGTAACAGAGTCCAATTAGCTACCAAGAAACATAGAATTTTGTGGAGAAATAACANCCAGCTTGGTTTCACCTTGCCCACTGCTGGTTGGGGTGTGTGAAGAAGGTAGGAAAGAAAAGCATAGGGACTTCTTCAGGCGGTAGGGAAGGGTTTGTTGCCACACAGAAAAACTGTCGAAAAAGACACTGAATTCGGGCGGGTGTGGGGTCATATACCCCTGCATATGGGGCGTGGAAACACATAATACCCAATAAANTGTGTTCACACAGCTTTTTGGGTATTTGCTGTACCTTTGATCCCTTGGGCTGTGGAGGCATCAAACCAATGGACCTTTTGGTCTGCTTGGTCCATCTGACCACGGCTCTGGCCATGGCTCACCGCAACAGAAAAGTGGGTGCAAATGCCACGGTGGTGAGCTGAAGGCAGCCCTGGCCTTAGGGGTATCCAAAGTGAAGCGAGGCATCCAGCACACCCAGAAGAATCATTGTGATTCTGATCCACTCAGCACAGGGCCCATATCTGTTGTTCCTCCCCCATTGCTACATCGGCCCAACATTTTGGATTTATCCCCAGCCCCAACTCTTCCTGGTACAAGTCCTAAGCCTGTCCTACCTGCTCAGGCCCACAGCAGGCTGGCTCTGGAGGCTGTGCCTCCAGCCAAACCAGGAACTCTTGGGACCTGAACAGGAAAAGAACCATCTTGGGAGTGGGATTCCCATATATTAAGCAATTCTATTCAAGTTTTAAATTTGGGGGAAGAGGGAAATAAACAGAAAACCTCTGTTCACATTCAAATTAGTTGCTGCTTTGTTGCTAGGCAAAGAAATTAACGTTTTGTCTCTAGCCCTTAAACCTGCAGCAGTGATCTTGTCTTTTAATTATTTATAGCTTCTGAGCTGCCGTGACATCCTCAAACTTTGTTCAGTGCCTTTAGGTTGTCTCTCAGGTCACTGAGAAAGTATTGCAGGACCTCTCTACAAGCACACACCAGCATGGTAATGACTTAGTTGCTCTCAGAGTTCATCATCTATCAGCCAGAAATAAAACTTAATAGGAATGAAGGTCATCTTGTGTTGCTTCCAAGGTACCAAGCAAAAGTAGATTATACAAACAGTACTAATTTAATCAAATAAGTTTACAATGCTATCAAAAAGCTAGTGTAAGAGGATCAATTTTTCACAAGCCAATACCAAATAGCGTTAATTAAAGAACTTATTTTTAACCATTTATTACAAGATTACTGTATTTGTCCTCATTTTGTCTGAGTCAGATACCAATTTTTCATTTACCTGAATTTTATTTGCATGGATCAATCCATTCCTGCTTCAAATTCTTAACAGTAACTCCTCTTTAATGCCTTGAAACTCTCCCAGGGTTCTAGGAGTTTTGAAAAACAGAACTGACCAACCTAGCAAACAAAAACCCACCAAAAAAAACCCCAAAAAACCAAAACCAGCTCCCCCCCCACCTCCACAGGACACAAAAAACCCCCAAGCAAAACCTGCCATAACATCAGTCTTTAGTCAGCTCTCTTATAACTGCAGGGTGTAAATTAATCTGCAACTGCCAAACTGAAGAAGGGTAACTTCTGTACCTAAGCTTTAACACACTCCTCATTGTGAGCAATGAAACTATCACATTCCCATGTGAAAAGGATACATCATTTTGCCTTTCCTCAACTGGAAGATAGAAATATCTACTGAAAATTGCCTCTTCCATGCTTTCTTTCACTGGCAGTATTCCTATTTCCTAGGAATGGACTGTTACCTATTTCTTGTGGTTTAATATACCTTCAGCTCCCCACCCCAGGTCTTACAATTTCTTGCTGATGACTTAGATTTCAACTTTTATTATAGCTTCTTTCCCTGAATCTCCAGTTAATGACTTACAACCCCCCACCTTCCCCTTTCTTCTATTTGTTATGCATCAGACATTTAAAACCTTTCTCCTTTCTAGTTGCCTTACAGCCCCCTAAATCAGGCTCCAGATTCCTCAGTGAGAGTGGCCCTCTTTCTCACCGTGATGTGTTTGGAGCTTGTAAGTGGAGCTGAACCAATTCCAGACCACCCTTACGTGCTCTGCAATTTTCCTTCAGCTCCTAACCACTGCACCTCAACATTATGTGTAATGCCACAAAACAGGCAGTGTTAAACCATGCAGGGAATATCCTCTGGCTTTGGACTTGCAGATAAGTGTGATCCCATCACATCAAAAATAGCAGTTTTGCACTGCCCTGAGTTTTTCAAGTGTCTCTTTGCCGGATGCCAGACTTTCTCACTGTCACTGAGAACTGGCAGAAGTGTCTCAGCACCAGCAGCACAAGCACCACTCAGATTGAAGTCTGCCGGGAGTACACAGCCTTTTTCACCACCAAAATGACAGACGGCTGCTTGAGCAGAGGCCAACTTGCTTTCTAATGCCAGGGGATGGGCTGTAGCAGCCATTGACTAGTCCTCCATCTCCTGCTCCCTCTGTTAGGACATGGATTTATCAGCATTCCTGATAATTTCTTTGGAGTTCTTGATGACTCACTAACAGGGAGGGTAATTTCCATATTGAGCACCTATCCTCCTTCCCCGTTCACCCATTAAGTGCTTTCAAAAAGGAAAAGATTAGGAGGGCACCTGGGGACAGTATGCGTTGTGCACCATTGCTGCTGGCATGCTGCTGTGGAAAGACGGGAATTCAAGTCTGTGTCACCTATTAAACTTGGGCAACAGGGAATTCTCAAGAAGCCCAGAGGAACCCAACTGAATTATGTAGGGTACTCAAGTCACTCAGGGCTGTCTGAAAAGTCTCCAGCCTATTGCACAGTGAAGGAGCAGCACAGTATCTGCCCCCAGAGAAGGCAAACCCTGCTGCAGCAGTAGAGCAGGCAGAAAGCCTGCACAGACACCCTTGCTCTTAGTGCCGGTGTCCTGCAAGCCCCCGACCCTTAACAAGGTCCAGATCCTCCTGGTCCCACTGTGCTGGCCACGTTCTTTAAGAACAATCACAGATCATCTCTCTTCTCTGTGAACCTCTCTAACTTTGCCACCTGGTTGAAGGTGTGAGATGTGGATCTGTTCTGGCAGTTCCTCCTCCATTCTGGTGGTGGTACTTCCATGCTACAAATGGGCTGAGCAGATTTACAGAGGGAAAGGGGCATGTTGTGGCCTGTGAGCCTGTGCTACCTCTGCACTGTACAGCAGGGTTTGCTCATCCTGCCCACAGAAACAGGAATATCTGCTCAGCTCTCAGGCAAAGACAAGGCTGATGGACAAGGGGTGGGTTTCTTGGGCTGCTAACACCATTTCCAGTTGAGAAATCCCATATCCTTCCTCTCATCCTGTGTTACCTTGCAGTTCTTTTGCTGGTCATCTCTGGTTTCATACCCCATACACATCCTTACAATCACAATCATACAATCACAGATCTTTACACCTGTGATTGAAATGCCCATGTGCAACAGAAATCTCTGTCACAGCCCCTCCTAACAGGCTCTGCAGCCTCAGGGAAAGATTCCGAATCACACAATAATCCAGGATGGAAGAACTTTCTGCTTCAAAGCAGGGTCTACAATGAGATCAAATGAGGTCACTCAGTGCTTTACTCTAACTAGGCTGGACAACCTTCAAAAGTGGAGGTGGTACACCCTCCCCAGTACACAGGTCCCAAGGCCTGACTGTCCTTGTGGGGGACAAGCTTCTCCTCATATCCAGCCAGACCCTCTCTTGACTCCATGGATGTGTGTTGTCCCTTGCCTGCCATGCACAGCTGTGAACTGTATGAGTGTACGTGAAGCTCTAAGACTCAGAGTGAGATGCGGAATGGAGGAGAGATGGCAGGAACGGAACAAAAAATTCAAGGCATTGTGCAAATTCTCCATAATGGCAAACCCTGCCCACAGCACCCTTTGCCTGCACTCAGAGTCTGTAGGGGTGCTGGGACCACTGCTCTTATGGCAGGGGAAAGGAGTCACACACAGAGGCACAGCTCTGATGAAGCCTGTCTCAAAGGGGAGCACAGTCTCATTCTACAAGCTACCGATTAAACGTATCTGCTTCTTCATTTACTCCATGCATTTTGACAATCTCATTTCCCCAATTCCCTCTGAAGAGCCGTGAATCTTGCTCTCCACAGAAACACTAAGCACAGTTTTTTAGAGCCTCTCCCACTGAGCATCACTGCCCTATAAAAGCATTAGCACCATGGATTGCCTTTGAGCAGCAGACGCTGGAGACACGAAGGAGCGACAGTGAAAGGCTCCAAATGGGGCTGCTCTCCACAGAGATGCCCCAGTGTTAGATTTTTCACTCTGACATCACACTTTATAATCTTCTTCAAAGATTACTATACCCATGCACACACTTATTTATAACAGCATCCATTTATCCCTGCTAACTGCAGCCTGCAGCTTACATCCCCAGCACATGCAGCTCTGCCTGTGCCACCCCAATGGCTGGGAAGCAGTGGGACGCAGTCTTTCAGTTAAACAAGTGATGCCTGTAATAGGTAATGTGACAAATGGTGCTAGACAGGCCATTTAAAATCACATTTAACATTTTTGTTAGCCTTACCCCAGGTGGAAAGCGCTCATTTGCATTATTCATAGCAGTCAGACTGAAAGAGGAAGGAGAAAACTAGGAAGGGAAACAGGCTTTGTTGTGGAACTGCAAAGACAGATGAAAGTATTATTCTTCAGTTTGTGCGTGACTCTCCCCTCTTACAACTGACAGCTTTGGGGTACAGCTCCTGTGTGAGGTAATGCCCATGGCCTGAGCTAACACCAGGCCCCTGGAGAGGGAGCCCCTGCCTTTCACCAACATGCCTCTGGCAAAATTTTAATCACACCAAGTCTGAAATTATGGCTTTATAAAGAGGAACTCAAGTAACTTAAGAAACCTTAGAAAACCAGCACATAGCCTGGTAATTCTGTGGCTGCCACTACATGCAAAAACATGCCAAAACATGCAATCTCCCCTTTCTGTCAGCAAAAAGAGCATTTAAAACCTCATGTTCAGCCTGTTCTTGCCCATCTTCATTGGCTGAAGGCTTGACCTGCCTGCCTTGGTGGGGAGTTGAACCAGGTGATCTCCAGAGGTCCCTCCCAACCCTAACGATTCCGTGCCTCTGTGTGATTGCTTTCCTGTGCAGTCTATTCCAGCACACAACTTCCCTGCCCAGTGCTTTGTCCCATCTCTCCCCTGCTCTACCCTAGGAGATTTTTCCCCTAGCACAGTCAGTGTGCAGGGCAGTTTATTTATCTTTTGTTTTCAGAGTCTCTACATGCATGAAGATTAATGGCTTCCTTTTTTTCTGAGTGAATTTGTGTATCAGACTTTAGAAGCAGAAGCTAGGTTTTTTTTCTCTTCAAAAATATTTTTCTCTGTAAATAATAATTTAAAACAGTCCAGTACAAGCGATTAGTATAGTACAAAATGTTAGCATTGTCATTATTATTAAAGGAATATTAAAAAGTAATTCAATTCTCTCATATTTTTTTATGGTAGGCATCTCTTGACTTTTTAAATAAACTTATCTGCACTTAGAATGTTCATGGAGTATAGGGAGCAATGGAATAAAAATGTTAAGTTTCTGAATGCAAAGTTTAATTGAAAAAAAATCAGTCTGTTGATAATACCTACGAAGTAATTACGTAACAAAATCTATCTACTATTTAACCATTCTGCAAGGTGTTGGTTCCCTGCAGAGCTCACGCAGAAATCCTCACACAGCCCTTCCTCAAGGTAACAAAACATTTCAGCAGCATAGGCAGGTACTCTGAGCAGAGGGAAGAGAGCAGTGGCCCTTCTGGATGCCAGTGCTGCTGCTGTCAGTGACAAAGCACTCTGCACAAGGAAAATGGGGAGCCAGGCTTCAGTTTAGGAGGCCAGAAAGGTCAGGGTTAATTAATCTGTGACAGGCAGCCAGTGACAGCAGCAGCAGAAGCGCCCTGTGAGGAAGAGCAAAAACTGATGTTGCAGAAATGGGAAAGCCACCTTCAGTGTGAAAAGGGTTCTGCCAGCAACACCCTGTGAGTTGTGTTCTCGATATCGTACCCCTGCATCTGACAGGTGGAACAACTCCTTTTGGTTTTTGGGTGGGGACAGGTAGTTAATCATAAATACCTGTCATTTCCACAAAAACCATACCTGGGCAACAGGAAGGGCAGGGCCACAGCCAGAGTCATGAGTGCTCCTCAAGCCGTCGCACCTGGAAAGTTTTAGTGTGGAAAGAATTCAGGAACCTTACCCACACTGAGAGTTTTACACACTTCAGGATGCCATAGGAAAAGCCATTTCAATGCAATTCTGCTCTCTTTACTCCCTGTCTAGCCATTCCCTCACAGCCAGGCACATGAGAACATGCTCTCTGCTGCCCCTGGAATATCCAATGCAGACCAGTTTGAAGAACTCTTAGGGAAAGGAGAAGCAGACCACACGTTGTATTACATGCTCCTACCAGACTGTCTGGAAGGCAGACCAGCTGCAGTCACAGCTACATTTCAGTTGACTTGAGCTGGGAAGGAAAATTCATTTCAGCATCAGAAAATCCAGAATTGCTCCACAGATACTGGAGAACCTGTCTCCTGCCCAGATGAATGCTTAGGAGAAATAAAATTAAGCTCTGAGCTTGCAGGTAATCACATTACACATTACCAGAAAGCTGTTGCTTGCTTAGATTTCATTCAAATACACCAGCTTAATTCTCATGATTTATAGAACTGCAGAAATCTCCCCAGATTTTTTCCCCCTCTTAGCCCTCTGGTTTAAATACAACACAGTAAGTAAAGCTGAGGAACTGGGAAGGCAATTTACTTTGATAATATTAAACTAAAGGAAGAAAAAATCAATTTTTTGTACCCTAGAAGGAAAAAGAAAATCAAACTGTTCCTCTGTCTTAAATGCTAACTGAAACCATCCCTTCCAGGTATAAACTCTCAGTAAGATGAGTCTAAGTTTCTCATCTGCCTTTGGCAAAGGAGAATCACTGTCATTCCAAAGGCTCCTGGCAGAAATCACAAAATGCAAAGCACAAAGGCATTACAGAAAAAGTCTAACGTGTCAGACTGATTTACTGAGTAAGTAAAGTCCATAGAAAGAAATCTGTGCAAAGACAAAAGCAGCCAGTTATGGAGAAGAAAGCTTAATTAAGTTCTTAGGGAAGTTCATGCTGCCTCCCCCATAAAGGGCTGGCCTCACAAGGCACTATACCCCCCTGTGAGCGGAGCCAAGGTCACCAGAACAAATCCAAGCATTTCATCAGGGCTTACTGTAAACTTCAAAGCAGCACAAGGCATCCCAGCATCAAGATACTCACCGAGTGCACTGCTCATGACCTGGAAAGGTCATTCACTATCAAAGAATCAAAAACCGGCACCATAAATTACCTCTTGCTTTTTATCTGCTAAGTGAAATTTCGTTGTGACTAGACACAACATTACTTGCCTATCAGATAAGCCAAAGTGCCCTAAAGGCCTGGGGTACATTATACACTTGCTGTTGCTATGGAAATGATTCTGATTTAAGGAGTGATAGGCAGCAAGCTGTCATGGTGTCATTCTTCAGCATCCCAGGGGAACCTTGGCAATGAATGCTGGGCTGAAATGCCTTGTTGACATTCCTGGGCAATCCCTGTCACTGGGAAGACTTTGCTGATGCAGTTATTACACCACTGTTACATTTTCTGATGCCTTTTGTACTCTCATTCTGTGCAGTTTACTGTGGGATTTACTAACACTGATGGCTGGAAAACGAAACTTACATTTTACACTTTATAAAACCAGTAATCCTTGGCCCAGGAGATGCAGTCACAGAACAGGCTTGCTTAGAACAGAGATGGCTCATTTCTGCTTCGAAGTGTAAAATGTTGCTCAACAGTGACCATATAACTAAGACAAGATTCCACAGTTCAACCAAACTGCGGAGTGACAGTACTGGGATTCTTCTGTTTGTCATGCTTTCAGATGCCCATTTTTCATGGTCCAGAGTCTCACCTTGCTGCATTGAATGTGACATTGTGAGCATATGGGCCTTACCACAGCAAAAAACTGCAACTTCACCTACTGTCAAAGTATTGCCCAACTGCATATGAAGTTTTCCTTACTCTAAAGAGAGTACAAGTTGAATGCAAACCCTCTTTGTGAACACATTGGTGCCACTTCTTGAAAATCTTATTTACCATTTTCATATTGTTATGTCCTGGGTCCTTGCCAGAATCATAAATTTCCCCCCAGATATTTCTGCCATCAAACTTTTCACCTCGTGCAAGGCTGAGGTATTGCTGACCACACTACATAGGGAGTCAAAAACCTCCCATTTAGAAACAACACCACTGCCAGTCCAAAATCTGCCACAGAGGGGCTGTTCCTCTTTCCCAAGCACATGGCTTGCTAAGGGTAAAGTTCCAGGACTCATCAGCTGAAGATGTAAGATTCTGTTATACCCCTCATAACAGCCTCATTCCTAACACTTGGGAAAATGAGTAAACCACTATGAATGGTTATACTCTACAGCCCATTTGATTCCTCTCTTTCAGTGGACTCTATTCATCAGTCCTGCTGATGCTACTGCAGCTGAAATCACACCAACACTTTCCAGGAATTCATTATGTAACACCAGGCCGGATTCTCAGCAAACGAAAACTCTGCCCTTGTATTTCTGCTTCATTCTATTTTACACAAGGTTGCTTCAACGACAGAGGAAAGGACAGATACACATGCAAAGCATTTCCCCAGGCTCAGAATACTGACATGACGAGTGTGACACGATCTGACACTGCAGCTTTCACTTCCTTGCCCCGAGAGACAAAGGCGCCCTGCGTCGCTTGGGCCACGCCTTTCACCGCGAGCTCGCGGTTTCTTTGTCTCCTCAGCCCTGCTCAGCCCTCTTGGAGCCAGCATCTTGTCTGTCACGGAAGGCCACATTCCACTGCCTCAGCAACATTTTCTTTACAGCCTTTAGGGTATGTTGAAAAGAGGTTTGATGTTCACGTTTCCAATTCAGTGTTAAGCCAATTGTCTAGTTCCTCTGTCTTTGTTCACCAGGTGTTTCTCCATAGAAACCCCCGACAGCTGTAAAACTCTAGAACCCCCTGGCTTCAATGGAACTTTGTCATTTTGTATCCATGAAGACTTGACCTGCCTGGAGATGATAAATTTTAAACCATCTGAAGGGAAAAAAAGTAAAGAAATGACTGGTGAAGTATTTATCCTTTTCTCCAACCTCATGCATCCTGAAGCAAAACCTTAAATACAGAATTGTAGCACACATAAAATATCTACCTGTCCAGCAATGCAACAGCCTGCAAAATTACCATGGCTTTTTCAAAGAGCAAACAGAAGAAAACAGCACAGTTCCAATCAGGTTTTCCCAACTACTGCACTACTTTCCTGTTAACATCCAATCTGCTGTTTACATGCACAGAAGACAGAAGTTAATTTTGTGTGCTTGAATCAAATAATAACCTCAGTGGCAGAGTACAACAGGATTTGATTCCAGGGCTTTCATCTTCAGTGGTTTATTGTCCGCTCTGCTGAGAACATGATCTGGCTTGACTTGCTTACCTGGGAGAAAAGAACCCAAACCTGTTGGTGTGTCCTAAAGCAAGTACTATTTCCTGTTGATATCAAGGATGTTTGAACTCATGTTTAACTTTTAAATTTTTAATCATAATAAAAATTGCCTTTATTTTTCAGTTTAGCTATTCTCTGGCATATGCATGAAATTTTCATTCACTTTCTTTGCACTCTTTTGGCATCTTTCCAAACCACTTGGAAAGTTTAAGGGCTTTGCATTGAGCTATTTATTTGCTGCAGAAGCCCAGGGAAAGGACAATGCAATATTGTTTCAACCAGAGAGCAAACAAGGACCTTAAACACTGACATAAAACATCACTATTTACATTCTAATCCACTGCACTTCCCACCCCTGGCAAGGCAAGATGCTTGCCTCAAGAATCACAGAATGGTTTGGGTTGGAAGGTGTAGATGCTGACAGAACTTTAGAAGTGAATTTCTTCAGCTCACTTGTATTTTGTGAGAACTCTGTCTTTCCCATGCAAGTTAACTAAAACAAAGTTACCAGTTTTTATCAAGATTCACACCTGCACTTGTTTTTCCCAGATTGTTATGGCGTCAAATAGAAAAACACTTGGGAACGGATGTGCCAGAGTTGGGCCAACCCCCTGGAGGGGTGGATGGCCAGAGAGCCAATTCCTTTATGCCACCTAGCTCACTTTGAGAACTAACATAAAAAAACCTTGGGGAAAAAGCCCAAGGTTTTTAAATGGGTGGCTTTGCCACTATTTCTACTGACCTGAACTCGTGTGGTTTTTCTATGTGTCTGCGTTACAAAAGCAACAGGAAGGGACCTTAAAAACCATCTCGTCCCCAATCCCTTCTTATGGGCAGGGACATCTTCCACTAGACCAGGTTGCACAGGGCCCAGTGCAGCCTCCCCAGCTCCTTAAGGACACAGCCTCCTTTCCCCAGGACACGGTTCCAGCAGCTC
The DNA here is from genome assembly GCA_013399225.1 of Rhipidura dahli. NCBI lineage: Eukaryota > Metazoa > Chordata > Aves > Passeriformes > Rhipiduridae > Rhipidura > Rhipidura dahli. Next base: position 106,331 of record VXAC01008793.1, on the reverse strand, counting down.
TGAAGATGTGTTAGAGGAGGGAGCACCATGGGTGTCTCCAGGGGATGCAGAAAAGCCATCATGCAGAGATGGAAACAATGCAAGATTACAATTTTTTCCCTTCTACTGCAAATAGACCCACTAAAATCATTGAGGACAGCCTCAAACTACCAGCTGAGTAGCCAACAGAACCCAACTCTAGTAATTTTGTTTCATGTTTTGCACTCAGATTGGCATTTTGATGACTACTGTCACACACTGAAAGTCACTTATTTCAGCAGGGCACATTGTCTGTGCAAACGGCATGCTGCTCCTTTTCCTGTGACTTGGAACATTCCTCTCTCTGCCCTGGGCCTTTTATTGAGCTGTGACAGGCTGTGGGGCTGTGGGACTTCTGCTCAGACAGGGGTTTTAGGCACCACTGCTACAGCAAGCAGCTGTGGCTTGCACGGCTGTTGCCACCCCAGCATTCCATCCCTTCCCTGCTCCAAAGACAGTGTGCCACGCTCTGGCCATGGACTGTGAACCACCATACTCATAAGGGCAGTAAATGAGGAAAGAGAATCAAACATGCTTGAAAGATGCAGGTATTTGATGAATGAGGAGCATGAGTTCTGTCTTTTAACCTATCATTAGACAACCATAAACTTGATTTTTTCTGATTACATAGGATATAAATCTTACAGTAAGAGAGTTTAAAACAGTATTTAAGACTGGTATTAGGAAGGGAATCAAAGGTACTGCCTAAAAGTATAAGAGAATGAAGCACTCATTTTCTGATTTCTTTATAATATTTAAGACCATTTTTATCCTTTTCTCAGGGTAAAAAATATTACATCATTGAGACTGTTTTGAAAAAGAAGAAAGTTTACAAACTCTCTTATAAACAAATAAAGGTAAGCATGATTTAATTTTTATTACTTTATAGTTATTTAATAATAAAATGCAATGCAATTATTTTGCTTAAATCAGTGAGTCAGACACTTCAGGTTAAAGAAAAAGATGAAGCAAAAAATTCAGCACTGACAGTATGGTCATTGGATTCTTTCCTGAAAGAACAGTTGCAGAGTATCTGAGCATTTCAATTTGTCCTGCAAGTTCAAGGACTGTTATCTCTGATACACTGCTTTTGAGTCCGTGGTGTCAATACAGACGAGATAGTTTAAGAGTCGATATAAAATGTGTTTTAATTCTATGAACTCTGGCAGCCTACTGAATTATTTATATGATGTCACTTACTACAATCAAGTTTGGCACGTTCAGATTTAGTATCACACATAAACCTTCCTTTCTGAGACAATGCTAACATCACGGCTTTGCAACACTGCTGAGAGCCCCAGATGCAATAAATGTGCTTCACCTTTGGATCTGCAAAGCAGAAGGAGTTGATACAGCCCCAGTGGGTATTCCACTTTTTGTCAGCTGACTGAAAATCATGCACACATTTTAGAAAAATGAACTATCTCAGTTGATAAAAGCCTGGTGGTAATAGCAACTTGCATCAGTTTCCTCATCTTCAAGAGTGTTTTTTTGTTCTGCTTTTCTCACACACACCTAGTATTTGGGAAGCTCTGATGTGTACTGGTTGGGGTTGCAGCTGTTCAGCCATGGATCCAGGTGATCTGGACAAAGTTCCAGCCCTGGCCCTTGTTGGATCATACTAACAAAATCCCCATGATTTTAATAATTTCTTTAGCGAGTAAAACAGAGCGTGATGAAACAGGAGAGATATTCCTCTGACACATAGCAGGTGACAAAAAGGCCAGTGGAAGGAGTGCAGCCGACTTTAACTCTGCCTGCAGTCTCAAACACTGCATGAAGCTGGCAAAAAGAACACTCATCAACCACTATATTTAAGTCTCAGTCTAATACAGAATTGAAAAGAATGTGTTAACAGAATGTCAGGCTTGCTGCTGCTCTATAAAAAAAATGGTATCTGCTGCTCTTGTGCTAAAAATGGTTTGACTATTGTGGGTGAAGCAGTATTTCCAGCACTGCTGGAGGCTTAAAAAGCCCTCAGACATTCATTATCTAGCAGGGCTTAATTGGTACCAGCAAACAAGATTTGGAAATCTGGGCTCCAATTAAAATATAGCAAACCTAGACATGCCAGATTTAAACATCTTTTTAAAGTACAGCTCTGAAGTGTTTTTACTGTCATGTAACAGTAGGAATAAGGAAGGCCATCCCATCAACCTTGGCTCTATTAAATGCAAGCACACACCATCTCCATCAGCACCAAATTTTTTGGGTTACAAGGAACCTCAAAGCTCATCTTGTTCCACCCCCTGCCATGGGCAGGGACACCTTACACCATTCCACAGTGCTCCAAGCTCCATCCAATCTGGCCTTGGACACTCCCAGGCATGGGGCAGCCACAGCTTCTCTGGGCACCATGTGCCAGGGCCACCCCACCCTCACAAGGAAGGATTTTTTTCTAATATCCAGTCTAAACCTACTCTTAGTTTAAAGCCATTTTGCCTTGTCCTGTCAGTGCATAACTTGAAGCCCCTCTCCAGCTCTCCTGTAGACACCTGCTGCCTTATCAGTTATCCTGGACTTAAAGATCAACATCAATTAAGGAAGTATTGCAGAATTTCTGTATAGGCAGGAACAATAACCACAAAAAACCTGAAATTAATTTTGCAGAGAGAACACATGGTTCATAAATATCTCAGCTTAAAAGCTATCTCACGTGCAGTTGCATATGTTGGGTAATAATTAGAACACAATTAAATTGGGCACCAAAGGAATCTCTGTAATTTTATTTATGATATTAACTTGGAGAATTTTTTTCCCCAGCTGTGTAAGAGACATTAAGGCTATTTATCATCCTGGTAGCAATATGATAGTTTTCTACAGGGACATATGGAACTAAACTGAGCTTGTATTTTCTAGATATGACTTTTAGAAACCAATCTATGCAGATTTGTTTTTGTTTCTATCAAAATTTTTCAGCCATCAAATCCTTCACTGCTTTCCTAAATGAGCTAAAAATCTAAATTCACTCAGAGTGGGAAGTACTATTTAATTCACAAGAAGCACAGATAAATGACAGCACCAAGATCCAAACAGAGCATAAATACAAGGATGTTTCCCTAACTGCAGTCATGGGCTTGAGTCATGAATTTCTGCCAGGTTTCCTTTCTTCATCCGCCTTATTTTTTGAAATCAGGCTCTTTCAATTAGCCTTTTAATTTATCTTTTCTGTTCAAAACAAAGAGAATAAATTTATGTCATAGAGTTCTCCTAAAGACACTTTTCTGGTCCCAGGTGTAGAGCACATAGCTCAGTAATTCAATAATAATAAACTCATACTCAGTGTATTTACTGGAGTGACCCAAATGAGACCAAAGCATGCATGAATCTTAAACTGTCAAACCCAAACATTTGTAGGGATCTGCTACAAAACTGGTCCAAATTAATAGAAATATCTTCTCAGCCACAGGGCTTTGGCCTAAAGAACAGACATAAATTAATCAAGTTCAGTTCAAAAATGGTGACTAGAGGATAATATGCAGGAATTTTGATGAATTAGGAATGACCTTATGTATTATCACTGCTCTTAATGTCTTCTTTAGCTTCTCTTTTACTATGTCAAAATCAAGAATCCAATTTTTATGTAATGCATCTTAAAGTTTTTAGAATTCAATTAAAACTCCTGAAACTCCAACCAACTCAGATGTGCAGGTAACAGTGACAGGTTGCTGCAGTAAGTGATAACCCACATCAGCACCAGCTCTGCTGCTCAGCTGATGTGAAGGAAAGCTTTACCCCATTTTCTAACACTACAGGGGTTGAAAGAGCAGATTGTTTCACATTTAAGCATGTAGGACACGACAACCAGTCCAAAGCAGTTCAGTTCACACTTCAAAAATTCCCTCACAGAGCTCTCACTGCATTTCTTAAGCTGCATTTACTGCATTTCCCAGCAGATTAAAGAAAAAATGTTTTCAAGTCTCAGAGGCTGTAGCCTTGTTGCCTCTTCCTCAAGCAGATGCGCCAAGATCTCACCGTCAAGGCAATCCACACTGAAGAGTACACTGAAGTTTCTACAGGATTTCAGCAGAGTTTTCTAAAATACATGCCATGCACACGACACTGAGCAAAATAATGTTATAATGTCACATTTCTTCCTATGACAATTTAATCCTTTCATTTTCATTTACTATGCCAATGTTTGCACTGTAAACAAGTAGAATGAAGCCGAAAGACATGTCAAGGCAAAGGAAACTTTATAAACTAGGAACAAACATAGGTATGCCTTTGAGGACAGAGGTCTCTGTGGTACTACTTGTGGTTGGGAAGGGAGTGCTGAACTAAAGACAGAAACAATGCTTCTTAAACAAGGCTGTGCTTTTCAGCATCTGCACCAGATGCCCAGGCACATGGGTCTGTAGCATAAACATTTCTAAAAGTGTAGAGGCACTTGGAACAAATTAAAAAGGCATTTGAAAAGCTGATACTCATTTTTGCATCCCAGAGATTCGCAAAACCCACCACTGATTTCAGAAACTTTAGTAAATATATGCATTTCTTACAAATGAGTATTTTTAAGACAAACCTTTCCAGGACATTATATAAATTCTTGAAGCCAGAGACTTATGATGAAAACAATGTCAGACTCATAACAAAAGCACTGTGATTGCTGCAGCTACAAGGAAAAAAAAAAAATATCTGCTCTACTTTCCTCTCAGAATGAAATAACCATCTCTCAGCAAACCAGTGTAGAAAAGCTTGTAAAAATAAATTCTGTCAAAAAGATTCCAAAGGGTGGAATGAAGAATTAGAGATGAAATGGATTCCTGTAGGAAAGATCATGGTTTCTGTAGGCCAAGTCAAAGGGATGAAGGTCTTATCCCCACCTGTGCCATGGGGTGTATCACTTATGCTGCTTGCTCTTGTGTTCCACAGCAGCACCACACAGAGCAGTTCGCTGTGGATCACCTGTGAGTGAATCAAAAGCAAAAATGCTTTGAAGGAGCCATGCAGGTTAAAAGGTGCTGCATAGCTTACACAGAGCAATTGCACAAAGTGGAGGGCTGGGCCCTGGCTTTCCATGCTTTCCCTCCAAAGCCTTGCTGGGGGAAGGCTCAGTGAGGTCTCCCTGCTGTGTTTATAGAGGTGCAGGTGGCCAGGGAAGGACACAGTCAGACCCTCTGGCTGCCTTCATCTTCTGAAGAAAGTCCTCTCATCCTGCCACCCACATTTCCCATGCACAGCCATGTCTCAGGCAGGCCTTGCTGGTCCCTCGTCACTGCTGGTACCCAGGAGCTCCCCGTAGCACAGTTTTTATGGCAAATTGGTAAATACTGAATATTGAAATTTTTTACTGCTTCCAATACCAACATCTCCATTGTCTCCTGCAGTCTGTGTCCTTTTCTCCAGGCTGTGGGAGATGTAGTTTGTTTCTTTCCTGAAGAAGCTGTGGCAAATGCTGGGAGATGTACACAAGGCAAAGGAGGCTCCCTGTCCAGTTTGTCACTAGCATGGTTTCCTCTCCTCTGTGCTAGTATTTATTTCAGAAACATTTGTCATCTCACTACCAGATTTTGCAATTTGAGACAGCTGAAAAGGTCAATTAGAAGAACATATCCTACTATGAAATCCCATTCCATAAAATCACTCATCATAAACAGATGAAAGAGGATAATGATTATTATAAATTGTGCATTCAGCTAGGTTTGTGGCTTTGCCAAAAAAGATTTGTGTCGGAAGAGCTGTAGGGGTACCAAAAGGCAAAATACTGCTTGGAGCATTAATTCCTTCTTGCCCTTCCTGCTAGGTGGACAAGTGCTGGTTTGCCATGGCAAACAGCTCCAAAAACCCTGTCAGAGGGAATTTCTGCTCTGCTGGGGCACTCAGTCCTGTGTCACCCACCTCTGACTGGTGAGAGTACCCCCACTGGTTGAGTCATTGCAACCCCAATTTGAGAACATCTGAGTCTCTAGTAGTTTTGAGACAGGATAGTCCTTCAAGCACCTTCTTGTAGCTTCTATTTTAGACAATTTCTTTTCTAAGCACTTAGCAAAACCCAGCATCCAAAACTCTTCCAAAGAATTGTGGATGGAAACTAAAATCAAAAGTGGCAATCCTTCAGACTTTTGTACCTGGTACTTCTTGACAGCTAGTCTGAGTTCACTTGTATTTGTATTCATAAAATGAAACAACAGAAGAAGGATAAGGTGTGACACAACTTGGGAAAGACCTGGAGAGAGAAGAAAAGACAGCAGTCACAAAGAAATGGAAACTTCAGAGCAAGGTAAGAGACTTCCCCACCAGCTGTGAGGGTCAGTACAGGGTGTACGAGCCAAGGACCCCTACACTCAGAAAAGAAGCTCTTTTTAAGTCAGAATATCAACAAGCAGAGGCAATTTTTTTTTTCCTGGACTGGTACTTAACTTCTGTCCCCAGGGAGAGTAAATACACTGCACAGAGGCACACCTTGGAGGGTCTGTGACTAAGCAGCCCAGGTCCTACCATGGTCGTTGCTGCAAGAAAGGTGAGGGAGCTCAAGGGAAGCCCTATCCTGGGAAGTGCCCTTTGTGGGAGCAGGTCTGAGCCCTGGTTGATCCACGAGGAAAGATCTCTGGTAGATCCAGACTCATCAGACAGAAATTAGAATAGATTCTCTACATGAAAAATGGTCTCAAGTTATTCCAGCATTCATTTAATTGTCTTTCTTCCCAAGATCAATTGTGTGGGATATGAATTTCATTGATTAAGTTAATTAAAAGTCATATAATCAGAGAATAAGGTAATTTTGGCTGCACTTGCACTTGGCAATAGCTGGCAATTTGCTAAACTATGAAAACTGTTCAAAATGCTTTCTTACATTTTATTACCTTTTTATTCTCCAAGAAATTGGTTACATATTGAAATTGCAAAAATATTGGTACAGTTAAAATAAGATATATTATACAGCCTTATGAAATACGTCCAACAAGTTTTCAGAAGCCACTCACCCACACAGAAACAAGTCTTGCACACACACCTCGATCTTAACCAGCTCCAATCCATGTCAACAGATGAGCTTCCATTAAAAAGAAACATGTGGGTAAGTGCTTATAGAGATGGAGCAGAAGTCTCCCAAGCAAAAAACTAAGCTGCAGTTGGAATATATACAATATATCCTTACTCCAAGGCCTTTGCCCCAGAATGGAGTGGGTCTTCTTCTCCCTCCCTGTGCCTCCTCTAGCAGGAGCCTTTGTTTTTTGTAGATTCTGTTATGGCCCAAACCCTAGCACAGAAGTAGTAAGCAGACTCTCCCCTCTACCTGGCCAAGTGCTGAAATTTTACTGGTGTCCAGAAAAATAATTTTGTCAGAAAAACCTCAGAAAAAAATTGGAAGTCTGCTTTCATCCCATATTTTCTACGGAATTCCTATAGAAGTTAAAGCTTAAAAATCTAAGAGCCCTTTCTCTTTAAAAGCATTTTCATAAACTACTAAGGATTTTTTAGTCTGAAAGACTTAGGGTGTATTTGACAGCTGTTCAGCTTAGTAACTGATGCTACCAGACTATGCAGAAAAAAAAAAATAGTGCTATTTTTTTTTTTTTTTTGGCACAGCCAGGGTTTATTTTATTGCAGTTCATCATTTACAGAGTTTGGAGGAAAATAAAGTATAATGTTCATTCAGGCAATATCAAGAGATAAAAACTGAAGTTGCTGAATTGCTCACAAGAACTGAATCAGACTCAGCAGGAACAATTTTTCTTCCCCAAAGACTTCCTAACAATTTGCAATTGAATGGCCATTCAGGTGTGAATTTTATAGTTTCTGGCTATTAACTTGCTTTCTTCCATGCATACATGCTTCAAGGAGTAGAAAAGAAAGAAATATTGCTGCAGCAAACTCCAGGAGCAAAAAGAAATTACTCCTTTAAAGAGCATGAGGACGAAAGAATGCATGTGTGAACACAAGGGGAAGGAAAGAGGTCTATAGGGTTACGTGTCAGGTTCATCACTGCAAAGCTACAGGGTTTTGTTTGGTTTTTCTCTTCCTACAGAAGGGTAACTGTGCAGAGTGCATGCTTAGGACTATTCAGGCACACCACTTCCTTCTGCTCCTGTGTACTTGGAACAAACTACCTGTATTTTTAGCTTTGCACAACACTCACAGCAGCAACTGTTTTCACCCTACTGGTAAAGTGCTCCAGTTTCAGGCCTGCTGGGAGGTAGTTGCCTCCATCTCTCTCTCCAGATAATGGTAGTTTTTATAGACCAGCTCCCAAAACAGCTACACAGCCTCTCAAGAAGCTAAACACTTAGCGGATGAGACTTGATCTTTAGCACTGATGAGGAAATAAAACATGATACCAGAGTCACACATTGACACAGTACAGAAAAACATCCTTGTTCTTTATGGCCTACAACATCAACACAGGCACCGACTAAAAGCTCTTTCAGCTACAGCAAGAGACCTCAGGTGTGAGGCTGGGTGACATCTAACCCCTGCTTTCTTTCACTTACAACCCCCTGCTTGCAGCTCCCTCCTTCGATCCTCACAGCTCAGCCAAACCCCAGCCCTCATTGTGCCAGCACAGAGGAGCTGTACTGAGGGCACCTTTCCTGCATGCACGAGAGCTCCCAGGCATCACTTAGATCTTCTTTCTTCATGTTTTGTGCACTTGTCTTGAGGTGACTTTATGATTCTATCCCCTCTCATCTGCTCTATGCCCAGAAATTATTTTTGTGCCTTTTTGTGCATTTAAACTGAGCCTGAGAGGGGGGAGAGAAAAAAAACCGAGTGAACTTTTCAAAGCAGTTGTTCAAGGACACAGACACACACTCCTCTGTGTTCTACGGCTGCTGCAGCAAGAGCAGAGGAAGCTCCCCTTGCTTTTCAGCCAGCTCTCGGCTCTCTTTCTCCAGATAGCTGAACTTATTTTTTTTCCTGGGACTTTCGGGTTTTTTTTTCCCTTTCTCCTCTTCTGCACTGTTCCACAACATCAGAACACACTGGGAGAACTTTCTTCCAAGGCCCTGGAGGGGATCCACACTGACCCAGCTCTGAGGAGGAGGAGAGAGACCACACCTACAGAAGGACTCTGAAATCTTCCCAGGTTTCTCTCCATAGCGAGAGAATTATTTAGAATTATTATCCTTTCCGGTGTGTTAGTTAAATAAATTGGTTTTTATCTCTTTCACTTTCCTCCAAGGAAAATGTCTTTTTTTCCAAACCTGGTGGCAGGGAGGGGTGATTGTAACCTGCCTTCCCTCAGAGGATATTCTTCTCCAAATTTGGCCAAACCAGGACAGTGCTCAAAAGTCAGATCATAGATGGAGGGCAGAAAGCGACCCTGCCACTTGCTGCCACGTGGCACAGGGAACAGCGAGTCCTCCCACAGCTCAGGGTCAGCTCTTGCCTGTAATGAGCCTTGGGCTTTTAACACTTCACTCCTTTCCCTACTACATTGTAAAATACTTATATTACTAAATATTATTACTGCTTCTATAACTGAAATATTAAAATTCCCTACTTATATATTAAAATAAGCATTCAGTGCAGCCCAACAGTCTTTCATGAGTGACTGGAGTAATTTACTCACAGGCAGCAATTTCCAACATGTTTATATGTGTTTAAATAAAAATTAATAGAAAGAAGAGTAAAATAAATAAAAAACAGAGTACACCACAATTTCCAGTCCACTGAAGTTTATCTTTGAGGAAGTGGTTTTGTCCCAGCTTCCTAGGGTGGAAAAACTCCTCCAACAATATTTTTCCCCTGCTTCTCCTGCTTCCTTTAAATATTTGTGGCTCTAGAAATTCTCCACCTCTTCAGAGGACATAACCACTTATCTTTCTATTCCATGCACATTTCTCTCTTTTTGTATGCCAGAATATTAAAGCCATTCATGATTTTCCAATGGAAAGTCACGCAGACCAGGAAACAAGAGAAAATTTAGTGGAATGAGCATCATATCCTACCTCTTGTGGTGCAACACAAGTTCAGCCATGTCCCACCACCCCTAAAGAGCATGGTCAGCCTGTCCCCAGCAACACCTGCAGATTCTGAGTCCACATTATGTATCACTGCTTAACCATGAACAACTGATTTATCTTCCAATTCCTTGAACTTCTTTCCATATCCAAAAAACACTGCAAACAATTTATTCTTTTTGTTTGTTTGTTTTTTAAACAACCTTATTCGAGTGTCTGTTAGGCTGCCCCTTAGTCTTGAGACATGACAAGTTCATTTATTCCGTTCTCATGGATCACATTTAAATTTATGAATTATTCTCTATTCACAGATCCAATTATGACTTTCTGTCAAATACCTTTAAAAGCAGCAAGTAGTTCAGAATAGCAAAAAATTGAGAGGTCAGATAATTATATTTAGTTCCAAAATGCAAGGGTTACAAGACAGCAAGGTAAACATTGTGCACATAACAGATGCCTTTGGGAGGTCCAGACCTCAAATCGCAAAAGAGAACCTCCCTGAGCTATCTTCCCTGAGTTTCAGTGACAGAAGTTTTGTATTTCTGTACCAGACCCCTGTTGCTGTTCCAGGATTCAGGCCTGCTCCTATCATTGCTATCTACAGAAAGCAGCCTCAGCCTATTTAGGTGCTCTGCTATTGAAGTAGAAACACTGCAGACCAGTTTGCTTTTCCATTCCCAGTAGATGGTAACCTGGAAATGACCAGCCAATTCTTCTGAGCGCCAGGAAAACAGCTTCAGCAGAAAAATTTCTCAATTTACTCTGTCAAACTGAATTTGAAAGCAGGCTGCCCTGCTGGTGCCTGCTGGGTGTCTGGGAAGCTACGTTGTCCACATGTTTTAGTCTGTGTGGAACCTGGCCTTCCTTCCTATTTCTGCTCCTCCTGAGTCCACAAGGAGAAAATCCACTGAGACGTGCTGAGAGAACTGATGGCTTTATCTGGCCACTGCTAAATACCCACGGAGCATCTCATGAACAGTTTTGTCTGTCTTAACCCCACAACTTCAATTTTGGGAAAAGCCATGATTCTGCCTATACACCTACACTTGGCTCTTTATAAAACTTCGCTCTAAAATGTGCTGAAAATCAAGTCCCTGGATGAATAGGAAAATATTTCATTCAATAAATTGGATGGTTGACTAGGAAATTAGTGGAAAAAGAGTTTAAAAAACAATCTTTTCTGATCAGAGCAACAAAGAGCTGATAAAAATCTACAGTTACCTCAGCTTGTCTATATTAAAAAATACTGTTGTCATCCAGCTTTATGTAGTAGATATAAATATTGTCTTTTCTATAGTCATGACTGAAGTGAAAGTTTGCACCTCTACTCCCAGCTCTACTTCTATCATGTCAAACTGGCAAACTCTTTGGGAACTTCCCTTCACCAGCTATCCTGAGCTAGAAAGAAACAGCCTGGGCAAAGGCTGAGATGTCACAGCAGGACTCTTTGCAAAACAAACCCATGGGGTTAAAATCTGATGTTTCCTGTCAAAGCAGGTGGCCAAGGTTGCCATGTGGAAGATAAATAGTTGCCATTATCATCAATGGTTTTTCATTGCCTTTTGCTGAACCGAGGGAGAAGAGTTCTTGCCTCAAGCAAGCACGCCTTGCTTTGCGTGCCTTTCCTTTTGCTGCGCCTGCACCTAATAACAGCAGTTCTGCTGCAGTCACTTGAGGGGAGAACACTGCAATTTTTACAGCATTATCTTGGAATGGACTGATGCTCTAACACAATTCAGAGGATATCAACAGCAGTGGCCAACAAAGGAAATCATCTCCAAAGGGATGAGCATGCAGGGGCAAAGGTGGTGTGAAAAAAGGAAATGTCCAGAGAAAGAACAACCCACAGCTGCACAGTGTGAATGGAGCTGTCACAGCTGCCATGCAGTGCTTTGATGACTTCAAATTCTAAGTAAAACCTGGAAAAAATAGACAAAGTTTTAGAAGCTTTTGGGAAAAACATGTCCATAACCTTTCAGACATCTATTTTGGCTCCTGAAGACCTGAAAAGAGAATTGCATAGCATTTACAGCATTAATTACATGACATGAATAACTCAACAACCATCAAATGTACATCAGAGAGATTTATGGCAAGGAAATACTTAAAATGTAGATATTTGGCTGAGCAGAATGCAAATATGTTTGGAACAGAGGATTTTAAAATTAAAGTACATTGAATTAGCTATCTCAGATAATCTACATGCAACATTAATACCCAGCAAGGACTACAAGTGAATCCAGAGACTGTTGAGCAAGTTTTGCACTTCAGAAAGGTCACTCTGACATCTGATGCTACACTTACAGGGCAGTCAGGAAAATTCACCATGCCAAAATTAAGTAAGAATCCAAGATCTAGAAGAAATAAGTGTACAACTCCTAAAGCCTCCTGAGTAGGCAATTGTATATTTACCACAGAAAATAAACCTCCTGCATCAGTGGCTCAAACAAGAAAAGAAAGTTTTAAGAAGAAAACTCTCAAGTCACAATACTGGCATCGATCTCCTCATTTTGCAATCTCTGAAATAGCCTGTACTAAGTTTTCTTCAGTATTTCATGTGCCATGCCTATGCCCAGCCTAGCTGCTTTATGAAAACTGCTGCACCTGTGGTATGACCTCGGGGGAAGACAGACCTAAGTTTTGAAAGACTCCACTCCAAGCCATGAATGTATCAGGGTTATACTCTGATATGAGAATCCACAGTGGCTTTGCCAGGCAGCCGTGAAAGAACAGATCCCCAGGGTGGTCTAAAGGCACTGGAGACACAGAGCAAGCTCATATTAGGATATCAGTTTTGTGTCACTCTGTTTTCCTCATTCCTGCTGGCTGAAAGATCCTCATGAGACATTCAGAAGTCTCTTACATAATCTCAGCCATAATTCTCTGGACAATTTATTACCAGAGCCCTGAGGATACAGCCTGGCAGATTGGTGCAAAAGAAACTGCAGTGAAGCCTCCCCATGCTGGCTATCACAGCCATCACTGTAAGCAGAGTGAAATCTGAAATCCATTTGCTTTTCTAGATGGAAAAAGTAACTGCTTATTCCTATACTGCTTTTAATGTTAAAAACAGTCATCTGCTCCATTTGATGCAAGCAGAGGAACTGGCAATTTTAGGGCCTCAGGAGGCATTCTCTGACAAATGCTTATATCAAAACTCATTTGTGTAAGCATATAATCTATGTGAATGGTCTTTGTAGCAATGATTAATTGGTGCAGGTCCTTTAGAAAGATTCTACTTTGCAATGCGCATTCAAAGTATTCCCTGATGAATTTAAATATAGGTGCCTAGTAATCCAAAGCAGCAAGGCAAATCACATAAGGGAAGGGAAGCACAGAGAACTGTTTTGGATAAGTAAAGGAGGGCTCAGAAAGAGAAAGATGTGCAATGCAAAGTCTCACCTTCCCTACAGCCGTTCCCTGGGACTGAACACTCTGGGGTGTGCTTGCTCCTCTTTCAACTTCATTCCTCAGCTAAGTGTGCTGGCCAAATTTCACACACTGACAATAAACAAATCTCTTCTTTGAGCAGAGGGAATAACTCTAAGCCCCCTTTAGCTGCACTTCTCACAATACAAAATAGAGGAGAACAAAACAAAAAAACCAAACAAAAGACTCAAACACAAACACCTCCAATGAGCATCAGAGCAGAAGTAACCAGAGGAGGTCCAAAAGTAGGACCTACTGAAGTTAGTAAATTGTAATGCCACATACAATATCAAACCAGATTTTCCTTTCTGGTGTGTTATTCATTAGTGTGCAATCCTCCTGAGGAGCAGGAGTGATTTTTGGAAGTAGACCTAGCTCAGTGTTATTCGAAGTAGAGTTACTGAGCAGGACTGGGGCTGCTTTAGGATCAGTTCCTGGAAGCACACCTATTATTGTAACAGCTTCTCAGTGCCTGGCTACTAATGGGTTGGGTGTTCTCCTGGGAAAGCATGTTGAATAATTATCTTGGAAAAGACAATGCAATGGAAATATCATTTCACTCTCCCCCACCCTCAGATGGCAACAGGGAATACAAATTTTCTGAAATGATCCCACAGTGTGCCATTCTCCATCCATTCTCCAAATCCACACATACTTTGGAATCTAGTTTTCTTTTTTTTTTTTTTTTTTTAATGGCTGAAAAACCCTAATTTTAAGAAAATATGACAGTGAAACTGTCTCCACTGCAAACAGAAATACAACACTTCCCCATTATTTCAGTCTGTAGCTTGTTAGGTTGTTACTGTCTTCAGGGATACATTCCAATATAATCTTCCTAATCTCCCCAAACTGGCAAATTCTCCCCATGAAGAAGGGAACTCTTACAATCTTTTATTTTTTTTTTTCCCTGAGCAAATGAGGAATAAAAGGGGTGACAGTAGGGAACAATCAAGCTCTATTCTTTTGCATAGTTTTCTCTTCTGAAGTACCTCCTGAAAATCAGCCCAGATGCCTAAACACTTGGAAACACGTGTGTATTTAGATGCACAGCAAAACCACTGCTGAAAGGGTCCAGAGGCCAAGCCTTCCAACAAAAGTGTGGGGCCACAGGTGCAGATGCAGGAGGATGATGACACAGGGCTGTTCCCTGTGTGACAGGGGTCCAAGCACACCCAGATACCTTGATGGAGAGGGCACTGCCACGTGGGCTGGGTCTGAAAATATACCTGATACCACGGCCTAGATGGTGGCTTGGCCCTTGCTCACTCCACTATGGCAGTCTCGTGTTGCACAGAACATCATGAGGAGGGTTAGAGACCATCTTCTGTTCAGCCTCTCCCTGAATCTCACAGCAAGCTGCCTAATTACCCCTGCAGGCAAAAAAATAGGAGTTTAAAGCATGCTCCCACCTGCAAAGGGCTATATTTTGTCAGAAGGAGACTGTAGAAGAATAGTGCTGATGGGCTTTAATAGACAAATCCATAGCCAGAGGAGAATGGTAAGTGGAACAATTTCATAAAAATATTAACAAATGAATACAACAGTCAAAACTTGGTTATAGGATCAGCACAGAGCAACAACCTGCAGAAGCTTTGGCTGGCCTGGTGTGTTACTCTGTCCCTCAGAGCAAGCACCTCAGAGCCACTGTACTCTGCCAGCTCTGCTACAGCAAGAGGAAGCAGGTAACAAAGGAGCAAAGCCAGTTCCTTGTACCACCTCCCCTTCCACCGAGCTGGACACAAAACCAAACTGAGTGAGCTGGAGGCGGGTAAGAGACAATTACAGGAATTTCATCTCTGGTTTAAAAAAAAGGAATAAACCCCAAACCACTCATTAACAGTGTCCCACTCAGTAATCCCTCTGGGATATTAGCTTAGCAGCTTTTCTTGGAAAGGAGTTTCTTCATCTCTTCATCATCACAGAATATCTTGGTTCAACTCTTTTCAAGAGGATCAGCTGCAGTAGTCAAGAGTTGTGAGTGACCCAAGCTGTGCCAAAGACAAAAGTGGTGTCCATTACAATTACAAAGGCCAGGCTCAGTGTGAAGTATTATATGGATACTAAAAAAGCTTCAGCAGGGAATTTCTTCAGCCCTCAGCAGCATTTTGGGAGAGCTCTGTCTTTTCCACGCAAGCTATCGAAAACAAAGTTACCATTTTGTAAACTTCCTGCACCTGGAGATTGTTTTTGCAGTATTGTTATGGTTCTAACTAGCAAAATATTTGGGAATGGATGTCTTAGAATTTGGACAATCCCATCAAGGGGTGGATGGCCAGAGGATAAATTACGTTGTGCTGTTTAACACACTTTTGTGAACTAAAATATAAAAGCCTTTGGAAAAATTATTAAATCGGCTTTCTGCCATTTACCCCTGAGCCTGGACTTGGTGTGGTTTCTCTACCCGTCCATGGTGCAACAGCAACAGTACTGACCAGCAGGCATCTCCTGGAATCCATCAGGAGTGGACCCTCTGTCCTGGTAGAAATGTGGGAGGGTTTCCCATGAAAACATTCAGCCAGCCACTCTTCAGAGTGGCAACTGGAATGAGCCTTTCAGTGAGGAGCAAAGGGCTCAATCTCAGGGAAGCAATGGACAGAAAGACTCCTTTCCTCCATTCCCACTGGAAAGGGCTCCCTCCTGCTGCTTCCAGAAACAATTCATTACAGACAAACATGACAATTACACACGCTGCTGGAACAAGCTGACTCATGCCTGCTGAACCAGTGTGACACAGGGTTTTGTGTCATCACATCACACCACTGACGAGTTTCACAGAGAAATGGAAGGGGCCTCTCACAGCTGAGTTTTTCTCCCCAAAGTGAAAAAGAAAAAGAAAAAGAAAAAAAGAAAAAGAAAAAGAAAAAGAAAAAGAAAAAGAAAAAGAAAAAGAAAAAGAAAAAGAAAAAGAAAAAGAAAAAGAAAAAGAAAAAGAAAAAGAAAAAGAAAAAGAAAAAGAAAAAGAAAAAGAAAAAGAAAAAGAAAAAGAAAAAGAAAAAGAAAAAGAAAAAGAAAGGAAGAGGGAATGGAAAAGGAAAAGAAGAAGAGAAAAAGAAAAATGTTATAGAGCAAGCCTCCTCTTCAGAGTTTTTACTAAGAAACCTCTAAAGCAGTAGGAAAGGATGTTCTGACATCCACTTCCCTCCTAGACACCTCTATATGACAATATTAAATGCTGAAGTGCTGCTTGGAACACTGAAAAACAAAAAAAACCCTTTGTAGTTTGTGGAAAATTTGGCTTTTTTCCCATGTCAAAAATAAAGAACCTCCTTTTAGTTCTGAAGGTATTGACCCACAAGGGTATCAAGATCTCCTCAAGAATATCAAGATCACATTGAATAAATCATTTCTGCATCAGTTGAAAACGGGCTCTGAAGTTTAGAACAAATTACTCTCAAGCATAACAGAACTCAGATGTGTCATCATTCTCCCAATTAAATCTTACTGAAGTCTAGGCAAGTTAAAAATTGGGACAATTTAGAATTACTGCTACTTTTTCCCAATTTTTTAGAAATGAGCAGAACTTCACAGTAGGAACAGACAAGTGTTTTACTGCACAGTATTTCACACCCAACTGTTCTTTATAATGCAATGTCATGAAGTTTTTAATGGTAATGTGGTCACAGCCCTCCATTGCACTGAGAAACAGAGGAAAGGAGGAAGAAAGAAGGGGATAAAAAGTGCTTTGTAACAATTTGATAAATGATCACAAGCACTAAGTAACCGAAATTCAGCCTTGGGTATCTGGGGAGTACTGAAATGGGGGTTTATAAAATCTGAGTACTCCGACCATGCATTTAAGAAAAATAGTATGGGTGGGTCTTTGGAATTTAGTTTTTAGTCCTGTAAATACATGCTGTAATGACAGATTAAAGAAAACTGCATCCTATCTCCACAAAAATACATTTAAATGCTACTTATGCAAAGCTGTCCTAAGATGATGATAAAATCTTTTGTATCTTTGAGACAATGAGGAAATTACATTTTAATTAATATTAAAATCAATACGAAGAACTGAAAATGCCCTCATACTGCACTGCACATTGAATTTTTTAAAGAAAAGTTTAGGGATTTCGAGGCTGCATTGGTAGAATGTGGATCTAAGCTTCTAAGCTCCCTTGCACTGTACAATCATTTGAAAGCAATTGGTGTTTCCTGGACCCTCCTGCCCTCCAGATGCGTCATACCAATGTCAGTGGCAGAGATCCCCCAGTGCAGCCAGACTGAGTGCTCAGAGGTGACAAATGAGCAGTGGTGAAAACCCACTCCTGCTCCAAAACAATGCTACTCCTGCAGCACGGTGCTATCCATCCTCACAAGGGGATCTGCTGAACTTGTGTTGGGTGAAATCTCAGGCAATTCTTTTGTGAAATGATTGTTTGTCTGCTACTAATGTTTCTTTCACACTCGGATTCTTAACCAGAGGACTGGCTAAAGAAGTGGTGTTTAAAGATTTGGTTTTATTTCTTATTACCTTCTTTTGATTTGATCAGCAATACATTAATTTCCCCAAGCCAAGCCTGTTTTGCCCACGACAGCAACCAGGGAGTGATCTCTGCCTGACCTGGTCCCAACCCACGAGCCTTTCGCTGTGTTTTTGGGCCCCTGTCCAGTTGAGGAGGGCAATAGACCACCTAGGGTGGGCACCTGGCCAGGGGCAGCCCACCAGTCCTGTCCAACAAGACCTGCAGAGGGGTGGGATACTGCCGGAGCTCAAGGTAAGAATCAGTGCATCCAAATTACAGCAGTCCTATCCCGGCTGACACAAGAATGTATTACTCAAATGGACTTCATCCAGATCCTCATCATTTCTAAATCCTAACTAATGAATAACTGATGCAATATGAAGCCTGCTGTGGTGTCTTGCAACATGTTGTTTGTGTTGCCTTCAATTTGGAGGATAGGATTATCTGACTTTTTCTTTCCTGAGTCTTACACAAAAATGTCATTTCTCAAGAGGCTCCTTCAAATGGTCATGTCTCCAATAATTCACAAAGAAGGTGAGGCTACAAGCTTCTGTCCTCAAATGGATTTCAACATATCTATGCTACTCCATTAAATATGAGTGCCAAGAATGTATGAACAAATTCTGCTTGTGCTGATTCCCTATCTCAGCTCCCTATAGGAGAAAGCAGAGAAAGAGTGAAACTTGCACCTTCTCGCATTTTTCTCTCTGTCCTCCACAGTGGCACTGTTGCTTCCTCAGCAGGAGCCTCTTTTCTCCAGGAGTCGTGCCAGAAAGATCTGAAATGTCAGAAAAAGAGACAATCTTGAATCCAGGATCCACAAAAGAAAAGTTTATTTAGTAGACAACTTAAAAAAAACGAAACATCTAAAGCCCGGGTGCCGGGATCAAAGACCTTAGCCTGAGCCTGAAGAGAGGCAGGCGCTCAGAGACAAGGGTCTGCTGCTCAGGAATAGACTCCCCAGTTAAGCCGAATTGTCAATCTCTAAATGCCAAAGGGGCAGAGGCCGCTTATCCTGAGCAGGGTACTCTCAAGGCTAATCCACCAAAGAGTGGCACGGGGTACCAGGGGAAAGGCCTTTTTATTAGTTCTTGTCCCCACCCAGGAATGTCCCGTACCGCCTCTTGCCCCGCCTCCATGGTCCCGGAGCATTGGATGGTTCAAATAGTGAGATTACTCCTTCCCACCAATGGCTCGCTAGTTGTCTAGGTCATTGGTTTGGGCAGGAAGGAGCCTCATTAATATTCCAGGTTGCCATGGAGGCAGCCTGCAACAGGGCAGTGTAGATGTTATTTTTAGAAAGTGGTTCTTAATATTCCCCCTTTAGACCCAGCTCAGATCTGATCCCAGTTTTGAAAATGTACCTTTAAAATATGAAAATTGGCTCAAAAAGTTCTAAATTTTACACAACACATAAGCAAACTCAAAAGCTTAAGTAGGGATTACACAAAACTTGAGAACTTTCTTAAAAAGTCAGCCTTTTAACAATTTAAATAGATTCTGACAGAAGGTATTTCTTAAAACTTTATAAAAACATCTCAAACCTTTGAACGTATAAACTTTAACTCTCTAAACTGGACTAATTAATTTCACAACTTCATAACAAGTCACAACTTCATAACAATTAATAAATTTAATTAACCTAAAAACAACAATTATTTTCCCTGTTTTAACCCATAGTTCCTCATAGTCTCTGGCGCAAAAGTAACTTTTTGATTAAAAAGTGCGTAACATGGAAGACGCTCCCAGTTAAAGGGAACAAGGCAGGAATCTGAAGCTTTACAGGAAACCACAGGAACATTTGGCATTGTCCAGAGTCAGAAGGTTGGGAGGGAAAATGTACAGTGGGGTGGCAGCCAAACAACAAGAAATTACCAATTAAAATGGAGGAAAAAGATATTTCAAATGAAATGGCACCTGTTCAGTTTGTCCCCCTTGCCACAAGCACCCAATCTTTGGACAAACAGCAAAACAGCACAGCCACAAAACAGTTAGATGACAGTCCAGGCCCCAAAAGCTTTTGTCCATCTGGTGATGGCAGAAGGACTTTAAATGGCACATAGAAACACTCTGTGATGATCATGGAGATTCAAATAACAATCACTGATCTTGAAATCACTTGAAATATCCTTACTAATGAGTAATTTCACTGTTTTCTCCAGTCTGGTTCAAGAAAGGCATAAACACATTGCAGGGAGACCCAAAGTGGGGGGCAGCTTTCAGAGGTGAATGCAAAACAAATTCTCCCATCAGCTACAACCCTAAGCTGCAGCTGAAGTGTAAAGGGTTGTCTAGCACTGGTGAAAGGCTTTAATCTGTGACATAGATGATTAATTAAGCATTATTATGTATGCATAATTGTAATATAAATGTTCAAACAGCTAAAGTGAACAAATAAATACAAATGTGGCCATAACAAAGGCACAAGGTGTATTTCTGGATGTTTTTTTTGGATTTGGCCTATTTTTGTACTGATTTTAGAATCACAGAAACATACCGGTTTTGCAGGATGTTTGCACAACAGTCCCCTGCAGACTCTCCTGCCGATCTGTGAAATTAATAACAAGCTACTACCACTAAATTTAGGAGCAAGGACTCATATTTCTGTGGCATCTGCTGTCAAAAACCCAGAGAAAAGATGTATTTATAGCCATATATTTCAAGCAACTTCATAATTTAAGACAAAACTGACAAAAAATGCAGACTAACCATCAATAGAGGACACTAGTCAGCTCTGAGCAGGGGAGATAGACACAGGTACAAAGAAAACCATATTTATTTAGGTATCTGTAGCCACACTGTTTCTGTCACAATAGCAGAATCTAAGTATTTGTCCTCAGAACATTTTTTTTTAATATATATTGTATTCAGGTCCTATTCCACAAGTTATACAACCTGATGCAGTTTGGAGACCCCCCAGAAGACAAGGACACACTATTAGTGACAGACTAACAGCACTGAACATGGGCACTTGTTAGTTATTCCCCCACAGAAGCTGCCCTGCGAAAGGGCATGACTTTCTCCCACTCTGACCAGAGGGCAAAATATGATACAAAATAGTGTGCTGCATTTGAAGCTTGGAGAAGAATACATTTTTACTTATTCAGTCAAATTGTGTGAAAGCGAATTTAGGGAAAAGAGTTGCTGTATGTAAACATCTATCTTCTATCACTAGCATTTAAATATGAAGATTTCAGGAAGTATACGTACCCTAAATTGCCTGAAGTCCAAACAACCTTCTTCTAAAGTCTAGTTGTGCGTGGTAACAGTTGATCCACAAGCAGCATTTATTTATTTAAGATTCTTTTCTTCACAAAATGACACAGTGGCACAGGCTGCATTCTAGTTCTGATTGTCTAATATGGGACTACTTTAGAAACTACCCAGGCTGCACTTCTGAAGTGTCTATTACACCTGGTAATAAATCTTATTGTCCTTCTACAACATCCACACATGACAAATGAACACAGATTGTTCAGAGAGATTTGCCAGCCCTGAGCTTTCCCAACTGCTCGCCTCTCAGCTCCCCAGTTTGCTGCACACATCATAAAGAGCTGTTCTGGGTGGGCAGGGATGCAGGGGAGGGCTGCCAGGCAGCACCTCTGAACATGGCAGCAGTGAACAGGTAACTCACCTGCTGCTCCCTCCAGTGCAGCACAGGCAGCTCTCCTGCCCCTCCACAGCAGAGGAGAGGCACTGCCCCAACATCCCTGCCACTTTTCTAGGAGTGGCAGCAGCCTCAGGAGGAGTGCAGCCTCTAGTTTGGGAGCTGTTGGCCTGTGCCTGGCACAGAGGGACATGTGCTCACTCTGTCAAGCCATTCTATAGCCATCTCTACCCAATCACTGAGCACCAATCCAAAACACAGCCTCTATCAGCCATTATGAAGAAAAGTAACTCTACCCAAGTCCAGACCAGAGTTGCAGGTAACTAAAAGGTCCTACACCACAGGTATGCAGGCTGTGTATTGCTTTTTCTACCCTGCTTTACACCCACAGAGTTCTCTCTGACTGCAACAGCAATCTGCTGCCCATTTCTTCCCATTGCCTTGTTCTTCTCAGGATACAGTGTGCCGTCAGCCTGGGATCACAGAATCATACTCACAAGTGATTTGGAAGCAAAGTCCATAATGGTGAATTCTAGTGACAACATGAAGCTGTCTGGGATATAACATAAATATTGCAAAAAGACATTCACAGACTGAACAAATATGGAAACAATTAGGAAATGAAACTATATATAATGAAATGTGAATTCATACACATGGCAGAAAACAACCCTAATTTTACATACAGCATCAAGGACTCAGAGTCACTACGACATCTTAGTACTTGTAAGTAATCAGATTGAATTAGCAAAAGGCAAACTCAAAACCAAGCAAACCAGGCTTCCCTCCCTGAACATCGTCAAGGATGGAATTCCCTGCTACAGGGCACTGCAAATGCCAAAAAGCTTACAGGGGGTCTGAGTATGAACCGAGTGTATCACCAGAAATGCAGTCTAATGTAGAACTGGAAATAGCAGCTCTGCTTTGGGAAGACCAGAAGCTGCTGGAGGCTGGGAGATGGTTCATGTTGTCTTACAGGCTTCAACCTATGGCCACAGCCAGAGATAAGGACTGGGCAAGACACACTTTGGCCCCATCTCCCACCATGACTTATGTCTTCACCCTGAGCAATCCTGCTGAGCAAACCAAACGTCCCCTTCCTCGCTCCTCCCTCCTGCAGGTCAAGCTTCACTGTAAAAGGCACATGTTTAACTGGTTCCTGGCCAAGGAAACTCTCCAATGATTTACAAATCTCCCCCCCAAAACACTATTAACTGTATAAAGCTCTTTCACAGCCACTCCTCCCTCTCTCTTTGCGTGAGGTTTTGTAAATGTGTCCATAAAACCACCTTTCCTATTTTGCTTACTCATACCAAGAAGGTATAGCAATCTCTCATTTTCATTTCCCTATCTGTTTGCTGAGGCCTGTTAATAATTATAAGACACATTCAGCCAAGAACATCTAGTTAATGCACAGATGTGAGTTTTAAACTGGCGTTGCTGCCAGTGGTATTTCACAGATATTGCTCAGCACACAAAAAGAACACACTTACCCCTTCTTGACAAAGCAGATGTAGTATTAAGTAATTTGAACACTTAAAAATAAGTGTTATGTTTCAAAAGATAACCCTGTGATAGCAAAAGGCAAGTTCTTAAAGGAGTAGGTGGAGATTTAGCTGAGCATCTCCTGCTGTTACTAGCACAAGTCATGTGGTTGAATCCCCGCATAAGGCTTTAAAACTGCAGCTGTGAATATGCTCCTACAGGAAAGCTGCAATGCTGGAAGGGGATCTCCCAGTCAGCAGGCCCATTTCACAAGGAGTGGAGGAATCAGGTAATGATCAAGTTCCTCCCAAGCTGCAAAAAAGGCAGAAAACTCTGACTCCCATCATAGTAGGTCTAGACCAATTTCTCAGACCAATCTTTTAGGGTGTTTTATTAACAGCCACACCAAAGTTACACCACCTGACGAGAGTTTTTTGAGCTAATGAAACTTTGCTGATTAAGGCTAAACAATTTTGCTAAGGAGGGGTCAGAGCAGAGATGTGTTGACATCTCTTAGAGGGACATGTTCCCCAACTCCCTGTTCCACTCTGCACAGAGACCATCCCAGAGCTCCATGGCTCGAATCATGAGAGTGACTCTACTTCAAGCAGGCCAGGGAAGGACAACAGGGCTACAATCACTCCTCAGCCCTGTCCTTTGGTGAGGAAACTCATAAGAAGAGGAGGAAAGAAAGAGCAAGCAATGAAAAGGTAATATTTTTGCAGGCAATCCTGGCATTTCTTTTGTGTCCACTGCAAGTGTAACCAGCCCTGTGAAATGAATGGGAAATGCCTACCTGCTCTGAGGCTGTATTCTGGCATGGAGAGGCACAACAATCCCTTCCAAAGCAGAATAATGAAGGACAGGAGTGTGGCAGCCACACCTGACAGGTACTGCTGCCCATTCTCCAATGGGCACCTTTGAAACCATTTGTAACAGGATAACCTACATCAGCCATAAATAATACTACCAGCAATTCAAACCAAATGAAATTAAGTGCAGCTAGTTGAGTTTTGTCTTGCCACAAGCCTGCTGCAAAAACACAAAGGATGCATCAAACACAGGAACAGGTACTAAGGGTCTGACTGTAGATTTATCTGACCTTGCAAACTTTACTCTTCAGTGGCTAATAGCAAATTTTTACCTCTCTTTCCTTAAGAAAAACTCCTTATGGTATGTTTATTTCCCAGCTACACACTCCAGGAATCAGCAGCTGAGGGATTTTTAGCTCTATCCAGACCCTCAGGCTTCTTGTCACTGATGGAAGCTTTCATCCCTGAACCTGCCACTTAATTTTCTGAATCCACTTCCAGTCTCCTCCACAGCCTCTGGCAACATTCCAGAGCTATTACAGTGCCATGTATGACAAAACACCTCCTCCTAGCTTGTTTCAAACATGTTCATATCATTGCATCAGAGGCACTTTCTGACTTCTGTATGTAAGAAACAATGTATAATCCCCCATCCCCCTTCTCCACAGCACTTGTGGCAATGGGGGTGTCTGTCCTAACTTCATCCTCTCACATATTCAGCTGTCTCTGCCCATACACAACCTCTCCTAAAATGTACCACATCCCTCGTTTCTGATGCACCACTCTGAGCTGACTCTACTGTATTCAAACTTCAATTGCTCACACTGTAGAAGGAGTCAAGAATTGCAGTTCTTGTTTTCAAACCAACACCTCAACTTCTCTGGTCTCCCAATATCAAACCACTCCTGACAGCTGAGAGGAGAGAGCCCACCCTCAGACTGACCAACAGAGCAGTGTTGGCACACATTTGGGGACCTAATTCATTACACAAAAGGGAGTGGAGGAGATGTGTTTCCTGCTTAGCATCAAAGGAGAGAAGGGAAGACCTCCTAGGATGGCCATGCCACCTCACTAGAGAATGATGTGATTTCAGAGGTTATCACCAGCAACTCAGGGTCTGCACAATTACAAAACATATAAGACAGGATTAGATCTGTTTATTTTAGCAAACTAAACTGCAAAAGATCAACTCACCTGAAGGTGGCTGGTCACTATTCAAGTGAAGGGTTGAGCTGTTGACCCCCACTGATATGAAGTAGGATCACTTCCTCTTATAACAATAAGAGGATGTCCTTGGAAATCCTGGATCTGTGCAGCTCTGTCTTTCAAAGGGAACTCACTGTAGGACCAGGGCCAGGTTCTGGTTGTTACCTAGGAAAAGGAAGAAACGTAGTTTTTAGAGACAACTTTCCTTTTAAGTTTAGCATGAGTCAGTGGCAGCTGTTTCAAAATTATCCTGTGGATTCTTTAACAGACTTCTTGGAAGGGCTGCACAGTTTCCGGCAATGGAGGTTCTTCAGAGAAAGTTAAAAATGGAGCACCTGCAGTCAAGCCAACACCTCAGCATCTCAGTCCCTAATGTCCCACTATCAGGCAGAGGTCAGTCAAACATGGGCAGCTTGCAGAGGAGCGGAAAATATTCCGGCTCCATGATTCTGCAGCAAATGGAAATTGTGTGCTTCATGATAGGCAACTTCAGTGAGGAGTGAACTCTCTGTGTGACTGAATGGCAGATTTGGGACTGCACTTGCAGAGCATTGTTTGGATGGGAATGTGCTTCTTGAATAGTCAGCGTCTAGCACATAGCAACTGTAAAAAAAGTAAGCATCAGTAACACTCAATCTAGTCTAGCCTGCAAGAAAAACCCTGGTTTTTTTGCAGAGTGACTGAAAAGCCAGGATTTTTACTGCATTAGTAATTTCTGTGGGTTAAGCAAAAATATAGCAATAGAAAATAAAGTACATGGTACAGTAGCACTGAAGTGGCAAAGGAGTGACTTAATAATAATGTAAAACCATAAAAATGATTGTTCACATTTAATGGTAGAATTTTTTATATCACAATTCATTGCAGAAAAAGAACAAAAAGAAAAATTTCTCTTGGCATCTTAGCCTGGGTTGTACCACTGATTCAAACAGAAGGCTGTCATGGCCAGCTACAATTTTATGGAAAACTGACCCAAAATTATTTCTTCAGGAGCAGGAGCCTCAAAGAAAATAAGCAATGGCATCACACTCAAGTGCAATAGACATCATTCCTCCCCACCAAAAACCACTCAAACAGCAGCATGAGCTGGCTTAATTTTGAGATGCATCCATAATAAGAACATGGTGTATGAACACTGTTTACTTAAGTATACTAAAGACTGCATGAAATTTGCATTAATGAATATATTTTTACAAATACAGTCAAACGTTAATATTTACCAGTGCAAACAGCTCAACAAAAATTTGAGTGCCTCTGCAAAACAGCTACTTCACTAAAACAGTATCTGGAGTTTTCAGGTTCTTCTCAAAGAGAACTTCTCCATAAAAAGCCTGAACAGAACCCACCTGGAGGCCAACTATTCCTGACAGCATAAAAAAGATAAACATTTAAATAATGGTGAACAGGCTAACTGAATAGGACACAGTTAGCTTTATGTTTTTAAAACATCACTTTATAATATCCAGGTTTGTTATTATGGCTACCTCAGTTTGTGAGTCTAGTCTCTATTTGCTTTTGTCTCCAGATTGATGTATTCATTTATTGATTGATTTATTGGGCAGTAAACAGCTTTCAAAATATTGGTCTGAATCAAGGAATCCTAAAAGGTTTTTATCAAGGAGATTATAATCCCAGCCCTGGCCAAGACACTCTGGTTAAATACTAGGACAGAAATGGCTTTATTGGGTAAAATAATTTTTTCTTAAAACAGCAGCTCTGGCCCCTCCTGAAGCCTCCCAGTACTAATACCTTTATCTTCCCCACTTTACACAGGGAGAGATTTTAATGCAGCACAGACAGCCATTCCAGTTTTCTCTGTGATAGAATGTATCACACACCGAAGGATCAACTGCTACATTTTTGGCACAAATATTTGGAAAAGCCTGTTACAACATAGCAGAGACTGGTTGCTGCATTAACACCAGCTGATAGCAACAGCACTGAAGAATTCTGTGGATGTGGAGCATATATCTATAAGCTTTCTGTTTGTAAATATGGATTTACTCTCTGTTTCAGCTTTGCACTGCTGGGGGGGCATGCACAGACACACACACACCCCCCTATATATATATGTGTGTGTATATATATACATATATGTATATATATACACACACTGAGGGAAATATAATGTATGTGAATTATTATGCATACATATAGATATAAACTGGGGTAAATATTATATGTGGGCAGTATAAATATAACAGTATAAATATAAAAAAGCATGGCTAGATGAACGGCACACGTGCACTGTACAGCTGACATCCAGGCCATCCTTGACACGCACCATTTGGAGAGAGGAGCATCTCCTAAAAGCATCCTGGTCCCTAGATGGTGCTATTCACTGCGCTAACCAGGCCATCGCAGCTCGGCAGCAGCGCACCCAGCACTTAGGGACAAAAACTGTTTCTTGGTTCAAGATTACAAAAGCTGAATACGGATATGAGTAATGCTGTTCCGTGTGATATGTGCTTGCCACATGCCTTGCACCCCAGGCCCACGTAACTTCTGTGGGCTGTAAGAACAGTAATTCCATTAAAGCAGTAACCGTGGAACCAGGGTCAGGCACCATCACCAGGGCTCGTGAGGAGCAGCAATTGCAATGCCTTGGATACGCTTCCTCTCCCTCCACATGCAGCTGCCATTCAGTATCCCTCATCCTTAACAGGAAGGTGCATGACACACCGGTTTTGCCCTGTCCTGTGTCCCTCAGGGGCATCTCCCAGGGCAGCTGTATGGGCAGGGCATCCTGGCAAAACTCAGTTTGTGCCCAACGTGGCCAGCACAGACAGGAGCTGTGCCACACAAACAGACTGAGCAGCATCACTGGCACCAGCTGGGGCATCTGCCCCCCCCAGACAACGCCCACCAGGGCTGGATCCCCTCTCACACCACTGTGTCACACTTGAGTTACACTTCAGTCCCGGCAGTGGAAGTGCCCTGCACTTAGCTGCCATCCTTCCTACCACGTTCAGGGCAACACAATTTTACAAGTGGTGGAGGAAAGAGCAGTCACAGAACCGAGGTATGTTAGGAACTGGTCTGCCTGCTTCCAGACTTCGTAAGTGGTTTTGGGCAACCCATAAAATCTTTCAGGGTGGGATTCAAAGGCCATTAATGTTAGGAGTTCCTCTATTAGTCTGAAATAAGTTTTATAGGGGACATTTTGGCTCCTGTTCTTTCCCTATGAGGTGGGAATGTGCCTATGACTGCATAACAAAGAAAAAAAGCCAGTATTTTCAAGTTTTACTTTTAAGTTTCTCAGGCATTGTAATACTGAATAAATACACATATATATAAAATTATATTTTTATTGTACTGATTCCCTGTTTCTGATTCCCTGCCTTTATGAAAGGGTAGCTATATCTGGTTAATTGCTGAGGCATCTGACTCTCATAAATGTAGCATTTGAACATCTCATAAAAAAATAAACATCAACATTTCTCAAATTATGCTGTTGGGGGTTTTTTTTAGGGCTTCTAAAAGTGATTAGGTTGACAGCATGGCCTAGTAACTGTCTTAGCACAGACAGATGTACTGCACATATCTCTTCCAATACACTGCACATCAGATGCTCCAGGCATGAATTTCTTAAATAGAAGACACCAACTGTGATGATCTCTTGAGAAAACTTGAGGTGGTGGTGTGGTAAACAGCTGCCCTCTGTGGCCTGACTGCCAAGCTGGCAATCTTAATTGGAACTGTAACCACACACAGATTCTTTAACACACTGAACTTTATAAAGGAGTTTCAGAGATCTCTTTTCTGGACTTTGCTTAGGCATGTTGTTTGTCTTTACATATTGTTTCCTGACAATCCACCCTGATGTCCTGAAAACCTCTCAAAGGTTCGTCATTGAACACATGAGCCTCCACACTCCTTAAGCATGCTCAAAAACTTCTGGTGAAGTTAGAAACTTGTCATGAAATGTAAAACTGTTGATGAGAGCTGTTTAAAAGTTTCTGAAGTAAAGAGTGCCAAACATTAAGTGCACGAAAATGACATAAAACTGAATTAAATGAGAAAGAGAAGTACCAACTTGGAAGAGAGAGGCTAGGATTATCTTTGCAAGGTAGCAGAGGGAGTGCTTTATGGGGATTACACAAATTTAGTGTGGAGGAAAGATCAGAAGACAGAGACGTTCATGCTCTCTGCAGCTCCCTGTTTGTAGAGAGATTTTGTGTGGAAGGATAGAGAGAGGCTAACAAAAAAGCCATCACCCAGCTGGCACAAGGGGCCACAATGATTAAAAAAAATCCCCAAAATGGGCAGGCTTCATTTCAATTTCAGGGGGAAATCAAAAGGAACATCCGTGGCTCAGTGGTTAATCCCTAGCAGATTTCAATTTCCTGCCTTGGACAGTCAGGGCATTAGGCTTCTTCAAAGGAGAATTTTAGCAGAAGTCAACCTGTTCTGTACCAGCTTCATTCTTGACAATGGCAAAGCTTTTCTGGCTTTGTGCTGCAGACTTCTGCCCCTCCTCACCCACAGAAAAACCCCAAACCAAACATCCAATCCCCCAAACAACCAAGCAATTATACTCTTTAGAAAACACCTTACCCTGAAAATTTCAGTCTCTTGCTGTCCAAAGTTACAGCTCACAGGCAGTAAGACCTTATCTTGGGAAGTGTCTGGCACCATCAGTGGGCAACGTTGCCAGCTGTCCAGAGTCAGCCCCACCCTGATGCTTCAGGATGCATTTTACACAACAGACACACACGTGTAAATTACAACAACTCTAAGCCCTCCAAAAAATCAACAAGAATAAGCTATTTGTATGTTGAAGGTATTTATTAATATTGTGGCCATTATTAATAGGCAGCAATGAGGGAGGATTTTGAAATATCCAGGTCACTGAGGAGCCTAAATTTTAAATTGAATAAGGCTTCTTGAAGGTCCACTCCTACACCAGTTAGTCATTTACCAAGTGATACAGGCAAAGAAGCTGAAAACAAAAAGCTTCTCCTCATTAAAATAAGCAAGTGGAATCCTTTTTGGTTTTATCCTTGCCAATTAGTTTAGATGCCATTCTCCCTGTCTTTTACTGACATCCCAGACTTTAAAGGAATAGTATGATAATTCAATGGTAAGTGACAATGGAATTCCTCTGTAAGTGCGTGTTACACACACCCACACTGATACAAGATAATTTCATTAGGTCTGTTACTACAACGAATACCAAACACAAAACGTGGGTCCAGAGATCATTTTTCTTAATCAGAAGTATCAGACCCCAGGAACTTTCAGAGAACAGGGCTATTAAAATGTAAATAGTTTCTTTGGAATTTAAATTAAAATTGCTATTTTCAAAACCAGATATTCTTCTTGATCATTCCCTGCATATATTTTTAAAAATTCTACTCATGATGGCTAATTGAAAATCAGCTGGATATTAGCCTCAGAAACTCCTCCTACAACAGTTTCATTAGAACACACAGCTACATTTTATCAGCACCTTTGATGAGGTGGTTTAAAACTAAGAAATCATAAATTTTATTATAATGCATGCACATTCCTCCCAACCAGCCGAAAACCACATGCTGTGATAGGGCAGAAAAACATCTGATATGACCCAAAAGCACTGGACAAACTGGGCAGAAAACTGTGTGTCTGACAATTTAACACATCAGATTTAAAACCACAGAGTTGAGAGTTGCACAATATCAACATTATTCATCTCTTCAGTGAGGTGTGAGAAGCCAGGAGGAAAACTTCCTATTGCCACAGGAGAGGGAGAGGGCTCATGTTCTGGTTTCTGTGGTCAGCAGTAGGTTCTGGCAGCAGAAATGGCATTAGTGTCCAAATGGCACGCAGCTCACTCCTGTGAGCAGGTACTCTCCAGCTGAAGGGGACGGGGTACGGGGAGGCTGTGCCACATGCTGTGCACAAACAGCTGATGCTGAAAATCGAATCCAAGGAGCTATTCTTTCATGATGTGCCCCAAGACTGTAAAATCTGGCACAATAATTCCATAGGTCACACTAAGACATGATTCTGGCTCTCTTTTGCTTTTAGTCCATTCTTGTTGTTTAATATCATCTGCAGAGCAACTGTTCTTTCAAGTTTTGCTTTTGTCAAGCACTGCTTTTGCTCAGACATCAGTAATTACAACCTTCAAAAGCACTTCATCAAGAGCAACTTTTTATTGCTTAGCTTCCCCAACAGTGGAAGAACTGAGCTCCCAGTGACCTCTGGTCTGATCCTTAACATTCCTGCTTCTTGCAGCATATGGCACTTCTGCAAATTAGTCTTTAACTGTACCTACACATAATATTTGCTTTAAAGGTGAAAGCTTTGATATGGGTCCACAATCATCAGTTTTCTGTGCCTTAAAAATGACTTGAACCCCATTCTCCATGGTGACAGATACCACCAGTGAGCCCTAGTAAATCTTGGTTATTTTTGTGGAGAAGATGAACAGGGAAACCATAAGGTTTCTATGAAATCTCTCAGTATTGCCAGAGTCTTACTTCTTCTCTAATCCTCAGTTAATGGTGTGCACTAAAGGGTTCTATGCCTACACACAGCCATGTCTAAATAACATTATCCTTCCTGTACTTCCATTGTAATACCAGAAAGCCAACAGCAATTCCTTCAAATCTTTTATGCCATTAAAAACTGATCAAGACGCACATCTGACTCTACTCTGTATACTACAGAGTGACTTCACAATGTAGAATAAACACCTCTGGTTAGTTAGACTTTATGGCAATTTGCTGTCCCATGAACTCTCATTTCATGAAAGTCATTCAGGAAAAAGTTCTGTCATGTGACAAAGTTTTCTCACATGTGTCAAAGACAGGTTAACCCATAAAAACACCATGCAGATTATTATTATTTTTAAAACTAATACCAATTCTCTCATGGCTGAATCATTGCAGCAGTTATGAATATGGTCCCCAAATTTTACTGGGGAGCCTTTCTACCACCACAGCCTTCCAGCTGGAAAAGAACCAGCATCAGGGCACTAGTGGAGCCCTCATCACTCTGAGGAGCTTCAGTACAAGGCACAGTCTGCTCAGATTTCAGGTAGAGATTAAGCAGGTTTCTGAGTTGCAGTCAAACCTTTATTTTTTACCCAGCCACACAAAACTGTAGCTGAATGCACTGCTGTTTCTTTAGAGCCTCTAAAAATGCAGATATGTTCAGTGCTTTAGAAAACCCCAACTATAAATGAAAGTTTTAGTTAGAAGAACATATGTTCTCATTTGGTTTTAACTGTGTATACTATCAGTAACTGCAGGGTAAAATGTAATCAAGAATTATATTGCTATGTCTAAAATCCCATGATCCAGCTTAGCCCCAGCCAAACAGACTAAATGTTAAACAGCCCCTACATACCTTGAAGTCTTGTCCAGCCAAGTGGCACCTGAGAAATTTCTCCAGAATCAGTAAATACAGGGTACAGCTCTTTGTTTGCCACTGCAGTGTTTGGTACTGTTTTTAAACAGTACAGTGTTTGTGTACAGTTTACCTGTCTCTTGGAGAGCAGCACGAGTGGGCCTCAGATGTTCAGCTCCCTGGCTCCCAGGCAGGGATCCTTGCATTACCACTCTTCTTTCAACACATCTCCCCACAGAACAGTGTGTGGTTACATTGCCAAAGGCAGGAGGAGACACAGGATGAATTTGCCCATTTAATGTTTGCCCTCGGGAAGAATTACAATGATCCAGACTCTACAAAACCATTAATTCCCAATTTGAGATCTCCAGCATCAGTTTAATAAAGGCTCTCAGAATGTGCTACATAATTTTGACAGTATTCACAGGCAGAATTCTCTGCATAAAGTTCTTCTTGGCTTGAAAAGTACAGGAACAAAGCCTAAGGAAATAAACTTTAAATTGAGAGACACTGGGACTAACTACCTGGGGGGGCTTTCCAGACTTCCTGAGGCATTAAGAACTCAGAGATCTTTGAACAGTTATTTAAGAAAGAAAAAGAAAAAAATATTAATTAAAAAAAAGGGGGGAAAAATCAAAAAAGAAATCCAGTGATTTGTTTAAAACTTGACTCACTTTGGAAAGAGCAGCAGAAACAAACAGGAAATTACAAAAAAAGTAAAAGGACTGACAAGATTTAAGCAGCCTCTCCAATAACTTGTCTGTTGCATTCATTCACACTGTAAGTTCTCAAAGGTAAATCCTTTTCTTTGCTACACATCTGTGCAGCTCTCAGTATGGTATGGGCTCCACCCCATTGGCAGTCAGCAGGTTTGGGTGGACCACAACTGAATAATGGCAGTCTTCAGCTCAGACTAATGGAAAGAAGCACAAGAAAGAGACAGTATTTTTACATTCCCACTTTTGGCAAAAAACCCAGTTTTCTTCTGCTTCCATGTTAACAAGTAGGTTATATTATTACTTTCTTTTCAAAAGCTTGAAACTCAGCCACCAAGAGTATGAAAGAAAGACGCACTGATGAATGCCTTTCAGATTGGCAGCCAGAGAAGACAAAATATATTGCTTAAATAAACACTCATTTAAAAAGCCTTCAGTTGGTAAATTGAAATGTTTGGGTAAGGGCTGTCATATCTGTCCTAAATCCATCTCTATGATAAGCAACACTAGTCTTTCTGATTTGAATCCAGTTAATGATAATCCACAAGGTTTTTAATCTAAGTGCCTCATTCATCATTTCTAGGCTACCTGGAGGTGCAGTCAAAAGCAGAGAAGAGGTCCCATTAAAGCAGATGTGTTCTATATTGTCCTTTTAATGTACACTCAGCTCATTAACTTTGATTGGTGTGCTAGTGTGGGTCAGCTTCAAAACTATTAACATTGCAACCCTTCTCCTAACGTGCACTGGCCCCATCAGTCACGTTATGCTACTTTTTATAAAATAAAGATTTATGTCTTTGCACGTATTGTTTGTTTTCCAGCCCCTTCCTTTGCTATGCTCTTTTATTAAGCACACAGAAGGATCTGCCAAGGTCTGGCACAGTAAATACTGAGTATCCTCCTGCTGCGACCATGAGGAAGAACAAGCATTTATTTCACCCGGTTTTAACAGGTAATTTTTTTCCTTGGACTTTCCAGAAAAATTGTGAGAGAGGAACCACACTGAGCAGCTTGGTTACTCATTGCACAGACTACACTGATCTATTTGCAAAGGTCCCACTGCTCCTGGGGCTGGAAATCCTCCCTCACATGTATTTGGACTATCCAGACTATCAATTCTGCTGCCTTCTCAAAACGTTTTTCAAACCATTCCAATATAATCCTTCATCTTCACCAAGTTAAACATGATTCAGTTTGAGCCTGCCTTTCAGGTGAGTATTTCTATCAAGTTTCTTTGCAATGGACATTAAATAAATGAAAAATATAAATAAAGCCCCAGTACAACAGAATCTTACTATTTTCTACTCACTGACTTGGATAACTTGTATTTTGCATTTGCTTTTCCTGTTGCCCTTGTGCTTCTGGTTTTTATTTCTATGTATTTATCACCTTTAGAGCACAGATTTTCTTGCACTTTGTCTAATGCCAATGCACTCATTTTCAGGAAAATGCCTCAGCAACTTATCTGAAGGGCTGACATTTGTCCAAGCAACAAACAGAAATATAAATGAATGAAAGATAGAAGCAATATGGTTCCAATTCCTTTGGATAATTAGGGGCCTCCTGTATTTTTAACTGCATCTATTCAAAAGTGGTTGCATGGAGAGCAGTCTAAAGCCTGGCATACGCCCCTTGGGACTGGTATGGAGCTCCTGTTAGAGGTACTAAAAGCCCTTCTGTGAGACAGACAAGGCCAGCCAAGGTTAACCAAGCCATGGGACATGCAGAGGTCACCATGTGTGAGTGTTGGACAGTTCCCTCTGCCTCATTAAGGTCAGTGTGGAGATAAAGTGTGCTCTACTTCCACACATAATGCTTCCGCAAAGGCTGCACTGCTGAACTGCTACAGCTGAAGTGGCTCAATACAAACTAACAATTTTTAAAACACTTTATTTCATATTCTACCACTGATGCCTTGAGAGGCCACCTGAAAACAGAGACAAGACCAAAATAAGGGACTAAAGGTGGGTATTTATTGGAAAGGTCTTCAAAGATACCCCTGGGGAGCCAGAGGCTGCTGCCCAGATGGACCCCGAGACGGACCCTGAGAGGCCACGAGTTCTTCACACTTTTATAGGTTTGGTTCATTTGCATCTCAGGGTTAATTCTCCAATTAAAGCTTCAGTTAAGGATGGAATTTCCCTCAGCTTGCCCTCCTCTCAGAGGCTTTTGGTTTATACTTTTTGGGCCCAGGATGGTCTGGGTGTCCTTGGAGAGCAGGCCTGGAGAGGCTTTGTTGTGCGTGCCCAGCACAGAGAGCAGAAATGAACAGGATACAAGAAACCTCAGAGTTTTCAAGAAACCACTGGGCAGTACAGAATTAGAAAAATATAAAAGTTAAAACCTAAGGTATCACCACATTAAACAATCCCCTCTCACGGCTCAAGCCAGGAATTAGGAACACTAAAAGCAAACATACGGAGTGGCCAATTCTCAGCTCATTCTAAGACATAAACTTTTTCCAGCTTCAGTTTTTAAGAAACAGTTGGTCATTTAGAGGCAGCACATATTCAGTCGCACTTACAAGCAAAGAACTCAGACACTTAGAGAACTGAGCTCACACGCAGGTAATTGCAGGTTCCAGAAAATTTGCAAGGGTGTAAGCAGATGGTCGTGTCTCAGTCTTCCTCTGGCTACTCCAATTTTATTGATGTAAAGCTTTATCACACAATTAAAAACACATATATATGAGGTCTTTCACTTGCCAGGTGTGTATCTAGGCAAGGTCAAAGCAAGGTCAATAAGAACAAAGAGATTTTTGAAAAGAGGTAACAGAGCATGTTGAATGTCTACTGTGAAATAAAGGCTGACAAAAGCCTCCCAGGTTTCTGGGACTGAAAGGACACACACAAACCATATTCCCTGCCACCTGCTCGTAACAGCACACAGAGGAAACGGGGTCAGCAGTCAGCACACCTTGAACACACCAGCTTCTAATGCCTCAAAAGAGCAGATTGTTCTTTGGCTCCCCTTTTACAGCAACTGTTGTGCCAAAGACTGACTTTGTAATTATCCTGCATTCATCGGGTGTTTTTTCTCCTCTCTGGCTACACACAGAAAACTGGCTGTTGATTAGAACTTTATTCAAGCGTCCCTTGGTATCCAGCTCATCTGAAGCATGAGAAGGTAATTTAATTTTCACTCTTCTAGTCCCACAAGCTGCACTCTGGGGGACAATAGAAAAGGAAGCAGTCCGTGGGTCTCAGCTATTCTCCTTATTAGTTTAGTGACACAAAAAAAGAGATGAACTATCAATGAATGCTGCCTTTCCTGAGCCGATTCTCTTCAGTTTATGCTTTCTGTACACCCAGGAGACTGTAATTTCAATTGGTTAGGAGTTTCTCACATTGAATATGTCACCTTGCCATGCAAAAGTAGCAGTGACACAGCAGCAGACCTTGTCTCTAAAATACCGCAGCCTTTCTTTATCTAGTGTTTGGTTAAAGGGGTCATAAACTCCTGTTTTCACCACAAGAAAAATAGCTTATTTAATAGTGAGATAGAGGGAAATGCCACCAAAACCAGACCTTATGAAATGCTAGATTAAACTCATTTTCCAGAGGGAGGACCTGACACAAAAAGTCCCAGATTCACAGAGAAAACAGACAGCAGATATCTCAGTTCACTAAACCACAAGAGGTAATGGTGGAAGAGGGTAAGGGCCCCAGCAATGAGGCTACAAAACTTCTGCTTTCATTTATGTTTGACAGTGAGTGAAGACCATTTCATCTGTCAAGTCATTCAGCAAATCCACTCCTTGTGGATGTAAAAAAGAAAACTGGGTTTGCTGCCAATGGAATAAAAATGATGTTTGCTAAAAGAGAAGCTCAGAGTTGTGTAAGCTTTTCCCTGTGTTCAACAATCCCAGTGTGCGTGTCTCCTGCTAAGTTTCCAGCTCTGTACTTAAAACTGCTCTTTCCATTCTCAGAAAGTTTGAAAGATGTTTCTTTCAAACCACTGAGACAAGCCTCTGAGACAAAGTTGGGGTTTTTGAAATGTTCTTACAATTTGCAAAAACTCTCTCAGAAAGGCATCAGGTACCAGGTCACTGCTTGATTGATGCAAATTGTGTTAATCTCGCTCTGCAAAACTGCTGCAGTATCTTCAGAAGGAGCATTATCATCTGTGATTACAGAAACTGAACTCTGTTTTGGTGCCTTCTGGGTTTCAAGTACTGACTGACAAGACCATGCAGGTAAATATTAATCAGCAGGAAGCAACTGCTGGTGAAGTGCTCTTGACTTAAGATGCAGATAACAACTGAGGTGTTTACTGATGTTTACTCAAAATTAGACTTGTGTGTGTTTATAAAAGTGTCAGAGACGACTTCATTATAACACTGGCTTGAAATTGAGTTTCTATTTGTTTCAACTTTCAGAAGTCAGCTCAGGAACTTCAGGCAGCACATGAAGGGGAAGTATGAATAAAGAGAATAAACTGAGACCTTCCAAAACTACCTGCAGGACGACCTCATGTAACTGCATTATGATTTTTAAGCCATGCCTTCAACTGAAAGTTGCCCATCACTAATCAAATCAATATTATTAAGTTTGGCTCATATTACCTCAAAATTTGTCTCTGCTTTGCAAAATAAACCATGACAAATTCACCGACCTGCATAATAATTGAATAATTAGCTAATTAGCATGAAAGCAGGTATCCAGTGATGTGTGCCTGTAGGTTCATTAGCAGTAAGCACTTCCTGATACAAGTGACTGAAAGAAATCCCAATTTGATAAATAAAAAAAAAAAAGCAACTTTCTTTTCCCTTTCAAGAGACTGAACACAGACAGGTTCAGAAAAAAATCAGCAATGATTAACCTAAAATAAGATGCCTGTTTAAAAACCCTAGCTTGAGCATGTGATTATATGGAAGTTAATTTCCTGAAATTTGTAGGTACTTGTAAAACCTATAGATGCACATCATGAATTAGATTAACTTTATTTTAAAGTGATATTGTGCAGAACGAAGGAGCTGTAGTTCTTTAATATCTTTTGGGCTTGCTGCTAAGTATTAAACAGGTTTTATAGGCAGAAAAACAGAGCCCACTAATTTAACGTCTAGTCACTCACCTTGTCTTTGGTGACTGTTTGATATAAAGTGTATTAATAACATTATTAAAAACATCAAATAACAAAGTGGACTCCCATGTTTTAATTTCCCTTTCTAGCTGCAGATTATAGCAGCTACCAGTTGGTTGGCTTCCCATAAGCTGAAATCTTCTGTTACTCATACCTGCTCCCCCAGGAAGCATGCAGCCTAAATTTACATTTCATCTACTCCCCATGAGGTTTGATATTGTTTGTAAAACATGCAGAGCACAACTTCCAAACGAGACAATCCCACCTAGCCCAGCCACTCATCCTCTTTTCTGCAGTGACCACTATTGCAGGATTCTGTGAACTGCAACAAAGTTCTTCACAAATGTACATTTAAGACACATTTTGTTCTGGTTTTCTTCTCTGAATCTTGCCCCATATCCAGCCCCGATGTATTTACTGGGCATGAGGTGCAAACCTTAGACAGTGAATACCTGTAAAACCTTAATGACATAACTCAGAATGCTGAAACTTGGCAGCTTTTTTTTTGGATTATGTATCACTTATCCTCTTAACATGTATTCTGTAAAGGCAAGACAGGCCATAAAAGCAGTTTGGTTTCCAAGTCTCTGCAGTGACAGTCTGAACACCAGGACCTGGCAATCCTGCAGAGTACGTGTGCTTTCTGATAAAATCACCTGACACTTCTGCCACTGATTTCAGTGAGATCAAGATTTCACATTTCTGTTGGCTAACATGATTTAAGCTCTGGGAAGGTTCTGAGCTGTCGTGTGGCTTAGCAAATTCAAACATTGCAAACATTCACCACAGCAATTCCTCAGCTGGAGCTAGATGGATTGAGGTTGTCTTTTCCCTTGGAGCAATTTGGAAGTCCTTTTTAGCCAGGCACTCACTGCTGTTCCCCTGAGCATGGGACAGCCTAAACCAGAACTAAGAAAGGCTGCAGCCTAAAGCTCCTATCACACCCGCACTTAAGGGCACATCCCCCAGTTTTGCTGTGCCCAGGAGTACTACATATTTTCAGAAAGGTGGACCAGTGTAAGACTGATATAAAAAGTGGATTCCATATCCCTGTCATTTATGCAAAATCCCTTAAAGTCTGTATTACAATTCCCACACTGAAATGCCTTTTGTGCCTGGAACAAAAAAAAGCCAAGCTCTGGGAATTTTTTTGAGCTGGAAGATGAGACAATGGACAAGCAAGGAGAGAGACAGTGAGAAGTAACAGCATTTGTCAAGGTCACCCAATCCCACAGTGGGGATGTTGAAAGAAAACAGAAATTATATCAGATCCACCTGATTTTCAGGTTAGTCCAGACCTATTCAATATTCCATTGAAGAAATAGTACTGGGGAGACCACTCCTTCAATTTCCTAACTTCAGGAATTTAAGAAATATTACCCTTTATACACAAAATCCTGTAAGATAATTTTCCGAGGTTTAAAAATAAAAAACCTCTAAAAGGGAAAATTGTAAAGATCTATCACAGCAGAAAACCTTGTCAGATTAATGAGATACCTCTGTCTGTAATACAGTCAGGGATTTCAGCTGGATCACACTAATTGCCACTAAATTAAATCATCAGCTCGCTCTCTGCTCCAGACTGGATGGCAAGCCTGACAATGAATATATTCCCACTGAGGAAAGCAAATTAAAATATAAGGACAGAATGTAACAGAGCAATTGCCATTGGAAAAACTTATTTCCTAGCCTATGAAATCACCAACTCAGTGCTAAACAGAGATGATCACCAAGTGCACTGTGTGCTCATTTGTTGGCCATTCCAGGAATTTTCCCAGTATACAGATGTGTTACAAAGAGATTTGTGCTATCCAAACATGACACCAGCACAGACCCATACTTGGGATGATATCTGGGATAATATGGGTTAAGACCCATATTATTTTAGGATTATTTGTAATTTTATATTTACTCAGATATACCAAATATTAAGTGGAATTTTATGAAGAAAAGATTCAACTTTTGGAAAGAACATGCAATATTTGACATCACAGTAAACTGCATGTTAGAGATGCAAGTTTTGCAATAATACTGCCCACCTTTCCAGCCCACATATTCCACTGCATTCTCATTCAGTACTTGGTGAGGCATTCATGCTAACTGAAGGCACACTGAAATTCTCAGTAATGACAAATGAGGACAGTCTTGTAACTAGAGAGCAAATCTGGGTCCAAATTGGGCCCATGTCAAACAAAGACCATGGAGATTCCGTCCTAAGAACTTTCTTAACAGGTTTCAGATCAGATGTGACTTTTCTTTGCCACTGATTGACTTTGGCACATGGCAGCTGACAGCAAGTCACATGAACCCAGATTTTCAGAATTTGAGTATCCAAAAGGAACCTGAGGCAGAGACTTCTGTGCTCCATTTAAAATTCCCCAAATCACATATAAAGTCCAGGAAAAGTCTACTAGTAAAATTCTTTGTACCCCAAATGCCAAATTGTACTTGTGCATCTTTTTACAAACATTCAGATCCGATCAGATCCCACAGGACAGATGTATCTCCATGCAAGTTTTTATAGACCCAGTGAACCTCTAACACAAATTAGATTATCAGATTTGGCATAAATGTTGAAGCAGACAAAATTTTTTACTTTAGTGAAAAAAAAAAAAAAAAAAAAAAAGAAAAGATGTCTCAAACCCTTTTATAAAATACAGGTTAGAGCAGTCACAGATAATTCTTATGCTTCCAAAGAGCCAGAGCATTGCAAATAAAAAGTGAATTGAGGACAACTGTGCTAGAAACTGTTCCACCTGGAGTAAAATAGAGATTCTCTGGACAAAATGTACACCTGATTCTCCACCCCTACTGGACACTATAAACTATGAGCAACAGTTTCCAGAGACAGCAAACAGACTGAGGCCTGGAGCAGTTGAACTGACTAATGGAGACATAATCAGTTTGTTATTCTTTGATTCTCTGTGCACATTTTAACAGAAGCTGCAGATTCAAACAAACTGCATGGCAAACCTGCCTGAATCATCCGCCCAAGAAATCACCTGGGTGAACACAGATCCCAAATGCAGCCTGAGTCCTTGCCAGCACCACTCCAGGACATCACCAGCCCGAGCAGAAGCACAGCACATTGCTAACACCAGTCATTCCCTGACTCTCACAACAAGCTCTCCTCAAAACAAGCTTGTGTTTGTTGCACTCAGCCTCAGGGAAATATTGCAGCCCAGACACACGAGGTGCTTGCAAGAATTCAGGATGTGCCTTGCACAGCCAAGAGCAGCCTCAGTGCCCAATTTAACGCTGGGGAGCTGCTTTGGGCTGATGCAGAGGGGCGAGACATCAGAGAGCCGAGTAGTGCAGCTCCTGCCATTCTGTCCTACACCCTCCATGCCAGCATGAGAGAGGGTCGTATGTGGGGCAGCAGAGATGTCTCCTGCATCCTGTATCCTATGCCATTTGTACCTAATCAAACAAGAAAGAACCAACCTGCTTGAAAAGGAGATGCTTAGCTTGTCCAGCCATCTGAAGGTACTCTGGACTTACCCTATTGATAATACATATATTCTCTTGGAAGGAAAACACACACATGATTCTCCAAAGCTCACAAATCTGCTGGAAGCTGCTTCATCCATTGTAGGTTCTTTAAAGCACTCCCTTGCTCCAGACAATATTTCATCAGCTGCAGGTGGTCAGTAAGGCAGCTCACCTGGAGAGCTCAGCTAACAAGCAGGCTACCTCTACTAAAACGCAACTTCAGGATCATTTATGCAGTAGGCCTGTTACTCCATAAAAAGCACACCTAGAGAAAACAGCATTGCAGTGATTTTAAATCAGTGATCTTCTGCATGGTAAAGGCTCTAATGGCAGGCAGTGCTGAAAGATTTGAAGATATAACAAGGGTTTTGGCCTGCAGTTTACTATTCCATATTTCAGACTTGACAGTCTGGGGAGATAAGAAAAGAGAAAAGAAAGGAAATGTGAAAGAAAGCTCAGAGTAAACTTAACTTCCATCTTTCTTTCAATGAGACTAACATCCAATAAGAAGGGAAGTTAAATACCCTTTCCCAAAAGAAGAATCTCTATCTTGCTGCAGGCAAGTAGTCAATGGGAATGGGATCATTTAGAAGATTAGGGATTGTTTGGCTTTAAGGCTTTCTGTGCCTTGTTGGTGTTCTCCTGTGTTGGTCTGCTGTCAACACAAAACTCATTCTGAGCCCTTGTGACACAGTTGTTTGTTTCTTATATCTTCTTTTCTGCCCATTGTTCACCAACAGTCTCAGCACCAGCAGCATACATAAATAATGTTACAGGCTTTCCATTTCCCTTGAAATACACGAGCTCTAAGATATCATATACTTTTTAGCTGGTGGCATTCGGTGCAGCAGCTCATATGTAAAGACAAAGAAGCATTCCAAATAAAATCAGAAATGACATTGTTAATGCAAAACAGATGTAAACATCTTTAAGGGCAATTTGTTATTCATAATGTTGAGGGGCACCCAAACAGTCAGAATATGCAAGTCACAAAAGCTGCAGTAAAAATCACAAGCTCTTATTATGATCTATTTGGACTGTGAAATTCCTGGTTTTAAATGAACAAGTCCATGCTATCATGCTTCTAAAAAATTTAAAAATCAATGATGTGGCTCAAATGCTTTTAACCAAAAGAAAAAATACAGCCCCTTCTGATATTTGGTAGCTCATCAGAAAAGGTCAAGTGTTCCATTCAAATAAAAAAAAATTAAAAAGCCACTTTCTGCCAGTCCCTAAGTTATTAAAATTTAAAGATAACAAAGCAGGGCAGATTTTTGCCTTCCTTATCAATGTTCAATTTTGTTAAAACCTTTGTGTTGTCCTGGTTACTGCAACTGTGGGCTTCAATCTGGCTTCTTGCAGCTGTCCCCATTAAAATATTAAAAAAAATCCTGCCTGCTTTGATTTATAGCTTAGTGAACTAAACTCATTAAGTTTTGTATCAGCTGACAAATTCTAGAGGTCTCATTTTATACTGTCTTTAAGCCCAAGGTATAAGCTTTGTTTTGCTTCAATAGCTGGATTTTCAGCCAGAAAAATCCACACTCTTCCTTTGTAGTCAGCGTAGCTGAGCCTGTTCATCTTTGCCACCCAAAGCCACCTCACTACACATACTTAAAGTAGCAAAGGTTCTCTACCCACCACTTAGGAAGGATATGAGCTTAGGAAAGATAAGGTTAACTTCAAGGCATGAGCAGTGTCAGTGACTCCCGAAGGAAAGATCCACTCCCAAGGCACCCTCAATAGCTCAATCTCTACAAACTAGGCATTCAGCAAATACCTCTCTCTGTGCTACTGAGCCAAGCACCAATGACGTAGAAAATCAAAAAAATGTTGTGTATCCCATACTCAATCCTGTACACACAAGCACAGAAACATTTAGGTTGGGAAAGACCTTCAAGGTCATCAAGTCCAGCCTCTGACTGATCACCACATTGTCAATGTGACTGTGGCACTGAGTGCCCATGTCCAGTTATTCCTTGAACACTTCCACAGGTGGGGATCCCACCAGCTCCCTGGGCAGGCCATTCCAATGTTCAACAACAGTTTCTATG
The DNA here is from genome assembly GCA_013399225.1 of Rhipidura dahli. Taxonomy (NCBI): domain Eukaryota; kingdom Metazoa; phylum Chordata; class Aves; order Passeriformes; family Rhipiduridae; genus Rhipidura; species Rhipidura dahli. The sequence continues at coordinate 62,727 of VXAC01008793.1, read as the reverse complement.
GGATAGAAGAAATTTCTATCCTACAGTGTGGTAAGCCCACAGTAAATATTCTGCCACAGATGATTCTCTTCAGGATTCTCTAGGAAGAAGAGAGGGCTGATTTGTCTGCCAAGTGCTGCCAAGGTACTGTCTCACCAAGCCCCAGTGCCCACCACAGGCAGAGGTGTCTCTCAGGCTGGGACACCCACCCTCTCCCTCCCATGGTGCCTCTGAGCTCATCCAACACAAACACCCCCCCTAAGCCTGGCTCCAAACCACTTGCATCAACAGCAGGTTTGTCTTCAAACCCAGGTGTTGGCACCAGTGCAGCCCAGAGCACACTGAAGGACACCAGGAGCCAAGGACACCACTCCCCAGCCCCTCCATGAGCACACGCACACTGAGGGAAGGGACCTGCAGAGGCACTCTGGAGACTCATCAAGGAAGCTCTGGGTTTGATGTGCAGCTGAAAAGAGGGATTTGATCAGCCTGAGCTGAGTCCATTGTACGGGCATTTCCATGTGGCATATATACAAAAGAAAAGCTGTAAAATATATGTCAGTGACATTTGCAGTGTTCTGAAGTTTAACTCACCAATTATTCAGCCAGTCCTTTGTTTATTGCCTCAATAACCCACGAAGGAAAGGTGAAAGGCTAACCAATGAAAACACTGAATATTAAAAAGGTTAAAGTGCCTTAAAAGTTTATGGGTTTGCTACTGACTACACTGAGGATATAAATGATGTTGTCTTGTTCTCAAGACAATGACAAGAGAGCAGGACAAAATCCTGTTCTTGTGGTAAAAACTCTACAGGAAATCAAGTGCTGCAAATTTAACTCTTTCTGTTTGCAATCTGCAGGGTTTCACCTCTTGAGATATACCAAATGTCATAGTCAGGGTGAGAGGATTAAATAGCCCCCAGTGACAATTCAGATGCCTGATCTCCATATTAATTGCATTTCTCATAGATGTAGTTTTAATTTTGAACATGTTCTTGGATACCTGAATGCCATATTATCTACCCACTATGGTTAAACAGATACAGTGAATAATGCATTCCCATTTGACTCTCTTTGATCATTTCATTTTTGTTTCAAAGCTGGCACAGAACAGCTGCTGAAGGTACAGAACTCAAAAGACACTCTAAATCTAAATGATGGACACTTGACGAGGCACAAAGCCTGCAGAACATGCTCCCTGCACAATGCTCAGGACTGCAGATCTTTTATTATTATTATTAATCCTCCTCACATAGGAAAGTATATTGAAACTAATTATCTCAACTACTCCTTAGAAAAACAACCTTAGAGATCTTATCTGCTGAGGACAGAAAAACTGGTTAATTATTGTAAGTCCTGTGGAACTTAAAAGCAAATGAAACAAACATCACTAAGTTTTGCAAAAATTTTGATTAGATTCAGTTGTACTTTTCCTGTCAAAGAAATCAGAAACAAAATAAGTACTAATAGAAACATAAGATTGTTACTTACAGTTTGATCATCTCCATTTAATTACATATTTAAGATAAAATATTTAATGACTATTTCACTCATATTCCAAAAAGTAATATCACATGCTCCTACCAACTTAGCTGAAAATGGTAAATAACCTGTAATCTCAGGCTTTGGTAATGTGCTTGAAAGTCACTTAACAGTCTGACTACTCTAACCCTACACCACAGCAATGTTAAACAGATTACAGGTAATGAAAATAATTAAAGAATTAATTTTCAGTGAGAAATCATGAGAGCTGTAATGACAAACTGATACTAATCAAGGTATTTTATTCCATCTTAAAGGGTCAGCAGGTGAAAGACAAATTAAAAGACATGAATAAAATTATGGGTAGTTTTTCGAAGTACTTTCATTGTTAGTATGATAGGTCATATTAAAGGGATTAATTTAAAAACCAAAACATTTTATCCTAAAATGTATGTTAGCCCTTCTTTGCATTTAACAATAGAGGACATAGAAGGAAATCCATGCACTAGAGATCTGTAAGTTCATTCTAAAAGTAACACATTCCCTAAGAGTGAACAGCAGTAGAATGTATTACCCCTAAGTGCTGCTAGAGGACAAGTAAGGTCACAGGCAGACATAACAACAGCAAAGATAGCTATTTTTGATTATAGATATGATACATAGATACTTTTAGATATGTAATGATAGATATTTTTAGGCTACTATACAGCAGTGCTGGAACAACTGTGAAAATATTGTACCCACCCCTCATGCCCACTTTTTTAAAATAAATGTTTTAAATACATGAAAAGATTTCACAGAAGAAAACTGCATTCAAAGGCTGGGTTAAAGTCTTTGGAGAGAAAAGTAATTTTAAAAAGGCATGAGATAGATCATCTTAGGGGAGAAAAATATCTATCTACTGAAGGACTCTTTAATTTGGTCAACGGTGGCATAACAAGAAACTCTACGAGGAAGTTACACCTGACAAATGCAAACTCTGCTTCAACAGTGAGGGTAATTAACTGGTAAAAAAGAAATAAAAAAGAACAAAAATCTGGAAACCATCACTTGATTCGTGTCTTCACATCAGGAATGGAAGCTGGGCAGAGAGAGATCATGAAGTCTCATCATGACTAGAAGATGTTTTATACAAAAAAGCTTCTTCTGATGCTCCACTCCACAGAAGAGAAAATTCATTTAGTGAAGATAGGGGTTATACAAAGGACCTTATAATTTTATGAACCACAGTATTTTGAAGAGCAAGTGTGGATTACACAGAACTGCATTGTGCTTTTAGAGCATGATGAGCAGAGGTACACCTGTTCATTTTCCTGTCAAACTGGTTCTGACTAAATTAACACACTGAATGAAAGGAACAGTTTTCTCTCCTCTGAAAACAACCTCCACATCCTGAAATCGCTCAAGCAGAGGAAAACAAAGGACTAGGGAGGTACAGCTAATATAACTCACATCCCAAAAGTCAGCCAGCCAGTCTCAGCTTCCTGATGAGCACTAACCTGCCCTTCCAGGTGAAGTGTCAGTCCAGCTGTCTGAGGCATCAGTCAGGGATGCAGGTGGAGAAGATTAAGCTTCTACTTCATTTCCTCCCCAGAAAGGTGCTCCAGTGTGGGGCAGATGCTGCTATGCTGGGAGCCAGTGATGCCTTAGATTTTAACTTTTACATTTTTCAAATTCTGTACTGCTTAGTGTAACTCTGTAGCTTCTTGTAGCCCGTTGATTTCTGCTCTTTCTGGACCTGCTCTCCGAGGACACCCAGACCATCCTAGGCCCAAAAATATATCAGCCAAAAGCCTCTAAAGGGGGGCAAGCTGAGGGGAATTACATCATTAAACTGAAGTTTTAACTGGAGAATTAACCCTGATATGTTATCTTTATAACATACAGGACCACAGCCTTACCACTCACTGCACTATTTCACTCAGCACTGAAATCGCCAATTAATTTGGGATTTGGAAGGCAGATTTAAATTCTCAAACATTATAGAAAAACCTGACATAGGCTCCAAAATCCAAAATGTGACTGTGTTAAATGCTGCAGTATCTTTAAATATTGATTACATCATTATTTGTGCCAAGGCAGATCTGCAGAAGGCTGAGAATTTAGGAATACTCCACAAAGCTCTCCTCCAGAGTCCTTCAGAGATCTATAGCTGTCTCTCATGCTCTTTTATATAAAAAGTAACACATCACACAAGGCACCTACTCATCATTGGCTGTGCCTGACAGAAGGCCTCTGAGGCGTCCAAACCAGCTGATGCAGTGACTGACTGCGGAGCTCCATGTGACACAGGGTGGATCTATATATAGATTCCCAGGGTAGCAGCATGCCTGCTTTGTCTAGAGGCATGAAGCTGCATAAAAGGCATTATTCGCACATGGCTGAGCTAGAAGAGAGAAGTGTAGGAATAATGCAGGTTTACAGTTGTCTAAGAAGAAAGGTTTCAATGCTAAAATCACCAGCACCTGCTGCTAAAGAAGCCCTTATTTTTGTACCCAGTGTTTTGGGGTGTGGTGACCGTGGTCGATGAGCACTCACCATCAGCGTGGTAAGCTGCTCACCATGGGAAGCTGTCCCGTTCCGTGCTGCACTGCGTCGTTTTAATCAGCATCCTGCTGCTTTGTCAAGCATACTAAAGCACCGGCTCTAAGATTTCCCTAAGCTCATCCACCCAAATTATACTGTGCACATAACACAGGGAATGGATATCCAGGTACAACCTGCAGCTTGTGTGATGGCAGTGAAGATAACCTACAGTGGACAGTTCATCTCTGAAGCAGAAGATAATTTACAGGTCAAGAAAAGACATCAAGTTTTCCATTGCTAATGAAAAGCACAAATTAACACAGGTCAGCTCTTGATATGCGTAAGTGAATGCTTTATTTTATTTTTTAACGTTATGATAATGCCGATTTAGGAATGCAAAGGGCTCTACGACAGAGGTGTAGAACGGATTGTTTGAAAACAATGATGCAGAGTTAAGTACATGCAAGGTTGCAGTTAAGCACGTGCTAATCATTTTCACTTGAACATCAAGACTATCCTGTTCACTTTAGAATTACAGTTCCATACATCAGTCAGTTTTCTCATCTGAGAAAATATAAATAACAATGGACTGGGGAAGAACCTCCAAAAGTCCAAGGTGCAAGCTCTGTTCTATAAATCTTGCCCTTTCTTGCTCAAACTTTACCATATTGTTCCCCATTTCTACTGGCTGGTTCAAATCAAAGCAAAAGCAGCTTCTGGCTTTTCTCTGTCAACACTTTAACCTTGAGGCTCTTCAAATGCGAGACTGAAAGCTCCCCTTTCCCAACATCTTTCTGTGGAGAAATCAAGAAGCGTTTGCAAGCCTGAAACACACATTATAGCATTTTCTGTTCTGACAAATGTTTTCTCTCAGTGATGTTCTGGCCTGAAAGACCACTATTACAACACCCTTTACAAGTATCATCACTGTCAGACTAGAGGGAAAAGGTGAACTGGAAGGGAATCCCTAAGAAGTATTTTACACACTACTGTTGCTATTCATCTGCAGTTAAATTTCTGCACACAAATCACTCAAAACCTGGCTTCTTTACTGTTGGCTCACTAAAAGGTTAAGAATCTAAACCACATGGCCTCTTTACCGTCTTATGTTCTTCACAGCACAGTTACCAGATCCACAGCCAACCTGTGGACAAGGAAATGAGCACCTGTGGCTGTCCCAAATGTCATTGTGGGCAGCAGTCACCTACCATGACTGTCCCAACTGGGGAGCAGTGGCTGCTACTGCTGCTCCATTGGAAGCTCCTCTTTAACCTTTCAGGCTGAAGAACTGCTCAGGAGTTCCCAGCTGGGCAGTCAGTGTGGATCATACCGAGCCTTTGGATCTGCTCCTCCATCACTCTGCAGCAGAGGACACTGTGCTGCCCCGAGCAGATTCCAGGCTCACGTGCTGCTTCTTGGCAAAACAGGCAAGTTCACACCAAGCCATGGGCTGCCATGGTTCAGCTGCTTTCTGTGCCAATGCCAAATCATTAAATTAGCTGTAAAAAATAGCAGGCTGAAGTGCTGGGATACCAACAGACTAGATACCTTTCTCTGTTTCCAGAATGGAATAAGTGACTTAGCACAGCCACTCTTAGGAATCTTAATACAGAGTTAATACGGAATAAATTCATGTCCTGGCTCATAAATTGTGTGCTTGTAAAAAGTGCCATGAGATGAACTGCCACCTACCTTGTATGGAAAACCAAAGGCAGAGCCAGTAATGGAATCCAATATATAAAATATGGCTTTATTGCGTCCTGACCCATAACTGTGCTTAGCATCTTGTAACCCCACTGTCGTGGGTTATATTCCTTCTGTGTTGTCCACTTTCCTCATCACGTGTTTTTACAGCTTCTGTGACACCCAGCATAGAAGAAAAGATTAAATACTGCAAACGGAGCTTGTCACAAATGATATTTGAAAGAAACCCCTCACCTGTGTTACCCCATGCAGTGCACAGACCTGTTGGGATGCTGAGGAATATATGTGTGTACCCCCGATATGTTTTCTTCCTGTGTGCAGCGTATGTGAAAAATTCAGCAGAAGAAAATTTAAAATAGCAAAGGAGCACCCAGTGCTGTGCATATGGATTCATTTCAGACAGGGATATCCCCAGGCTATCTCCAGCAGCCCAGACAAGCAAACCTGAGCTGGAAATAAGTTCATCATCATCACTCTGAAATCAGACAGCTGCAGCTACTGCAAATCCACTGCACAAGTGTCCAGGGCAACTTTGGTGGAAACACAACTCTACAGGACGTGAAAACTAAAAATAAAAGACACAGCAGATTACACCATTAATTGGAAAATATTTTTATGGTAGTAGTCTAATTGGTAAAGCTCTAGACAAGGCATCAGTGTGGGTTTAATTTCCACTTCTGAAGCTAGTTTTTCTGTGTCCCTTAAAAAAGGCACCTTAATGCAAAGCTACTGACATTTCACATGCACATTCTGCCGAGCACGCAGGAACATATAAAAGGAATTAATCTGACCTGATGGATTTGTAGCAAAGATTTACATGATAACCCACCAAACCAAGCATGAGAACCACTCTATTTGTCATCTAAAGAATCATCAGTTATTAGAAGTCTTTTTCTGCACAACATTCAAAAATTTGGACCACACAGGGATAAATTTGAACCCCAGACTTTTTAACCTCTCATGTCTCTGCCTTCTGGAACGTTTTGCTCACAGAGAGCCCATGGACAGAGTGCTGGCCCCACTCTTACTGCAATCAGCAGCCAGAGGACAGCTCTTTAAAGCTCTGTTCCCCCTCATTCACCTTGTCCATCGAGGCTGGAGGCTTTTGAGGAAAGGACTGCTCTCTAAGATTTTATTCAAGACTCCCAAACTGCAGCCTTAGGTACCAAACATGGTACCTAAAATACCACTTAGGAATATAACTTAGGAATATACTGTACTAACCTTTCACTTTATACCCTGATTTAACCACAAAGCATAACATTTCAGTGTGTATATTTGTGTATATTAACTTTAGTTCTGGTTCACAAGGTAAGCTTTCAACTTACTATTTTCTACTTGCACAACCCAGACAAAGACAGATATATTTTAGTGAGGGGTAAATTGATGAATGACACAAGCTGAAAGGGCTGTTCATTAGCAGGCCTAGTGAAAAATTCACCTCTCAGTGATCTCTAAGTAAAAAAACTTAATCTATACCTTGTGAAAGCTATACAGTTACTGCACTTGGAAAGCACTTTTGATAGCACCTAGAGAGCTGATGTGTACATGGCAGGAGATTGAACAAGAATGTCATGAACTGAAACACTGTGCCCACAATTCTGGCACACTCTGGCACCATGGACTGTCCCTTGGTACTCTTGTAGTCAGAGAAGAATGAGTGTTGAAAAGAAAACAACAAAGAAATCTCATATGTGTTGTACACCCAAGGTGTTGGAAGTTCTAATTTATAATATTCTGGACTGCCAACCAGAGTTGTAAGGCCAAAGCACACACTGTGGTGAAGTGTCCCACGTGTTTTGCAATAAATGCATGGAACCAGTGCTGACTTCCCGTTAATGGATCGCTCCAAAATCCATGCAAAGCAATGCTTTGGAAAGAAAGCTCATTTTCTAAGTACAATATTCTGGAGATGAAGGTTTTGTGTTTAATTTTGGGAAGCTAGGTTTATGACTTGGGTGTGAGCTTTCTTCATTTGTATTGCAAATCGATTCCTTACATAATAAATTTACTCCGTTGAAAAGTTGCTAAAAGCAAGCAAAGGAAATGAATTCTCCAAATCATTGCTACCATTGTTATCTATGATATAAAGGAGGATTTTAAGTAAGTTTAATTAAAAAGCAGATGTCAGGGCTTTGGGTACATCCCTAACATGGCTGAGCTCAAAGTGAGGCAACCCTTGACCTGCAAGCTGAGAGAATCAGCCACTGCAGCCACACGCTGCCATTTGAAATGTAATGTGGATGCTGAAAAGCTTTCAGTAGAGAAATCTTCCAGCTTTCTGCAGCATTCTGTGAGAGCTCTGTTGTTCTCACAGAATCTGTGAAAAACAGTGCTACGGCTTTTGTAAACAAATTCTCCTTACCTTGCAGGTGCAAGTTGTTATGTAGCATTGTTATGATATTGACTGGACAAATATTTTGGGATGGGTGTTGTGAGTTTTAGCCAACCAGTGCAGGAGGCGGATGGTCAATGACCACTGATCTTGTGCCATCTTTGAGAACCAAGGTATATAAGCCAGTCTTTAATTAATAAAGGTGCCTCTATTCTTCCTGGACTTGAACTTCCCTGTTGTGATTTCTCTCTGGCCGCGGTACAACAGCAACATAGTAACAGCCCCTAGCTCTAGCAAACCCCAAAAGAGGGGCACATGAACCAAATGCAATTTCTGTGATTTTTACATGCTTTACAGTGCTGTCAAAAAGCAAAGGGTGCTGCACAGGTCCCACTATAGCGACAGGGTTACAGGGCACTAACGCGAGGATTTCCCTCTCCAAAGACAGCGAGTGGTAAGAACTGGGTTCACTTCTGCGCTTTGTTTCACATCAAGATGTGCCTCCAGGGAAGTGCAGTTCAAGTAAGTTTTATCAGTTTCAGAAATCCCACCTGGCTGATCCCACACAGGCATCAGTAAGCCCACAGCAGATGAGTGTTTCAGGAAAAGAGATAATGGCAAATGAGGATGGAGGCTCTTAATGCCTGAAGCTTTATCAGTCAAGATTCAAGATGTTAGAGGAGAATTTTCAAGAACATTCAGAGTCACTGTAGCTTTGGGAAAAGGTCATGAAGACTACACCAAGCAATTACTTCAACAGAACTGGTGCTTCTACATGTCTGGCTTTCACTTTGAAAAGGGTATTTTCCCTTGTGACAATGATAAATAGAGTTTCAGGTTTGATATTGCTTTCCCAGCAAGTATTTGGGTCTTTCAATGAATATAAGGGACTGGCGAAGAGATTTTTTAAATGATATTTTCAAAACTCCTCTCTACCTGGAAGCAATGAATACCCACCTGGCTACACACTGCACTGTATATCTAGACCCTCAGCAAATAAAACCAGTGCCATGCTCCATACTGACTGCATAAACCCCACTTTTACCAGAACCAGGCTTGCTTGTGCAAAGAGTAAGAGCACAAAACAAAATCAGAAGCCTTCACATGGCCTAGAAGGTAAGATTGAGAATATGAAATATATTATTCTACTGGAAAAAAGGAAGAAGAGAGATTAGAGTATGAAAATACTAAATTGTAATGACAGATCTATTTAATTATTTGTACACATACAGTAAGAAAAGAAAGGAAGTGAAATAATAGTGTAGATTCTCTGAGTCCAAAACCCCCTTATTCCCCACAGCATCCCAGCAAGGCTACCACAGATAATGAGGCATATGCTGATCAATAAGATGCTCTCAGCCTGCTTATTTATACATTAATGAAATGTGTGCAGCAGTTCACTCAGCTGATAAAGGTTCCCACAGGGGACTATGTGCAGGGGAAAACAAATTATCAAAATGAGCGAAAGTGATTAGAGGAAGAAAAGAAGCACAGCTGGGAGCATCCAGACCTGACAGTCTGACTGCCCCTTTCATCCCTGTGCACCCCCTTCCTCTCCACCAACTCACAGGGGAGAGCAAGGAAATATCCCACCACAGAGTTGTCTGTACACAGAAAAGCAGCCTGGATTTCACCCAGTCTAACCCCTTTATTTTAACAGTGTCCTGCACATGGATACTCCTCTTTAACCCAATAGAAAACATTCCTATGAGCAACAATGCCAAAAGCCTGGCTCTGGCTTTAGAAACCACACATCCAGTGCACCTTTGGCATTAAGGCCACTCGGGAAGGAGCCAAGCTAGGTCCAGTGGCTAATATCATTATCCATGGCCTCTGCTAACAGCATCAGGTCAAACTTCTGAGTGCAGAGAGTTGCTGTGCAGAGCCCTGTGCCCAGCCCAGAGCCAGCACACTGTTCCCAGAGCTCATGGAGGGCAGCCCCCACACTACTCCATGTGCAGGGCTGCCCAGCTTCAGTTTGCTTTCTGTTATCAGCTCCTCAAATAAACCCAAACCCCAGCCAAACGATCTTACTGCCTCCTCCAGCTTCGGGAGAGAAAATGAGCCTTTGGAGCATTCAGAGGAGCAGATGATTTTTCAATTGGTAGCACATATCCTGAATTCATTATGGCACAAACACCATTGTGCAACTCATGAGGGAATCGTATTACTGCATATGTAGGGTATGGTTTTTTAATACAGTGATTTGGCACTGAGGAAGCTACAACTTGCTATTAGAGATGCCACGGCTTCTCACAAATGAGGTCAAGGTCAGGAATTCTGACCACTGTCTACATTCCAGCTAGGTTTCTGCTTGTTTCAATTCACCCTGTCATTGCCTGTGACAACTGGCTAACTGTGCTGTGAAATAATATTGTTTTACCAAAAAATCCCAACTGCTCCAGCACTGACTGGAATAATGATATACTAAAATAATTTGTAAAAAACTACACAGTAATGAGAAGCTCTTTATAAGCAGATGATCTTATTGTAACAGAGCCTGAATATCAAGTTGTCCTGAGGCTGTGCCCTAAACAGCAGTGGAAGGCATGTATAAAACCTAGGTAATGCAGAATCAGTTTCAGCTGAGATCAGATATAACAAATCTGTGCGGGTAGGCTGTCCAAAGCAGCACAATTCATTTCACAATAAAAAGGAGAGAAGAGCAATGTTCCCTGTCTCTTCCTGATGGAGCGTTTTACAGCACTGTAGGTGTACATGTTATGCATGGAATTGTGGGGCTTGTCCTCCCTTTTAGAGAGCTGTGCTTAGAAATAAAGTGTATCAGATGTAGGGAGAGAAAACTCATTCCCTAAGCTGCATCATGAATGAGTTTGTATGGCTTCCCAAAGGAGAGAAACGAATCTGAGGACTGGAAAGCAGAACAGCTAAAGTTACAACGAAGGCACTACTGGGACTAGCAAAAGGGGAATTTGCCAGCAGTTTCCCATCACTGACTCTTTCCCAATGGACTGAAAGCTAAGGCAGCAGCTCCATTAGTGTTTTATAGAGTTCACAAATCAGTGTGAAATTCCATATGCTTTGCTGAGACACCAGCACAAACGTGTTTGGGAGTATTTATTCACATCTATAGTGTGCACGTAAGTATACAGAGAGATAAGGGCCCCTCCTCTGCATCCCATTTGCATGAAGTCAAACAAAATTGATGTGGTATTTGGCAGGGGATGCAGGAGGATTCACAGAGCTATGCCACTGAACTTATCAGCTAGAATATTTCATCTGTTATTGGAAATCATTATTCTCACTCTGTAGAAATCTCCCTGTATTTTGAGGGGTTTGTGAAGCAAACAGAACTGCACCAGTAAGGCCATTCAGAATATGAAGTGTCATGGCAAAAATGCAATGTATCTTGAGAATTAAACATTGGTATTGAGCTCCTTGCTAGGTTAATCATGCTTCTGCCAGTAGTTGTATTTCATCTTTCCAAACCCTGTTAACACAGGTGCACTCTCCTTCAATAATCAAGCATGGAGATCACAATCTGTTTCAGCTGAAGGGAACTCAAGACTTCCAGAAGAAATAACTTGTAGTGACCCCAAAAAGGGAAATTGTTGCACTCTCCCTGTGCTAATCGCAACAATGCCTGCCTGGTAACTTCAGCCTTTCTGGCTTCCACTCTCTGCCAAAAACATACACTTTAGTGCTTTTTTTAAATACTGCATTAGGATCAGGGAGATGCATGGAACCCGCAAAGATGGTTCAACTCAGAAAACAGCTCGGTACATTTAAGTACTAGACAGAGACATAAGGTAAAAATACAACCCTTTTGCTTTAATGGAAGGCCCTCGGTGTGGCAAACCCACAAGCTGTTATGGGGATGCCTACTCAGATTTTTGCCAATGTCTTTTCGGTCCATTCCCATAGGAATTCAAAGGATGGGTTAATCTCCCAGAACACTTCTGTAGGGCTGTGCTGCTCCTTGGAAGGGGCTGGATACCTACAGAAAAACACCTGTCCTTTGTCACAGGCAGCACCCTGGGTCAAGGTGGTAGCTCATAAGCTTTCACCATCTTACCCTGACAAAAGGCACCTTCATTAATTTCATCATTACTGCAAGCAGCATCAGCGCATCTGAAAATAAGTCACTTGAACATGGAGAAATTTTCCAAATTCTGTATTTCTATTTCTTTTTAATAATGCTCAAGCTTGCTAACAATATGCTGCAGCACAATGGAAAATTGTCATTTATAAAATAATGTAAAATCTAGCTGGTCTGTGGGAATAAGATAAGGGCTGTATATCAACAGGAATAAAATGACTGAACTTGGAAATAAGATGGTGGATATCCCTCATTTGCAGGCTGCACAGATGCAATTAGCAACACAAAGAAGGTATTCACCACTTCAAAAATCTTAGTGCACTGATGCATCTTACTAAAACTATCTGCAATGAAAGGTTGTGCCTCAGAACACTATTAATTTTAAACACAGAAAATTTAAAATTCATCTAAAGGGATGCATTTTAAACAAAGTTGATCTGTTTAAATGATGTATATATTCTTGATACTTGCACACAGATATATATGCTTGTACTTCCCTGTGATAAGATTTCAGTCATTTTTATTTTCTATTAAATATCTATGTAATCAACACCAACATTTTTTATCTCATTTCATTCAGCATGCATGGTCATTTATAGTTCTATACACAAATACCATCTGAAGTGAGAATACAAAATAAAGCCTTTTCTCTTAATGTGAAAATTTAAAAACTCTTTCCATAATTTATTTTCTCATTTCTTTTCTACCAGATTGTACTTGCATTTAGTACCACTTCAGCTGAAGTATAAAGTAAATTTCTCACCCAGAGACTCCATTTTCAGGAGAAATGTCTGTTTCCAGGCTTTGTATAGCCTATTTAACATTTTTCATATTAAATCTCGCCAAGATGAATCCAGTATATTGCTCAGCAGTTATTGAAATTTATGAACACGTTTAAGCTTTTTCATACTGCTGTTAACCATTATGATTGCCTCCTTTAAATCTTTCATTTTATAGCTATCACTTCAGCAGGCTGTGTTGGTGACATTCATTAATTCCTCAGATCACTGCCTTGCCCATGCTTAACATCTCGGGGTAGAGTTTGGCTTCCAAAGCCACTCCTGTGCCCTCTGCTCCACTGAATCCCCGAACATTCTGCCACCAAACTGGCAGAAGGCTCATGTTTTGGGGAATCAGCATCCCTGTTTCCGGGTCACCTCTGCCTCCAGCCCCTGGAAAACCCAGCAGCAGCTGTTCCCAGCACCCCAAATGCCATTGGCCACCACGGGCACAAACAGCTCAAAGACGAGGAAGAGCCCCGCTACTTGCACGGAGAATGACACCAGAGGAGAAGCTGTGAGCAATGTGAGAGAAGCAGAAAGCTTCAGTCAAGGGATATCAGCAGCTTTGCCTGGGGAATACATGGGCTCAAACCAGCCGGGGGGCTTTTCTCTTCCTTCCCTCTCTCCCTGGTCGGATGCGGAGTGAAACAGCGCAGTCGAGGCCGCCGAGCTCTGGGTCCGGCCCGGCTCAGAGTGCACCTTGCAGCACAGACCTCAGCAACAAGCACCGTGAAAGCTCCATCAGCTGAGTGACCACGAGCACCAGAGCTCCCTCCCGGGGTCCTGCTCCCACCAGCCTTCCTGGCCTGTCCCAGAAGCCCCCGAGGCAGCTCCTTGGCTATGCCACAGCAGTAGCCAGTGCCCACCCAGGCAGGAGAGGGGCTGCGTGGACAGTGCAAAGCAAAGCCCAGGCCACAGCCATGGGCAGCCCTCATGAGTGATGTATTTCATTGGTAACAAACACTAATAACAGCACATATCCAGTCCAAACATTTCACCTACAGCCCACCTACTACAGCATGAGAGCAGCTCTATCCAGGACACTAGATCCAACAGCTTGAGAGGCTGAGCCCCTTCATAATAAAGACAAGTCCACCCTTGATGCTCTTCTACCCAAAGATTTACAGATTAGGCTTTCTTGTTTAAAATGAGAAATCCTCATTAGTGGGGTTCACTGCACCAGTGTTGTTTAAGCTCTCATCTAAAATGTCAAAGTACTGCAAGAGTTATGTGAGGAAAGGCAAGTCTCCCATCAGAACAGTCACTTGCACTCACTTGTCAGAAAACTGCATTACTTTCCTGGCAAACGTGTCAATTCTTGACACACACACCCCTCACCAAACACAAACACACACATAAGTGTACACAGAAGCAGATATTGTAGGAAACATCAGAGAGTACTTACCAGCTACATGAAAATGTCTCCCTTTCTCTCCTCATGGTAGGTTTTTTTACAGCTGGAGCAAGTTACTGCAAATTGCAACAGCAATGAGAAACTCAGGTGGAAACAATTCTGTAATCAAGTATGCAAATTCAGGCTTGCCCAACTGTCCGAGCTGGACCTTGACGGCTGACCTTTCCAAAACACAAAATCCTAGTTCTTTTCTCACTCACGCAACCAAGTGCAAAGCTGATGAAGACACAAACTACACAATGAACATAAATGTTTCTCTCCTCTCCACTTTCCCCCTGTCTTTTGACTTATGGGTCTGCAGGGCAGGGACCACCTCAGCACACAAATATATTCTTGTAGCTAATCCTTCAGGGCAAACCCCTAGTCAGCATCTCTGTTTACAACACAGCCACACTCAGAGTTCCCAGCAAGAAAACACAGAATTTCTATGCAAAAACTACAGAGAATCCAGTAGTGATTATTAGTGAATTTTATTTGTTCTGAATACTGTTTTACACCAGGGATAGACCCTGTTGATTCCTGCCTGGCTAATCCAGGTGAGGCTGCAGTCTGTGGCTGGCTGTGCCTGCCTTTGGGAGCTGTGGTTCAAAGCAAAGTTGATTTTGTACTGGCACACACCTGTACCTGCCTACAGCTAGAGATTCATCTAAATTCAGGGGTTATGCTTCCTAACCGGTAATCACGTGCCTCAAAAGTAACCAGCCAGACACAGAACCCATTAAAGTGTCATTTGTTTGCATAAATAACTGCAAGCCAAAGAGGTGGAGGCACAGCTCAGCTCTGGGGATGTGCCAGGGACGTGTTCAGCGCCAGTCGCTGTCCCCGAGGCACGGACGCGCCGCGGTGCCTCGGGAGCTGCATCACCATCCTCATCCCACATCGCAGGAGCAGCCACAGGACCCACCGCGGTGCTTTGGGAGCTGCATCCCCATCCCCAACCCCATCCCCATCCCACACCGCAGAAGCAGCCACGGAGCAGAGCTGCTCTGACATACGGCAGGACCAGATATACCTCACTGCAGCTCTACGCAGACACGACTTAGACGCAGCTGGGATTGTACGGAGGAAAGTCAGACCTCAGAACCTGAACAGTTCTGTGCCCAAGAGGGCTGCTTACTTGTGGAATAACACACAGTCCTGCTAGAAATGCTAGCAACTCTGAACATGCTGGGTTTAGGCATGATTTATAATTTCTCCCAGCTTCACTACCCCTTACTTTAATGCTTAATTTTTCCTGGTTATAAACAGTGGGGAATCAGCGTCAAAAGAAAAATTAAGTCTCAAATTTATTTTTAAAAGTTAAATTACATACTAAGAGGTCTGTCCTATTAATTGCTAATAATATTAAACCTGCACTATTTTTCAAAAGAACATTTTCCATTTTTTCTTTTTATGTCACACGTACCTGGTAAAAATATTTGGTAGGTCCTGATGTTTAATTAAAACAAGTTTTAATAAGGTAATTTTTTTCCTCAGATTCCTTGCTAGAGTGATTATAATTTGCTCCAGCTCGTTTAACCATAGCTCAATGGAAAGAAGGAGCAAAGACCCTGCAAAGAAAGGACAGAGTGCAGCTGCTCTGTTCTGCCCAGGCTTGGAAGGATGCTCATTCTGTTACTCTTTAAAAGTGTGGAGCTTTAGGGGCAAATAAACTGGCAGAAGTATTTGCTGAATAAGGAAGTACCAACATTTTTAGCACTTTACTGTTTTTCTGGATGTGGTCATGTCCTGAGCGGCCCTTTCATAAAAGCAAATCATTTATGGTTTTAGCAGCAGAGCATCTGAGGTTCTGCTCCTGTCCCCTCTGTGCCCAGAGCATCACACAGGCGTGTCAGTGCTGCTTTGCCTGTGCCAGGCACTCCTGTTTCCTGGCAGCAAGACTCAGATTCCTGACTCACCACCTTGTCCACTCAGGGAATCATGCGCTGAAGTTCTGAGCAAGTTTGCCTCAGTCATTCCCTGCATTACGAGGCAGTGACTGTGGGAAACGCCGGTAAGGGTAGAAGGGCTTCTAAAGCGTGATAAATAAAAGCAAGTTTTAAGAATAAAACAGAAGATTTCAGCTTTGGCTTCAAAAATATTAAAGAAGATACATTTATACAACAGCAAGGATGTTAAAACAGTGGTTAAATTTTCTAGGCCTAGCTGAGATGTCTTTTAGAGTTGCAAAAAATATGCCTTGCAAGAGAGATAAAGTTAAGCTTAATAATGGAATATTATGCATTGTTATATAAGGTATAAAACAAGTGTTATTTGTAATGAATGTACACATGATATAGAAGATTGGTTAAAACAGTTGTCTGTAACTTTTAGAATAACCACTATTGGTTGAAAAACTTTTAAGAATGCTCTGTAACCAGGAAGTCCTCGATTTTTGCCTGCAGCAGGAGCTTGTGTTATCTCTGATGTCTCAACTCTGTGTGTGAGGCTGATAAAACAGTGAAAGCTCCCGGAGCATCTGTCCGGGCTCCCCATCCTGTTTGGATTCAGCAGCAGTGACTGCTGATCAACATCCAGAGCATCCCACAGAGCAACACAGCCCCCTCCAAACCTCTACACACTTTGACTAAGACACAGACTAATTCTCAGTCAACTCCTGCCCCACAGGTAACCAAACTGGCTGGAGGAAGTCTGCAGGAGGAGAACCAAAGCAACAAACCCACAGCCACCAAAGCAAGATAAGAAGACTGCCAGGGCTGCTGGTGTCATTGCTAGCACAACAGGAGATGACAAATGCAGAGATCACTGCACCCCTCACATGGCAGCTCTGAGCTCACGACAAGTTCCTAAAAACTCATTTAGTTCTTAAAAACAAGCAGGGAACTGTCAGATTCTCACTCTAATAAGAGTTAGAAGGTGCACCTTTTTGAGGAGGCTTTACTGGTCAGGAACTTCTCTTACGCCTTAAAAATGAAATTAAAAGGTCAGTAAGAGTAGACACATGACATGCTACTTTTAGAAAGGGAACACCCTGCTTCAGCTTTCAGCAACAATCACTCAGAAAGTGAAAGAATAAACTCACTACAACTTCCTACTCTAACGTTTATGTCAAGTATGGCATAAGTTAAAGAAGTATTAATTGCAAAGTGCAGATGACTGTTTTGAGAAGTCATCCACTCGTGAGAGTTTCTGGAGACGGATAAAAATAAATGTGGAAAAAACTTGCCTCTTGGTAACCACTTAAAAAGTTTTCTAAATTGTACTTGGTTATTAAAGATTGCTAAATACAGCATGCAGACAGGCACTTGGGGCCCAAATCTACTTTAAATACATATTTAAATCAAAGTTTTGCTTAAATAAATTGGTATATCAGTGGCTATGGGCTGAATGCACTTATTAGTCAAATTTCTGAATAGAAACCTTCTTGTAGAAAACCTCTAACCTACTTGTCAGCTAGTCAGGAGCTATAAACAACATTTGTGATTCTGCTTCAGGAGTATGTTGTTTTGCAGGACCCCAGCCACCTCCACTTCCTAATCATCCAGTTCTCACACCCAGCACGAGATCATTGATTGCCAGGTGGAGTCTTTCACAGTTTTGAGGGAAAGTTTCTTTTTGTTGGCAATCACAGATCACAAGGCAGTTCTATATTTCATGGGTTCTCCAACACCATTGTTTGCAGTCTGATTAATGCCTTCCCACAGTGAATGATGCAGGGTATCTCACTGCCTGCTGCTGCTGAGGCAGAATCCCAATCCTCACACACAGCTACAACCAAGGGTCGGGTTCAGTCAGGCGCTGCAGCACACTCCTAAATCTGCCACGGGGATTTGAGCAGCCTCAGAGTGCTTCCACTGGCACTGACTGGATGTGCTGCATCCAAGCCTCTTACACCTGTGTGACAGAAGGAGGGTGACAGTGGGGCTGACTGATACCTGCAGTCATGGAGTGTGAGTGTTCCACCTCTTGGGGATGTGGGTATGGGGCCATGATGTCAGGAGCACCAGCCCATCTCTCTGACCCTGTCCCCTCATGCGAGCCAGCAGCTCGTGGAACACATTCAAACTGGCCAAACAGGCTTCTCCTGCTAAAGGACACTGGTGATTCACCAGCCATGCAATGAATCAAGTGAAGGCAGAAGAATTCTCACATGGTGAACAGTGAAAATGGGTTTTTGTTTATAATACTAATAGAAGCACAAAAATCTACTGAGTCTTTCCAGTTTAAAATAGCTTGTTTTACTCAACATCAGAAAAGGAAGGAGACTTACTCTGCCATGTCAATCACAAACTGTAATTTATTACATGCCTGTTTGATTTTCCAAGTTAGTATAATTACATGCTGTTGCTTCTAAATACAATTTAAGGAAAGGCAGGTATCAAAAAATACCCACACATTCTGAGTCATTGGTATGCCATGCAGCCAAAAACTTGTAGAAGCTGCTAATGATACATGAATTATGTATGCTACAGCTCAATATAACATTTGGTATGATTTAAACAGCATGAACTTTTAGTGAAAGTCATTTTGATTCTGTGATGTATTACGCTTCCAAAACCCTCAGCAGGAGGTGGGAATTGAATGATGTTCTCTGAAAGCTTTTATTTGTTAAGCATACACAATGCAGCTGCAACTAGATCCTAAATAATGGCGAGGAGTAAAATGGAAGACCTGATATAAAATTAGTTTGCTGCACAACTTGAGGGTATCAGTGGGGGAATGGGAAGCAGGAAAGGGGAAGAAAAGAGACAGGAATCACCATTCCCCTCTTTCTCTGTAGCAGCTGCACTTCCAGCTACCCTGGCAATGCTTCTCACTTCACCACTGATCACCTGAACATTTCCCTCTGCAACACCAACCAGCTGGCTCTCAGTGCCGTGGTCAGGCTGCCAGCTCAGTAACAGAGCCAGGAATCACTAGGTGGAAAAGCCATCCCATGGCTTACAAGGAGTGAAAAAGGGATTTGCCTAAGTACATAATTTATTTTTAAAAAGTTAAATGCAAGAAAGAAGAAAGATTAAAACACAGACAGTCTTTATTTTTATTTTCTCTTTAAGATGCCTGAGACTGTCTGGAAATAATTTAAATACATCTGTACATGACAGCACCCATTTCTGATGCCCAAGGAAAGCTTTAAGCAACAACCCTTTCTCACATAAGTATCTTCAGCAATCCTTCAGAGGAAACTATTACTAAGATTTAAAAAAATGTGTCCATGGACAAAGATGCTTCTTTACAAGCTCTGTTACTGTAAAGTGTGGGTTTATTAATGGGGTATTATAAAAAAGCCTTTTCAGCACACATCCCAAAACAGGGACCCATTTTATTAAACTCTAAATGTTTAAAAGTACAGGAGTTCCTCTCCTTAGTGTAATATTTTATAATTTCTTTCCAACAGCATTGATCAATCTGCTCTATAATCTATTAAAGGGAAAGTTGTCCCTGACATGGTAGCAGGTACAGGAACAGCCCAAACCATACCCTGAACTTGGAACTAGCAGGCAAGGACAAAAATGAGGTTCTGCCCCTCTTTTATGAGTGGAGATACAAGCAGTCTCCCTCAACCTAATTTTAAAAACTTGCAGCCTGGCAGAGAAAGTAAGTGAGATCTCTGACATGCCACTCACTGGCTTTGACAAATAATCTACCGCGCTGTACAAGAGCTTAAATTAACTCATAAAACAGGATCATTGTTTTAGGGTTGAGTTTGAACATACAGAGGGGTTTTTTGACTGAATTAATCCCTTCTCCTGAAGTTGGAGACAGAAGCATAAATGTTACAATTTTCTTGCCAGATATTTTTAAACTGCCACAAAGCATGATGGCCAAACACCACCACTCATCTCTCACACCAGCCCCTAACAAGAGCAGCCTCTTCTGATCCTGAAAACAAGCCATAGTCAGGCAGCTCCTGCAGTTTTTGTGTGAGGGATAACACTGCTTCTGCATAACCTCCTAGGAGTTGACCACTGAGCACAATCTGATACAAATAGCACCTACAATTATCTGTCTACTAGAAACATGATTATGGTCCTGAAAGAATGGCACAGAACCTTACTCAATAAAATGAAGTGAAAAAATAATTCAGGTCTAAGCTCCCCAGGCCTAGAAATACTTGGTTATACTCTGTGGAAAGGACACGTCTCTAATGCCTTAGGTACACACTTCAGAAAATCTACCAATACTTTTTTCCAGACACACAAAGCATCAATTGAAGGATTAAAATGTGCATACAATTACTTGCTCAACACACAGAAAGAATTACAGAGAAGGCATATAAAATCAAATCAATATGAGCACAAGTAGATGTCAAAGAGAATCAGAGTAGTTCAAAGAAAATAGAAATTCATCAGAGTGTGCTTATTCTTACCAAACTTGGTAAAGGTTTTGGGCTTCGTTTCGTGCAAATGCTTCAGGCATATTTGCAAAGAGCGCCATGTTCAGCAAAGGCATAAGGGCACCTGGTCTGGACACACAATTATTTCCCATATCAGAGTTTCTGCTTTGAAACAATCCAGTCATCAGGAAATGCAACTTCTCAGACACAAAGCTCACACTGCTCTTGCCTGCTTAGAGAAAGCAAGAAAAACAACTCCGAATTTTCAAGGTCTCAAAAGCTTCCTTGTGCTGCATCCCCTCTGACACTATTTATGGACTCTGAATTGAGGGAGCTCCTTCTGTTTCACATTCTAAACTGAAATCGTCTGGAGAGACGATTGTCATTGCTAATATTCTTGTCCTCTCTAAGAGAAAAACAATTGAACAGTAATCCTCAATCCATTACAGACTTGTATGCTCTACCTGCTATTCTGAAAGAACAAGCTATTTAGGCTTTGGGCTTGTTAAATTAATAAGTTTTTATTCTGACCATGGAGAAATGGGAAGTAATAAAAAGTTCATAGGACACAAAGATGACAGCAACACAATTGATTGGCACTGGCATTACACTGTTTGCCAGGGGGGTGCACACAGCAGGTGCACCCCACACGTAACTTGGAGTCTTTTATTGCAACTGAATCTTGCTCACATTACCCAGACTTTTTCAAAAATTCACTCAAGTTTGTGTTAAAACCCTTGAATTTAGACAGATATATACCTCTAGATATATGTAATGGCTTCAGCTTTTTCAGGTTAGCCCATTAAAATCAGCAGGTTGAGTTAGACTCATTCTCCTGAAAAATACTAGCCTTATACCTAATTTTGGAGATCCTGTAATAAAAAGTAAATTAAGTGTGTGATTTTTCAAAGGTGTCCTGGTACAGAAAGCAGTTTTTCTTTTCTGAAGGCAGTGGAGGAGAGGCCAAAGACAGCTGGACAGAGCAAGAGGAGATGGGGGTAGGAGACGTGACACATCCAGATTCTGCAAGATGCAAATTCCAAACCTGCATTTACAAAAGCAAAAGCCCAACACTGTTACCCTAAAAACAGAAAGAAAATGTTCTTTACCCTTGAACTGCATGGATGGATGTACAAATTCCTGTGAATGTAGTTGCCAACACAGGGGAATGCTCCAAACTAGTTGAGTTTGGATATTATGGTTGAATATTATTACCACTGAATTTGTCCAGACAGCTGCAGCGCCAGTGCTGTGATTCACTCACTCATGCAAGTCATTCCTGCCCGAGACTGAATTCAGAATTCCTTTCATCCAAGTGTTGATGTTGTTAGTTCAGCAGTTCATCCAGACTAGGACGGTGTCTGTCAAGGTATCCAACACACAATAAAACTCACCAAAAAAACAATAATACTGAGAATGGCAGCATCCCGCAATAGGCCTCATGAAAGGATGATTTTCTTCTTTGTTTTGCTAAGCCATGGTGTTCTAAACACAACAAGCTCAGTAACAGGACTTGAGATGCCGTAGAGGAAGGTGCCAAAATCATTAAAAATACAGACATCTCTTCTGCAGCAGTCTACAAATATAACTACTGCCATGGTAGGTTGTTAATGTGACAGCAGTCACAACTAGGCAAAAAAAAAGAAAAAGAAAATTATGTTATTGATTTTCCTTTCTCCTAATAAAACCTTTTTTTTGCAAAACCACTCATTTCAGATAAAGAAAATAGATACTTTCACTTGCTTTTAAATAAAGAATTGGAGTTTTGACATTTTTCCTCCTGCACTTCCTTCTTCTTTGTCTTAGTGTATTAAAAATTCTGAAGGAACTGTGTTTCCTTCCCATTCTCCTCCTTCTGTCTCAGTTTTCCATTTTCAAAGCTTTGCCAGCTTCAATAAGTTAGCAGCAGAAGGCAGAATTTCATTTCTCTTTTGTCCCTAACTTCTCCAAAGCTGGAGAATGTTTTTCAATGTATGGAGGAGAACAGCGGGGGGAAAGATTGTCTGAATCCTTTGGTTTGTGTTTTGAAACTCTGTTTGTTTCTTATTTATCTAAAACTGAAGCTGAGGAAGATGTGTTAACTCAGAAATGTATGTGTTGAGCTTTGGGTGGAGGAGAAACCTGATGGAAGCAGCATTGCTTTTGCTGCAGCACAAAGCCAGGGAGAAACCTCCTCCAAAGATCAGGAAAAGCCATTTCTTGCTCTCACCCTGTAACCAGCAGCACAAATGAGTATCACCAGTGTTGTTTCTGAGGGATGCTTGGTACATCGACAGCAACCTGGAAGAGTCACTAGATGTGAGACAAGTATCTGAAATTCGGGAAGACAGAAGTTTCTGGAAGTCAGCCAAAGCTCTTCCTTCTACTGTTTCCTCTACAGTCAGTGGGGAAAGACAAGTTTTTTATAAGGGTGATTTCAACTCACCCAGACATCTGCTTATCTGTTTTAGGAGAGGATAAATCAGATTTTAAGGGTGTCCCTTCTCTCACTGGAAATCAAAGCTAAAACCCTCAGTTTAGACTGTTGAAGTTACCCAGGGTAAATCCCACCCTGAGTGGCAAAATGAAGAGAACACAATATGGCAGCTGTCTTCCTGCCACTGACAGCTGAGTATTGCCTCCTGGAAAGAAAAAGAAAAAAAAAGGAAAAAAAAAAAAAAAAAAAAAAAAAAAAAAAAAAAAAAAAAAAAA
>VXAC01008793.1:0-39455 GCA_013399225.1 Rhipidura dahli | reverse complement strand
AAAAAAAAAAAGCAAAGGAATGGAATTTGCCTGCAGGTCTGTTCTGCATTTCACTGCTGGCTGTTAATGGAAGGACAGTGCTTTCAGACAGTTGTTCCACTGGGAGATCATCTCAAGGGAAAGGATGGGGGATGTGCTCCTTCTTAGGCCACAGAAAAAATGACTTCTAAAAAATGTATTGGAAATATGAAGACATTCAGAAAAATCTGCTAAAAGCTTTGCTCTTCCTCTTTTCCCTTAACATTCCTTCCACATTCTCCTTCCCCACTTCATCTTTACAGCAGGCCAAAAACTAAAATAAGCTCTGTAAGCCCTTAAACATANGGGACTTGTGGAGTCATCTGAACAGGCAGGGTTAACGAGCAATTAAGCGAAGACAACGAGATGAGAGAGTGGAATCCTGCAGCTTTATTCCAGGCGTATTCC
Source organism: Rhipidura dahli (assembly GCA_013399225.1). Taxonomy (NCBI): domain Eukaryota; kingdom Metazoa; phylum Chordata; class Aves; order Passeriformes; family Rhipiduridae; genus Rhipidura; species Rhipidura dahli. The sequence goes on along the minus strand of VXAC01008793.1, from coordinate 39,029 downwards.
GTCTGCCCCAGGGGGCAGAGAGTCCCGAAGGGAGCTGGGGAGAAGACCCCTTTGTTCTCCAGTGTACAAACTTAAAAGTTACAGAGAGAGAGAGAGGTATAACAAAGATACCCAATCAGCCCTGGCCGTACATGGCGTAGGGCCAATGAGGCACCGCCAGAGAAGGGATGAGTCTTAAACTAGCTAATAGCAGAATAGCTGAAGGAAATTTCAAACCACACCATCCTCAGAGGCTGGTTCCAGCGCGGGGTAGTCCACCCATTCCGAACCCCTCACGCCGCAGGCAGCCTGGGCGACTGCAACACACTTGTGCTGTCAGGGGACTGGAACTGTCCTCAGACTGCTGACCCAAAGCTGCCAAACAGAACAGCAGGTCACAGGAAGAAGCAAGGATTGAAAGCAGGAGAAGCAAAGCTCACAAGTCTGCAGGTGAAAACTGCTCTCATGCTGTGCCTGGGGCTGGATTATATGGAGAAAAAAGGCTACAAAGTGCCTGGAAAGTAAGAAAAAAGCTCCTGATCCAATTCTAATGTCCTGTGTCTGTGCAACAACACCTCAAAGCTTCTTACACAAAATGCTCTCAAGAAAAACCAGAACAATCCCAAACCCCCACACGCTGTAATGCTGCAGTTAATCTGATGAAACCAAAAATCTGCACCAGATAAAGATCAGTGTATTAATAAATGGAGTACAGGGAGGCCCAAGCAGGTGTCTTGCTTGACAGGAGGCTCCCCCAAAGCCAGGGTGGGATGAGCACCCTGTGTCCAGGCAGCCCTGTAGCAGCAGCAGCACAACTCACACACAGCCAGGTCACAGAGTTTTGCGTCACCCAGAGCTGCACGGTGACCTCCTGCTGAACCTTCCCTCCAGGTTTCAATGGAACGGCACTTCCTGCAGCATTTTGAGCTCTGCTCTTATAACCCATCTGGAAAACCCCAATCTCTTCCCACCTCCCTTTTTTTTCTTTTTCCTTTTTGTATTACATGGAAGGGCATTGTGGGAAAACTAAACCAAAGCAGAGTCTGATGCTGTGGGAAAGCATTGGGATGCTTCAACATCATGTCCGAGGAATTTGATAAGCCCCATGTGTTTGAAAAAATGTTACAGATCTCTCGGAATAGAAGGTGTGGACGCTGAAAAGCTTTTAGCAGAAAAATCTTCCAGCTTTCTGCAGCATTTTGGGAGAGATCTGTCTTTCCCATGCAGGCTATCTAAAACAAAGTTACTGTTTTGTAAACTCCTTGCACCTGCGGTTGTTTTGCTGGATTGTTATGGTTCTAACTAACAAAATATTTGGGAATGGATGTCTTAGAATTTGGCCAATCTTCTCAAGGGCTGGATGGCCGGAGGACCAATTATCTTGTGCCATTCAGCACACTTTTTGTGAAAATATAGAACCCTCAGGGAAAAGCATTAAATGGCTTGCTGCCATTGATACAAAATCCTGGACTTCATGTGGTTTTTCTACCCGTCCACAGTGCGACAACAACAAAAAGGTTTTGCCTTCATAGTTTCATGGACAGCACTGACCAGGGCCCCATCAAGGTGCAAAGAACTCGTTTACCTCTCTGAAAACCATGGTATTTCTTCCCGTTGAAATCCTGAGAAAAATCAGATCAAAACTCGGCCTCTCCAGCCAGGGTGATGCCATAAAGTGGCTCAACTCCCAGTGAGCAGCCTGGCAGCACTGCACCCAACCACCTCCTCCCATTGCTCGGGTCATGCTCCCCAGGAAGAGCCAATACCACCTGTCCCAGGGTCCCCATGGACCCCAGGGGCACCTCAGACCCTGCTGCAGGTTGTAGCTGCCCAGAAAGAGCAGATTTCTGCTTCCACAAATACCAGTGTGCAACTGGGGCCCCACATCTTTGAACAGATGGCCAATTTATAGTTCTCCCAAGTAAAGAAGCAGACATTCCTTTCCCAAAGTATCAGGGAAGTGACAGGCTGAACAAAGGTCTTTCATTTTTTTTTTGGTTTTTTTTTTTGTTTAATATTGACACTTTTCTGTCCACAATTGCTGCACAGATGAAAAAGAAAGGAAAGGAAAGGGCATCATGGTATGTTGCAGCAATTAAATGATACCAGTAGCTTCCTTCCTGTGATACACATCCAAAATGTGGTCAGGTTTTTTTGGAAAGCAAGAAAGCAGCCTCCATTGGCAACAGCTAGCCATTCTTAACATCAGAAATCCTGCAAACTGGCTTTATTCATATCAAAAGATACTGACCTAGGGCTTGCTGGTTAGGAGGAAAAGAGAGAAACTCTAAAAAGCCATAAAAAGTTTTCTTTTCATGTAAACAGGCATAAGAAATCTAAGCCTCAGATGATGGATCTCAATTAATCTTGAAGTAAATGCTCAAGAAACACAGGAAGAAACAACCTTCATCACATTTTTGCTAGAAGCAGCAAGAGACTCTTCTCACTGCCCTCCTGCCCCTCAGTCCTGCCCTGCAGCCACTCCTGCTCTTTTCCCCACAGCCTGCCAGCCCCACAGCTGATGCTGTGCCCCACAGCCTCCCAGCAAGCTGCACAGCAGCCCCACGATGAGTGCAAACGGCTTGTGGGGATGGGACTAGCAGATTTCTGCTCCTTTGCCCAAATTACACAGCTGGGGGGACAACACTTTTAAGCACTGACACAGCACTTGCTGTGCTGCTCAACAGCATCCCTGAAACCACTCCTTGGGGTGAGCACAGCACCTGCCTGCAAAAACAGCTGTTCTGAATAGTGTGTGTTTGTGTATAAGGGCTGCCCCAGCTTCCTTCTTACAGGGCACACCTTATTTGTAGCTTCATTTATATTTCCTGTTTAAAGTATGAACACAACATTAAAAAGGCTATGCAAAGCCAGCTCACCAGAAGAAAAAAAAATGGCCACATTGATAATAACTACCTTATTCCTGAAATTAGGTATTTTGTACATGTTTGCAGCATATTTCAGCAGTAGCTGATGCTGGATCAGTTTTGTAGTGCAGTTAACTCTGAGTCACAGCAAGGATACACACAATGTAGACAACTCTCAACTTGGATTCAGGGAACAGGATTTATATTCCCATCCCTACCCAAGGCTCAGTATAAGGGCTTTACATTTCAGGTTTTAATACCATGCCCTCTGAAAGTACAGACAGAGAGCATTGCTTTGTAAAAACCTGGCAACAATTTCTAATGATAATGAAAATTTTTCTGAGCTCAAGTTAATTATGTTAATTGGGAAATTTGGGAAAGAAATGTGGTTGCTTCCTGATGGAGAGGAAAAGTTAGGATCTGTGGAACAGCTCCATAGCAGGAGCCTTGGCTGTGGGTCACAAGGGGTTAACTGGAGCCTGTAAGAGTGGGGAGCAATGAGAGGAAAGAACTTTCTTATGGCCAAGACAGCCCCCCTTGTCCCACAGCACACAGATTGTAATTGCTGCTCTGACTTCCTACAGATCAAGCGCAGAATTTTAACCAAATTTCCCACAGGAGCCACTCATCACATTGCTCATTTCTGGGCATTCTGAGAGCCCGGGGTCTGAAAGGCAGGAGCCCCAAGTGCTCACAGCTGCAGCTGGGTCACTGCACTGCAGGCTGTCAGCAGCTGAGCTGCCACATGATCTGGCTGCTGTGACAAGCGAGGGTGGTGTCACATCAAATTAGGCAAGCAGAAATGAGCTGCCTTTATTTTTTTTTTCACTCAGCTCTTCATCTGGAGAGGGAGAATGCCCACCACCCTGTCACCTAATGGACATGCTGAGGATCAGTTAGCATTCGTGAAACACTTATCTCAAAATGATGAGTACCACAGAAAAGCCCATGAGGAAATCAATACTCCTCTAATCCAAACAAGGTGTGAATAGTATGCAATAAATAAAGCAGAGCAGGAGCCATCTCACAGAGGGGCTGGAATGAAGGAAGACAGGCCGTCCTCTGGACAGGAGCAGCATTTATAGGCAGAAGAGGCAACCAGATGGAGGCAAGAAGCACACTTCAGCTCTTGCAAGGATTGCCCTTTGCATCCTTGATAATGTTCACATGTGGATGCTACATTTTCTACAAACCCTGTAAAGCAGATGGCTGAACTGACAGAGCCATGGCTCAGCCCAGGCAGGACCTCACTGAAGGGCACCAGAACCGCTGTATTTCTGTCAGGGCTTCACTACTAATGCCAGACTACAGAGAGCAAAACATTCCAGCTGCATAAGAGCAGCTGGCAAAGCCTTAGTTTAGAGGTAAGAAAGGGATGTGGTCAGTGAGAAGGGGGGATCACAGCTTTTGAAGCAGCAGGAGCAGCCCTCAGGGACACCTGCTCTGGGATCAGGACTTGCTCTGCAGCCAGGGGGAGTGGAGGAATGACACACTAGGAAGCCACACCAGGCGGATGCCACAGCTGCGGGGCCTGTGACAGCACCAGTGTTGGCTGCTGTGCTTCTCACTGAATGCAGAGCAGAGCCACAGATGCCAGCTGGAAGCTCAAGCCTGATGAAAGATACTTCCATGGAGAATTTGCTTTCAGTCCACAAGCACACTCAGAGGCAACTTGATCTACTTGTGCTGTGCTGGCAATAAGTGCATTTTGAGAAGATTTATATGCTTCTAACATTAGTTTCATTGCACAGCATTGGCCAGGAGGTGCAGCTTGAAGTCCAGGCTCCCAGAACTCACTCATTTTGCCAGGGTCAGAACATTATTCCAAGTCCACAACTATGAACAGACACAGCTAGAGAGTATCGTGGCAGTAGTAACTTCCTTCTGCAGATGCATGCACTTCTCCAAGAGAGATGCTGAGGGTCTGCAGGCAATTTTTTTTAATTTTATTTCTGATAATCTTAGAAAAGAAACAGACATATAGGAATGGAGAAAAAGAGACACTCCCAGTTACCTCACAGTACAAGAATTCTCTGATTTGCATTCAGGCTCAAAAACTGCATTTCATGTTTGCTCAAAACCAGAACAGTTGGCTAAAGCCAGATCGTGATTAAGGTAATCATGTTAAACAAGCCTTGATTTGTTGTACCTTTGGGCTTAGTCTCTCCTGCATCTAAAGCCCAGAAATTCACCCTCCTCAAGCCCATGTGTCTTGTGTAAGCTTGAGTGTACATAAAAATCCATATGGAATTCACTAATTAAAAGCATTTGCTACGTCGGCACGCACAAGGCTAATTATGACATGTAACACATTTCTAAGCATGAAGCTTAAGAACAACCACCGGGGGCCTGCTTTGAAAGGTTGCTACCTTTAAAGCACCAAACCAGGTTTGGAATATTTCTGGTACAGAACAGAATTAAGGTTTGTTCATTCCAGGAAAACCCTACTGGAACTGTAAAAGCACATTCATGGTCAGAGCTCAACCCCTACCACACAGAGTACATTGGGTGTGAGAAGAGAACCCCAAAGTATTTGGGGTTTGTATTTTAGCTGCTTCTCAGGCTCCCTGTGTGTGTCTGGGCACTTCACAGGAGCACTCTTACAGCATAAACAGAGAACATCTTCCCATGTGTTACAGCTAAAGGGGGAGGAGAGCTATATCTGCAGACAGATGAAGTACTCAGTGTGTGACAGTCAGGTGCTGTACACTTCAGAGGTCTGTGTGGCTTTGAGGCTACATTCTTTCACCACATTAAGAGTAAACCACTGCTCTGCACAAAACTAGCGGCCTCCAAGTGGTCCAAGGAGCAACCAACTTCTCAACCAACCACTAGGAGCACTCTGTCTCTTCAAAAGGTGAATGCCTGCACAGCTGGTTCTTATACAAGCTGGTATTATCTTCACCGATGCTGATTTATGAACAAAATAATTACATTTTGATTTAAACTCTGGAGTGCTTCAGGTGTTGCAATTCAAGGAAAACATTTTGGGATGCTGCAGAGCTTGCACCATAGTATAGATTTGTGTATGTTTGAGAATCAATTACCATTAGGAGAACAAGTGCCAAATGCTGTTCAAGTGTATTTAACTTGAAAGTTCTATTAGGGATATTATAAAAGAACTCATCTTCAGAAGACAAACTCTGTAACTCCTAAATTACTTTCAAGTGTTTCCAATTGAGTGGCTTTCTGTTGTTGTGGGCTTTTGTGTAGTTTTTTGTTTGTTTAATAGTTTGTCTTTAGAGGGGGAAAGCACAGATCCTTGCCAAAAGAAAAAAAATAACAGAAATGAAAGGATGACAATATAAAATGCTAGAAAATCAAATCTAATAATCTATTATTTTCAAAGAAACTTCAGTAAATGTGATGGCGATTTTTCATCATCAAAAGGGTGGATTTTTGCCCTTGAACTTTTAAAAATTCTCTGATCTGTGGTTGTGTGCTGTTCCCCCATCTACTCAGGCAAGGCCTTACCCTGCTGGAAGGGTGCATTCTGGTAAAGGGTGTCTGTTGCTTGCAGGACCTAGATTCACCTTTCCAGTCTGCTAAAACTCCTGTAGGACAAGTTTTTGAATTTCATTTTAGACTACATACTCGATGAAAAGAAAGCAATATGCTTCTGGCTTAAGTGATCTCCTGTGAAATGCAGCAGCTTCAGCAAAAACGCAGTAAGAGCTCAAGTGGTTTCCTACTCAGCCTGTCTGTATAGCTTCAGCTCAGGTTTCCTGATACCACAAGTAACAAGCCATGTTTTATAAAACTAAGCTCTACTTAACATGTGAAAGTCAAGCCAGATTCGTTTTGGTGCCTGGATAAACAATTCTGACCAAGTCACATCATGATCAAAGCCAGATCAATCTGTGCACTGCGACAGCATGAAACAACTCTATACCAGAACAGAAGTCCTTCTGATACAATTCAATTACTTTGTGTTGCTTTGATAACTTAAAATCAGTCCAAAATAAAGCAGGTGTGGCCAAAATTAAAAAGAGTACTTCTGAGACCCTAATTCCAGCTCAACTGTGTTTTCTTTGGAAGTAACTCTGTGTGTCATCAGTTACAGGTTCACAAATGCAGTGCTGGATGAAAAAGCCATTCTGCTTGAGGCTAAGTGAGGTGTGCAGTGCCAGCAAACACTACAAAGGCAGGAGACACTGATGGGTTTGGCTGTTGCTAAGTTCAGCTTCCCCTGAGTCAAGGATTTCTCTGTTTCCCATGCTCTGCCAGTGAGGAAGTGCAGAGGGAGGGAGGGAGCATGACCAGGACCCCTGACCTGAGCTGGCCAGAGGGGTATTCCATGCCACATGCCCAGTATATAAACTGGGAGGAGCTGGCCAGGAGATATTGGTCACTGCTCAGGGACGGGCTGGGCATTGGCCAGCAGGTGGGGACCAACTGTGTAGTGCATCACTCACCTTACTTAGGTTTTGTTCCCCTCTCTCTTTTTGTTATCTCCCTTTTCATTATGATGATTATTATTATTATTAAACTATTTTATTTTAATCTATTCTTATCTCAGCCCATAGGGTTTTGCCTTTATTTTTTTCAGATTCTCCTCCCTATCCCACTGTAAACCACTTCATAACCTTTATTTCTGTTCATGTCAGCCCTGCAGGAGAAAGAAACCAAGTGAACATCTGTGAAAGTACCTCCTTGCTGCTGCTGCTACAAGTGCTGCCAGTTCCTCCCTTCTCACCACTCCACTGAGTGCCCAGCTGGCTCTTCTTCTCAGAGAGCAGTTCACAAGCTGTTTGACAGGGAGGTCAGAATGGGCACGTCTGAATTTATGCAGTTCCTGTCCTGAAGGAAATTAAGGATTCCAAACTGAGAGAAATCCCGCTTATCTCAAGGTGCTGTTCTGACAGAACAAAAAACATGCCCTAGGTGATATCCACTGCTTCAAATTGTCTCTAAAAGTTATAGGCATCTAAAAACAGCCAACTACCTAATCCTTGTGATGTTAACAATCCCCATCAGAAAACAGCTCCTGAGCAACAGCTGTGCTCTAATGGTTTTTCCCTGCCTCCCACCTCTAGTCTGCCTGACACAGGAGTGAGCCAGCTCTCCCCTTCATCTTGCCACAAATGCGAGTATTGAAATTAATGCTCAGCTGGTCCAGTGTACGTACAGGTAGTACTGGGGTACAAAATTGGCTGTTGGAGATCGAATTCCCTTTGTCAATTCTGCCAAATGAGAAAGAAATTGTTGGAATCCTGGGTTCAGAGAATTTCAGTCTTGTAACAAGGTGGAGGATTTTGGGTGTAGTTAGTTCTTCTTCTTTCTTCTTGTTCACAAGCCTGGGTGAGCTGGTATTGGCTCAAAAAACCTGCAGTGCAGAACAGGAATGATTAGTTACTGGATTATAAGTAAAAATAAATTAGTTGGCATTCCATAATCAGGTAGTTTGGGCTTTAAAAGACCTTGGAAGGTAGGACTCTGGGGCCATTTTCACCTTGTTAACTTAGAAGCACATTCTGTGCAGCTGTCCTATAGATAAGAAATAACAAACATCTGAGTCCAAAGAAAAGCTCCACGTCTCCTGTGTTTCAATCTGAAGTCTGAGTAAAAGAACCACGAAACAGAGGCAGAGAAAGAAAAGAAAAAACCAGAAATTTTATTAACTGGTGCTCATGTGTGCCCGGATGCAGAGTTTCACAAGAAATCAGTCTCTGAGCTTCTTAAATGCCATCTGTCCTCCATGTCAAAATGTGGGGAAGATTTGAGTGGAAAAATACTGTGTGTGAGAAAAAGAGAAGGAATGTCTAAAGTAGAAAGCTCTGTGTATGCAGAGACAGGGTGTCTTTGTGCAAGACAGAAAGTCCCTAAAAAGAAACTTATAGTCAGACAGATAGTAAAAGAACGTTTAGTTAGCAAACCTCGATGGGGAGGGAATATAAAAATAGCCCTTTGAAGATAACCAGTTACATTGTAACAAGTTTGCATAGTTTACTAAACTGTTATAAAAGCTACGCGGTTTAGCAATAAAGTGGAAGCTTGCTATCACTTGCATCAAGTGTCTGTCCTGCTTTCCCTCCTCCCTGTGTGTCTCAGAAAAGTTCCCCAACATCAAAACAACTGTCCTAAAGCAGAGAACAGCCATGGGGATGTAACTAAGAACACCCTTCACATTCAGTAACAGGACAGGTTCTGTACCACAGCTCGACTTAGAGCTCCACAGAGGCAGCTCTTAAGCCTTTATTTTTCCAGTGTCTTGGTGCAAAAGAAGAGATACTCACATGAAACAATTTAGAAACTCAAAATTCTTTCAACATCGAGTCAGCCTTCCCCAGAAAGGATCTGCTGTGGGACATGGGATTACAGAATGTGGCAGAACAACTTTATGGCACTCCAACATAAACTATTCCACCACTTAATGCCCAGGTAGTGGTTTGACTGGAGCAACCTCCAGGTCTATTCTCTGCCTAGAATCACCTGCCCTGCAGCAAGCATCCATTACAGTTGCTGGGAATATCTTATGCTGGGTTGCACCTGAAGCTGTAAGATGAAGTGCTCTATTCTGCTTGTATTGTGCCTTCTCTCTGCTGCACTGTATCTCATTGCAAATTCCCTGAAAATCTATTCCAGTGTGATATTCTCAGGGCCCTTTATGGCACTACAATGTTAGCTGCAAATGAAGCCATTCTCTTCTCCTCCCCATCCCCAGCCACTCTGATCCCAGGAGGAACAGTCTTCACGCTGCTCGTCTGTAACTTTCAACAAAAAAATAATTCACTGTGTGAATTCCTTGAAGCTTGGAGGGAATCCTAAGGGCAAAATCTATCACCAATAAATGACACATCGGAAAACCTGTCCCAAAAGGATTAAAAACTATCCTACAGTTTTAATCACACCTATGAATAAAAGTTACTTTTTAATTTCCTTTTTCTGCACAGCTGATCTTCACATTTTTATATTCATTGCTAAGGAAGCTTCCAGTGTTTCATTTGCAAAGCTGACATCCCCTGCATGTCAAATTGAGTGCTGGCTGCTTTTTAGAATACACATGATTATACTTGTATTCCAGGATTTTCTTACTCTTTTATAGGCCCCCTCTAATAATATTCTCTCCATACCTGTTTCTGCACTTACCATACCAACTAAGCAGAGTTCCTGAATTATTGATGAATCACTTTCTATTATGAACACATATGAACCAGTTATCTAGAAATTATCAGAATACTGTAAATGAGTACTTTGTACCAAATAGCCAAGATGTCTTGAGAGCAAAGTTACTGCATTAGTCAATTAACACTTGGGAGAGAGCTGAGCACAGAAATCCACTGTATGCAATCTACCATAGCAACAAGCAGAACCTTTGTAACACACACATTTGTATTTAATATCTTTAATACAGCATCTAGACTTTGTGTAGTAACTTTCAGTCAGGTTCACAGGGCAGCTCCAGCATTTTCCCTCTCCTCATCACCAGAAAAATATGTTCAGAGGAAAGATGTACGTTTAATATTTCTGTCAAAATAGGGGTCATGTTCTGTTTCTGCAAAATCTACACTCTAATGGTGAGAATACAACACCAGAAGAAGCAACATCATCCACCACTGATGTAGATTATTGTTTGATATTACACTTCCTTTGCTCTTCTGGGCATTGAGAAAAATGTCTGTATTTCTCTGCTCTGTAAAATTGCTGAGAGACTAATTGAGCAAGTTTGCCTAAAAACAAAAGGCCACCTGTGATAAATTTGAAAGCAGCAGCCCACTTTTAGACTATCTACTTTAGTGTAAAAATACGCAGGTATAATGGATCACTGAGAAGCAGAAATTTCCTAATCATTAATGAGACACTGGACTACTTAAAAAAAAAAAAACAAACATGTAGCCTAAACTGTTTGATACATGGAGTTTCTTTTCCAAATTCTTACACAGATGGAATCCAGCCAACCAGATACCCTTGACTGAAATTTTAAAAACTCCCAGAGAAACAGAACATGATCACTCCATTGTCCTTCCACAAAAAAAACCCCTCACCTCACAACAATTAAACAAATAGAGAGCTGCCAAAGGCATATACAGGGGAAACAACTGAGTATGAAGCTAAAAGATGACAGAAACAGGTAAATTCTAATAGTATTGGGAGAAAAGTATTGCCTCTCCAAAGAGTATCTTCACACATCTACCTGACCTCCACAGAGCACAGGCCAGGAGCAGCAGCTAAGCACAAGCTGTTGGTACAAATATTTTGTTCACAAGAGCTTCCTTAAAATAAAATTCTCCCTTTTAAATGAAATGAGCATCACTAACACAACAGTCAGAAGTACTTTTAACAGAAGAATAAACCAGCATTAGAACCTTAGGATGAACTTCTCAAAGCAGACCTGGGACCAGGTTTGATTGTGCAGTTCCCAGGACTGAGCTGTGAATGTGATACCAGAACCATGGTGGGGCAAAAGAAAACCCTTTTCAGCTATCAAACTATCTTGACCCATTTGTTTCTGCTGATAGGACAGAAGGAACACTCTTTTAGAGTCCTCTATAAATAACTGGTATTTTTTTGCATCTCTATAAAACTATTAAAAAAAAAAAAAGTCAAGAAATGTAAGATTAAGAGAGAGAGGCAATAAAGGTAAAGGGAATCCAGTCCGAAGAGAAGGTAAATGGTGCAATAAGGAAGGATCTGCAGTTTGACTGGAAACATGCAAATGCTGGCATGGAATTTGCACTGCCCTGTTGGGGATAGGTGACAGAGGGGCTCCCATACTCACAAAACCTTTAGTGTGATTACAGCTCAAGTAGAGCTGAATTGAGCTTTACAAAAAACGGGCAGGTGAAGGTGCTTTTTAAGATGCCAAAACTGAACTGACATCCCAATTCTGAATAACAGTCAATAGGTGAATCAGTTTTTATCTGACACAGTTTTAAAAGCGCAAGGAGAAAAACAGATTTTCTGCTGAGCCTCTGCAGCAAAATTAAACAAACAAAAAGCCAAACCAAACTGCCATTGAATTGTTTCATAATGGTCCCAGCAGCAATTCTAACCAAGCCCCTGGTAGCAGGGAATCCAGGAAGCTCTCAGGGCAGCTGTTTCACATTCTGATAGAGGGTCTGGAGTGTAAGGTCAGGCTGACACACAGAGACCATCAGAGACCCAAATCTGCCATTTGTACCTTCATAATAACACTTGTACACACATCATCTGTATGTGTAAGGGCAGATTTGCCACACACAGCTGCATCTAAACATTTTGCTTTTAGTCTGAGTGTTTTTCAGAAATAAGGATGAGTAATACCCAAGAAGAGATGCTGGCATTTCAACAAAATATTGATTACCTATCACAGTGTTATTTCCAACTAATGAGAAGGTCAATTCCGTTGCAGGAAAGAAGATATGGAGGCCTGTTTTGCCTCTGAATAACACATGGTGCATGATGACATACCAACACAGCTTGTGGTATTAGTAGTCACAGAAGGGCAAATGTCAAAGTTAAAAATGATTATATTTGGTCTTGTTTTTGAATATGGGAATGTTAGAAAAATCTAAAGTCTACCCTGGTGTCTTGTGAAAGGAAGACTATTCCTAATATTTGCCTTATGGCATTAAAAATGAGTGTTTATTTCTCACCATCCTGGTCACATTCAGCTCTCGAGTCCCTTAGCAGACTCGAGGATAATAAATTTTGCAAATAAAATAATCAGCAATATTTATTTCTTAGGATGAGTAATGCACTGCTCACACAGCATTCTTTTGAGACATAAATCCTCAGAGCATGTGCATTAAAAATCCCCAGTTCATCCAAATCACTGAGTGCTCCCAGCAGCTACAGGAAATGGGGAGAATTATCCACCTGCAATTATCCACCAGCACTCTTGGCCTCAACAGACTTCTGGACAAAAATGAACAAGACACACTCAGGCTTTTATCCAGCTGGAAACCACCAATAGTGAAGTCAAGCTACAACCTTTTAATTAGCTCAGACTCGTCTTTGATTCACCAGACACAGACCCCAATTTGAGGTTCATTTCCTGATGAGTCACAAGACAAGCAGTTTTTCATTCAGTGAGGGGGAAAAAAGGTCACAGCATTTATATGTTTCATAATTCCAGTTTAAGTGTTTCTGGTTCATGGGATGGAAAACAGGTACAGAACCTGTGTGGTTCCATTTCAAAGAAGCTCAGTAGCTGAAAAAATCAGAGGGCAGTTCAAGTCAGAAGTCTGGTGGGTCAAGTGCCCACCCACACAGCTTCCACTCTGCCCCAATTCTCACTGCAGGGGAAGAAGCAGAGAGACACAGTGGAGCAGCTTTACCACAGGGTCTGACACACACCGTGAGCTTGCACTAATGGAGAATGAGAGAAAAACTCACTCCCAGTGAGCTGCCCCACATGTCCCAGGCATGTGCCAAAGGTATGAACTCTCAGACAAACAGATAAAGCAGGAGAACCCTGTACCCAGCAAAACCTGACCCTGTGCTGGCTGGGCCCGAGCCCCTGGCTGTCCTGTGGGAAGTGCCCATCCGGATCCACAGGGTGACCTGCGCAGGGACCACAGCTTTGACAAAACTCTGAGCAGTACAGCTGCTGCTAGCAGGCAGGTCACAGCATCTCACACCCTGCATGTGAGCCCAGAATAGCTTTTATCTTTCAAAACTCACTTCTGGCCCCTGTCTGTAAAACTAGATGTGAACAGCCCAATATCAGTGCTGTGGCCAGCACTGGAAGAGACCAGACATGCAAGACAGCTTCCAGAACCTCTTTTTCATCACCACTTACAAACAGAACAAAGCAATAGGAATTATTTTAATATATAAGGATGCTGTTATCAGCAGAAATTTGATAGAAAAAGTACCTGTAAAATATTCTGCGGATATGTCTAGTTACATGCACGTGCATATGCATACATCCCTTCTGCACTCTCGAGACACCCAACCTGGCTTTTCTGTAATTACCACGGATTTGGGCTAATTGCAGAACAGTTCTGCAATATGAAGTACTATCTCTGTAATTCTCCTTGGCTAAACCTTCTCCTACCATATTGCACTGGGATAGGCACATGGATAATGAAGCCATCCTAACTGCCAGGGAAGATCCTGCCATGTGTATAGCTAACTACATCCATGTATGGGAGCTCTCTTGCTTTATCCATTTCTGTTTTCTCATCCAGGGAACTTAAGACAGGCAAAAGAACTGCAGGAGGAAGTTCAGATGCTGAGAAGTTTAATAAAAGCCAGAAATAAAATCCTTTTGAGAGACTGCAGCTCTCCAGCCCTGTGATATCTCAGGGGCCACACAGGAGCTGGACTTTATGCCCAAGCCCTTGGTAGCACTTAAAAATAACACTTGTACAACCGAGGTATCTGAGTAGACATTCACATAAATGCTACTTTGCTCTCTAGCCAATTGGCAGTCAGGTATCAGGAGGAAATCAGGATTTTGTCTGGCCAAATCCTAAGGCACAATATTGTCCTGATGTATAAAAAGCACATTTATCCCAATGGGAAACAGGTTTACTACTTGAAATATTTAAGAGTCAGTCTCGTTCAGTCAGCTGAAAAGTTGACAATTACCAGAGAATAACTGAGTATAAGAATCACCTGCATTTGAGGGTCCTCCTTACCATTCCATCCTGAAAAGTGCAAGCTGAACAAAGTGTTCTTAAAAAATCTTAAAATTAAACCTGTGAGGTTTTTGTGCAGCCTGGGATCATCACATGCACAAATGCATGATGAATCTCTCCAAGCACTTGTGGGTAACTGAGCACAGAGAACAGAGCTAAGCACAACCACAGAGATCACGACAGGATTCGCATCCAGATTGCATGGATTTCCAAAAGGAGCACTGGGCAGAGGTGCAAAGCAGCACCTCTAGGTTTTCCTCACCTGGACCCCAGCACAGCAGAACTGCAGGGACATGATGGCACAGCTTGCATCCCTCCAGAGGAACGTCTCAGTGAAATAATTCTGTGCACACTTTTTTAACTGCATGGCTACCTTTTTACACAGTGCTCCCTCTGCATAGTTTAAGCCAGATTAAGGGTTTTTTTCTTTGCATTGCTATTTAATGGATTTAATCTACTGTTCTGTTGCTCTAACAGGTAACATCCTCATTATTTTTTTTTCAAAGTCTCCTGCCCACCGAAGCATCTTCAAGATAGAGAAGGAATTCATTCTGCTTGGGAAGCAAAGGTTAAGAGACTCCCCATTGATCAGAAAGTTCCTTATACTAATCACTAAAGGATCACCTGATTCAGCACAGCTCTGTTAATGGCAACACTCTGAGCACCCTTCCAAAGACTAGAAAGGCTGACAGTCTTGAAAATGAGCCAAGGCTGATGAGGAGAGCTCTCTTAAAAGAAAAGGAACCTTATGAATAGCTGCTACACAGCTGTGGCGCCTCTACTTGAGAATAATTATGTGGGAAATCACTGACTTTTGACTAACTCCTCATGACAATCCAATGTACTGAATGATTTTGAACCCCATTGAAAATATCTTACAGGGTCTCAGGAGGGTAAATGGTTCAGCAGAGAACATTACATTTTCTAATAACAAAGTATCATTCTTCATTTAAAGATAATCTTGATAAATTATTTTCTTTTGTTGCACTCAAAACTTAAGGCCTAATTTTGGAAGATCTAAGGATATATTAAATGATTAGTACAGAATGCTGCCATTGTGCAGTAAATCCTCTGGTAACTCTTAAAAATAAACTTTCACCAAGAAGGTATTTTGTGGCACTTTTTTTTTAACCAGTTGCTTTAAAAAATCCCGGCCTCATATCTTTCCAGATGATAAATGAACAGCTATGAAGGGAGGAAAGTGACAGACAAAACAAGCGGCGCTTCAGAGAAATTACCTGACTGGATACTTGTTTTGATTAGCCCCATCAATAGTGCCCTCTGAATACTTAAAAACATCCACAGAAAAGGATTAAAACCTGAATAAAAGACAGGTCTGCAACTGTGTGTAAGTGACAGACACATAGACTTGTTCTCCATCAGGAACTCCAGAGAGCGGGCCTCTTGGGCATAGAAAGAGAACACAAAACGTACACCTGTCATCATATTTTTAAGATGCCTTAATATAAAAAGCCTTAAATAACCTCTGTTACGAAATTAGAAGGAAGCTATTTTCTATTTTCTGATAGAAAATCCCCTACTTTTGAAGGCATTCTGGAAAATGCCTACAACTTGACAGTAGAAACCTTCCTGTGAAGTTGCATGCTCCTTCACATGGATGTAAAATCTCTAATGCCCGTCACACAATTTTACCCAGGAAAAAATGGTCTGATCTTTCCATGAAAATGAATATTTGAATTCACTTCACTTAAGCCTTTCCAGAGGTACACACAAGTTGCAATTGTCCAATCCTGTACCTAAAAGCATCAGACATTTTCACTAGTCAAAATTTGTTCAAAACAACTTCAAAACCTCAGAGACGTTGGCTCATTTTAATTTAGCCTCTAAGCCAAAACTGAAGACAGGAGAAAAAATATCCTAGAAGGTATTAAGCTTCAAAATGCCATCAATTTAAAATTAATTTATCCTATTTTCTCAAATTATAATTTAAACTACAATATTGCACTTCTAAATGCCAGTGAAATTTTAAAACAATTCTTTTTGAACAGAAAGTCCCTTTGGTTTGCAAAGAGATGTAAAGAGACTTGACTTTGCTGGGCACTTTTGCTACAGAACTCACAGGTTTTTGGGTTCTATTCCCCTCTTTGCCTGATGTTCCAGGCTAGGTGGAACCACAGAATTACAGAATCACCAGGCTGGAAGAGACCTTCAGAACCATCAAGTCCAACCCCTGCCCCAACACCTCAACTAAACTCTGGCACCGAGTGCCACATCCAATCTCCTTTTAAACACATCCAGGGATGGTGACTTCACCAACTCCCTGGGCAGACCATTCCAGTACTTTATCACTCTTTCTGTAAAAAACTTCTTCCTAAGTGCAGTGCCCCTCTGCAGTCCAGGAGAGAGGCTGCACTCAGGGTTCCTGTTGGCAGAACGGCTCCACGCTGTTCACCCATGTCCTGTCACCACCATACAGATAACAACTCCTGCCTCTGTCTTTCCACCAAAACCTAAATACCCATCAGACACCAGAAATTGTCCTCCAGTCCCATCCTCCACCTTCCCTCTGCTCCATTTGACCTGTGCTTTTTTGGACTTGCAGGACTGCAGTTGATGCCATAATGATTTTTGTCTTTTATACCACTGTTATACCTTTTTACAATTTCTGTATTCTTGGTGCTTTTTGCCTACATTCTTGGACTTGTTTGTTAAGCTGGGAGACTGAACATTTTAGGAGCTTTGTAGTCAGGGGATCAGTGTGTCCAGAGCCTAAGGTCCTCTCCAGAACAGGAGTTTTGTAAACTGAGATAGAACCATCCAGGGAAGGTTCCTTGGGGAGGGGGCCTCATTTGAGCCTCTCATTGGGGAATGTTTGCTAGATCTGCTAATTAGTAATATCTATAATGTGATACCAGATCTACTGTGGGTGTGCATTGCAGGGTGCATGGAGGTGTATTCAACCTGGATGTGGTGCACCCAAGGATCCTTAAAATAAATACCAAGGTAAAATCCCTTTTTCCCTTCTGACCATGTTTGACTCTTGATTTTAGGACCGGGAAAAGGCATCACAGTGATGCTGTGGATTCCTCAGTGACAGAATCCCACACGATCAAAGCACTAACACGTAATGAGTTGTGTCAGTAAGCCCTGTCCCTTGGAGGGATTTGCAGTGATGAATCAACATTATTGCAACTAGTCCAGACTTAGGGGAGACCTGGGACATGAAAATTATGTGAAAATATCTACAGGCATCCATTGGGATTTGGGCATCAATAATGTTACACTTGGTACAATAAAATATATCTAAGAAATATATTCACAAACACCAAGTCAGAATAGCCAGCACCGGGCTCCACCTACACAGAATATTCTAGTTAGTATTTTTGAATTCAACAGCAAATATTTAAATATAAATGTAAATAAATTTAACTGACTCAGTATGCAGTGAGCTGGTATTTCCAAAGCACCTGGAAAACTGAACTGTGCTCCTCACGCAGAGGCTGAGAAGTTTTAAGAAAAATCTGCCCCACTTTTAATACCACGTTCACAGCAAGCTCCCTACATTTCAAAATAATTTCCAAATAATATCCAAAGTTCCTTGAGGGTCAGCATATTAGCTGTGAGGTTTGGTGTATTAGCTGTGAGATCCTGGGATTAAAAACATATGAAGCAAGTTTATTCTAAGTGGCCTGTCATGTTTTTGAAGTATATTCAGACCACTGTCCCTTGCACTTGAAAAATGAAATTATTAAAATATATATATAATTTTAAGATTTGTCAATTCACTTAAAAGATTAAGCACATTTTCAAATCTGTTAATGAATATCTAGTTGGCATGAATAATTGTCATTAAGCATAGAAAATTGAAAAATAGGGATAAATGTTGTTTACCAAAACTGATTTCCATGACATCATCTGCACTGCTTGACAGTGAAGAAAATCCATCGATTTATCTCCATGACCAATTCTTTGCCATTCTTAAACAATTGCAGACAACATTTTGCCCTTCTCTTTTAATTTGAGTCAAAGCATTTAATGGTTATTTTGAAGGGCACATGATGACTCACTCATATTTGAGATAATAAAAAAAAATTCTGAGTATCTCACCCAAATTCCACCACCTCTGACTAACAGCAGTGATTCACAGTAAGGAGGAGCATCAGGAAGTGCTCAGCTCTGGCCTCTCACCACCCCATTCACACTCCATGACCACATTCTCCCTCTGATGGGCTCCAGGCCATTGTGAACCTCTCAATAATGGCACCTAAAAATGCCATTTTGAAGAATTACAGTCCATAGAAGGGAACTGCACTCTAAACCTACAGACAGGGTTTTGTACAGAAGTCTGAAAGCAATGGACACATCTGAGCTAGAGGGTTTAGTTATTTCAGCACAAAACTGCTTTGCCCTGTAACTGGGCTAAAGGAAATGAGAGCAAGCACACACAGGGAAGGTGTCTGCTACAGGGAGCTCCTGACACCAAAATCAAATGAGATGGAAGCTAGGATCCATTCCATAAGTTATCTACAGGGTTTTGCTTAGATTTCTCCTAGTAACTTTGTGTGAAGCATGGCCAGTAACTGTAGTAGCCACTAATCCCTGATACCCATGACAAAAGCACGAACCACATCTTTACAGGCACGAGGGGAGGCAGGGCACACAAAACTGATGAGTGTGTTTCCAACAGCTTTTCTTGATGGATCGGATAGGCAACTTGCCAAAAAGTGCACACACCACACAGCACAAGTACCTATTTAGGATATTTAAAATACTATCTGCCTTCAAATGAACTGGATTTAAGTACAGCTGTGCAGCATAGGGTGTCTGTTCCAGGAAAAACTTATTTTAAAGCCAGCAGCTACCAGATCAGATGAGATCAAAGGTCAGCTGTGCTCCTTTCTGCATGACCTAGAACCAAAGGCAACTTTCAAAAGGCAGGGGCTGGGGATGGGTCAATCTAGCAACACAGCAGGATATCAAGATATTACTTCTTTCTCCCAAGCAATACAAGTAACAATCCACGGGTTTAATTCATTGATACTCGACATTCTCAAGTTTGAATGTTCAGCTTTCCTGAGAGTGTAGCTATAACTAGAGCTTCATCAATTTACATCAGGCAAAAGATGCATCTTTCTCTAATGAGCCCAGGAAAATGTAGCCACAACCTTTTTAATTGCAAGAGCAAACTCTTTGGGACCCTGCTAGTAAATTGCTAGTAAGAAATGATCACTTTTAATACGTATCTTCCACTTCCATTCCAACCCAACCCTTTGCAGCACTGCACTTCAGCATCCAGTGCTCAGGAAGAAGCCTGGGTGGCATCTGACCAGGCAATTGAGACTGAAAAATGAAGCTGCAAAGTCACAAAGACATAAACAGTGGAAGTGGGTGACTCCAAACTGTTCTGCTCTGCCTCCCCCTATGAGAAGCCCTCTGTAAGCCCACAGCTTTCTATCTTTCTTAAATCATTCCCCTCATGCTTGTTTAATCCATTCTTCTTCACTCTCATTGTCCACAATTCCTTACAAATGAAAAATACACACTTGCATATAATTAAGATCTAATCACTCAAAGACACAAACCAGGAATTAATTTCACTGGCACAGGCATTTCAGCAGCAACAGGCAGTTTCAGGGAGCCTTTGGGATCCCCTGTATTGATCTGTATGCAAACATGGTCACAAAGGCTCGGCACCTGGAGAAGCAGAACAGATGGGAAACACATCCAGATAAAGTGATTTCAAGGAATACTGGCACAGAGCTAAGAACTAAGCAAAGATCTTGCCAGTCCCAAGTGCACATCTTTTCCACAAGATCATTTATTCTCTGTCAACAGAAACTTCTGTGTGAACTAAACCCAAAAAATGGAAGACAGGTACCAGGCTGTAACTCAGGTCCTGGATGACAAATACAAGGTGTGATTTTATTTCTTTGTAGCGGTGCCAGCATCCAGGAGAGGCAAGGGGTTATACCTCCAGCCTCTCAGGGGGCTTGTCCTGGGTTAGCTGATGAATATGCATCAGACTGGAGGTCTCAAGTTCCCCAGAGTCCATGATTGTCTCTGCTCCTCCCCTGCTGGCCAGGTAACTATTCCCTCACCATCCCATTGGCCCATCTCCCTGACCGAGGTCCCAAGGGACCGGGGTGAGGGAGAGCCAGGGTCATTTGCCATTTTCCCTTCTGGTTTGCACTTCGTTTGTTCCTCTGTGAGGAATGAAGTTATTTATCCTAAACGGCAGTGGCCCGTCCGTCTGTTAACCTTATAGCAGCTGCCACCACAGCTCCTGGAACAGAGCTTAAGAAATCCAGGTGTTCGGAACAGCGTTTACTGAGATAGGCTGGCCAGGATCCCGGGCAGAGCTACTGAGGACCGGACAAGTGGCCCCCAGTGAAACGAGCAATGACAATTTCTTAAAATAAAATAGTAATTACACAGGTTATTTAAAGCTAAACCAAACTCTTAAAAGAATTAGCAAAGCAATTACTGGGTAATAGAAATAGCCCATTAGGTAACTGTACTGCAAAAACTGTGGTTGAACCACACATACATGATTTCCCTCTGGAACATTTTCTTCTCTGAGCTGATGTTTCACCAAAAATTCCTGACATTTTGGAAAGTTTAGTATCTTACTTGAAATTCAAGCTTCCACAGTATCCTTCTTACAAAATCCGCATCTGTCTGCATTTGCACCCAGATTACAGGTAACCTCAGGACACCTCAATATGCCATCCGAGTCTGTGGTAAAAAACATCAGGTGCTACAGGTCAACCCATTGCTGGTCTTCTCTCCCACTCATCTCCTGCATAAGGCAAGGTGAGCAGACACGGGTTGATTAAAAGAATTTTATCTTGAGACTACTTAACAGGTATTTTTCATTTCTAACATCTTGTTCATCTGCTGCAGAGCCTGGTTGTGCCACTCTCACTCCTACTGATTTTTTTTTTTGTCTGTAGAACAGTCCCATCTATTTCAATGAGACTATTTGCAGAATAAAAGATTACTCAGTGAGAAGAAGCCCAAAACATATCTGAACACATAAAGGTTCTTGTATCTGTCAAAACATTTTTCAACAATTCCTTCCTGGAAGCTTTGGGAGCAGTGTTCACCCAAGGCATGTTAACCAGCCGGTAACAAATCATTCCCTGCTATTCATTACTAGACAAGTCTACTTCCAGCAACAGAAACACAGTGCAACACTGGGCCATTAGAAAATAAGGCCAGCTCTTTGAACATTTCAGATTTGACTAATTCTTCCACTAAAATCTTTTCCTAAAGATGCCTTTTCTATTAATGCATTTTAACCATTAACAAAAAAAAGAAACTAATACAAGGAAAAATCCGTGGATTATTGCTAAGCCCTTTTTTTTTTTTTTCTGCTATTATGATTAAATCTTCCTTTTCCTCCCATACCTTGAAGGCAGCCTTGCAATTTTTTTGCCTGTGCAGTCCTGCTACGGAGCTTCTTTAATTCTCCTGGTGGCACAGAGCAACACACACACACATAGGGCACACAGCCAGGGCAGTAACAGCACCCTGGGGGGAAACAACTCTCTCCTCCCTCCACCTACTGATGGATGTTTGTACACATTTTATTGATGCCATCAATGCTCTGTACACTTACCCACTGTTTGTGCGAAGGTGGAACAGGGAAAGCAGCAGGACACACACAGTTTAAGAGATGAATTACACACATGCAGCAGCCTGAGTACTCCCCTCCCTTAAGATAACTCACTTTCATCTTGGAGTGATAAGAATATGTCGAACAATTGGTGTGGTTTCATAGCAGAACTCAAAACGATTTTTACACCGTGCATCTCTGGCCCCATAAAGTCTTCCTGAAGTTTTTACAATGTTTACATGAATATTTAACATTCAGCAATGGAACACTGTTTTACAACTTTCCTACTTGACTTAGTGCTTGCTGTTTTATCTTGGCTACTATATCGCTGGTAGTTTTTATTTGCATAAAGTTGCTTCACTAGAGAAATAAAGATATATTTCAACTCAAACAGCCTGGAATAGGAATAATTTTTCCCTTTCTTCTTCCTTGTTTCCTTAAAAAAAAAATAATCTCAAATTGCTTGAAAACAGAAGCAAAGAAAAAGATGCCTGGTAAGAAACAAGTCTTGTAGGAAGTGCTTTAGGTAAATATACTTCAGGGCTATCTTTCATACTGAAAGTTAAAATAATTATCATGTAATAAATACATAGACAATAATGAGTTTTTAGGTACCCAAACTATTTCTTAAACTGCAGTGATAATCTTCTACAACTAGGTTGCTAATAATTATCTGTGCAACACTATCCTTAGCTGCTGCATCCAGATACCTCTTTACTACCCTCAAGAATAAGGCAGCTACCAGACTTGCATCTTCCTGAAGGGGCAGGATATGGCATTAAGTCCCAGTATTTACGACTTGAAGTAAGGCCTCTATTAATATAGAAATTAAATCCTTCATAAGTTTAAGACTCTGATTGTTTGTAGTTTGGAGTTTTTTTCAACATTTCTCCACATTTATCTGTTTAACTGCACTCACCTTGACCTGCTGCTTCCAATACCACGGAAACCAAACTTAAACTCACAGTGGCACATACCACATAACCCCAGCACGGAAGATTTTACATCTCCAGATAAAAAGAGATCCCCAAATCTACTGGCTGTCATCCACAAACAGTTCTGGTAACAACTACATGCAATTGCAAACATGCTCTTCACAATTGTAAACATTGTCCACAATTCCTTACAAAAATGAAGAATACACACTTGCATATAATTAAGATCTAATTTCACTGGCATAACCAGTTTAGACAGAGGGGTTTAAACTAGTATCCCTCTAGCATTGCTGTAAGCAGAAGTAACATTAAATGACCCAGTCATCTCTACACAGCACCCATGGCTTGGTCACAGCAGCAGGAACAGGTTAAGAGAAGGATGGCACCTCCATCTTCCTCTCCTCCTCCCCTGCTCTCAGTATATCTGTCACTGAGGATTGATAGTTCCTCTGTAGTCAACAACTGACCTAAAGAAATAAACAATTTACTTGAATACTTTTCTTGCAGAGGATTTTCCCAAGTCTAAGAATGTTCATTGAAACACAAGCTGCAAAGAGCCACTCCCCTTGATTCATTTACACATTTCATTACAACCTCTGGGCCCAAATCCTGTCCCTTTCTCTCAGGTGAATGAGCCTTCCCCCATGTCACCTGTGCCATGGTGCCTCTTTCAGAGGCTGGTCCCATCTTTTGAGAGAGTTTTTTGTCCATGATCAGTGCTGAGTTTTTGGAGGGGCTGGCAGATAAGAAAGACCATCCTCTCTTCCTCTCTCTTTGCTTACCAACAATTTGAAACATCTGACTCTTCCTGACATCAAATATGCACCACAGAGACAAGCATACAGCAGAAATATGGGAAATATAAACCTACCACGCAATAACACCATCAAGAATGTATTTAAACCCACACATAACTTAATCTTGTTGGTATAACACAAACTCACTGTTTTCCCCCATTACTTCATCATTTACCTCAGACTGGACAGGATCTTTCTGAGAGAAGCAATGAGGTGTTCCCAGAATGCAGCTCCTTAGTCACTTTCACCTTGTCTCGATGCCATCAGGTATAAAACCCCCAAGAAAGCTGAATCTGCACAGAAGATGGAGAGTTCAGCTTAGCTGCATCACTCTTTTGCGCTTTGGAAATGATTAATGGATTTGCTCGAACTGTTTAGAGAAATGCTTAACTGTAAGCAAGCATTAAAGTATCTTAAAAAAGTGGAAAATTCTAACCGATCAGAAATCCAAATATTAATCCTGTGGTAAGGACGGAAACAATGCTGTGGAATTCAGTGGGCTTAATTTTAACCTAGTGATTTTGAAAGTGTGAAAGAGACTGCCAGGCAAGAGGATCTAGCACATCACTCTCCTAAACCAGGGACATTTTTAATTAGCTGTAGCCAGGGATAGGGGAGAGGAAATCTTCTTGACCAAGGTACCAGGTGATGGAGAACCCGCCCTCCAGGAGTGTTCAGAATATCGCATGCTGAACAGTCCCAAACAGCAGCTAAAGACCATCCAGAGCTTCTTGAAGGCAAAATACAGGTCTTTCTAATAACTGCTGCATGCATTAGGCCACTGGGTAGACAGTACTACTGACAAACCTGTGGGGACTCAGGTGGCCCCTGCAGGGCAAAACCCGGCTCCATTAGCTGCCCCAGCCCTAGCTCTGAGGTGGCTGGATGAATCGGGGTCAGGGAGCCTCCCAGTGGAAGAACTATGAAAGGATTATCCTCCTCCTCTCCTTATTCTCAGATTTGGTATTGCCCCTTCACCCTAAGAATGGTTCCATCTGGGGCGGTGCCAGGGGTGAATGGGGAAGAAAATCCATGCCCAGTGGGAGGATCCGGGATGCCCATCAAGGCAAGCTTCTGGACGTTTCCCTACATAGCGTCGAATGATTGGTTGAGGATTGACAGACAGGTTAACCCCTCCCAGTTGTTGCAATGTTATTGGTTATTGATAAGGTAATGTTAATGCTCATTGGCTGTTTTCTCTGTGACGTCCCCATTTCTATGGGGTATAAAACTTATGGTCCCCCCCACCCTGTAAGAGTTGCTCCTGGATCCTTCCCCGAATAAATCTTTCTGCCTTACCCACGGACAGCTCCCTCTCTCTTTCCTCACACTGCTGCTCCTCGGACAGAGCCACTCATTTTACCTGTGCTTAGCGAGCAGGCCCTAAGGCTCGTTGCTGGCATCACAGGTGGTGTTGGCATCCAGCAGGGGTGTGCCTCTCCAGGACTGAAAGTGGACTGCCTGTGCGAGGTCTCATCGTGAGGCCCGTTCAGGAGACGCTGGACTGGTCACCATCGCCTTTGCCGTGCTTTGGCGGCTGCCCCGTCTGATCCCTTGAGGTCGCGTTTACCCTCGGCTTGGGGGTATCCATCAAGGGCTATCTGATAAGTGTGGCCGAGGACCCATCCTTCGATCCATACGCAACACAAACCTTCCTCCTCCTGCTCATAAATGTCAAGATAACCTGAAACAAAAGAGGTTTGACTGTCTTGTGATATCAATTAAACATGAAAAATATATCTTTGCAACTGTTTCTCCTTATGTAATGCATTATTAACACTGCCGGCATGTTCACTGTAACACGATGGAGAAATAATTTAGTAAGACCGAAAAAGGCAAGAAAAAAAAAACGTCTTTTTCAAGCAGAAGTTAAAGGTTGCCACTTGATTTGCTGCTCAAAATGTTTGAGAGGATGTCAAATGAGTTCTAGTTCTTGCACATGAATACTATTGCTCTGCAGAACCCACATATTCATATAAATTAAGCTCCAGGCACATGTACTTAAAGACAGAGTAGGAGACTGTGATCATCATATAATACGAAATAAAGCTAAATTAAAAGCTGACCCGATGCATTTTTAATATTGATATGTAAAATAATAAAGCACCCATGGGATTTACCAAAGAGATCTATAGGGAAAATGGTCTGCCCGGGGAGATCATGGAGTCACCATCCCTGGATGTGTTTAAAAAGAGATTGGATGTGGCACTTAGTGCCAGGGCTTAGTTGAGGTTGGGGGCAGGGGTTGAACTCTATGATCTTGAAGGTCTCTTCCAACCTAGAAAAATAAAAAAAAAAAAAAAAAAAAATTTAAAAAATCCTACAAGAGACCTGTGCAGTATTTATGAACCAGGACACTCAACAACTGAGCATCAATGATTACTACAGGTGCACTTAAGGCCAACAAGAATGTGCTGCCCTCCTGCACTACAGGAACTCATTCATGCACTAGAGCTCACACTGAGCTGTGAAAAAAGTGTAAAAGCTTTACCAGCTGATAAAAAAAAAGGTGGCAGAGGCAACTCAGGAAGGTTTCCAACACTGAAACACAATGCACTGCACCAGCCTGCTGTGCAGTCTCTACCCAATGACCTCCAGGCATGCACAAGGTAGGCAGGAGGCACCAAGCCAGCCCTGACTGATCTGAGATGGTACATCATTCCCACACGGGAGCCCCACTCTGCCATTTCATTGTCCTTCAGCACCCAGAGGACTGAAACATCCACAGACACTCTTTCCTCTCCCACAGCACTCATCCCCCTTCTCTCAACAGCCCAGAATTTCACAAATGTCTGCCATGCTCTCCTCGCTTGGCCTTTCCATGGAGCAAAGGAACCTTGGCATTGCCCCTCTCCTCCACACAGGCTATTTAACAGTGCTAAGCTGCCCCGTTTGCACCTTGCCAGCTCCAAGACATCTCTGGGAGGAATTCTGTGCTCTCTTCTGTTCCCTTCAAGTTGTGCATTCCAGGAGTAGCATACTACATTCTCACAGGTAACTCCTAACCTTCTATCATTCTTTTGCATGCTACCCAACCATTGAGCTGACACTGTAAGAATTACCCCAAATTATTCAAAAAATCGCTTTCATAAGCAACAGTTGCTAATTTAAAACCCCTTAACACATACAGCTAGTTTTCCTTACAGGACAGTTCTCCCCCAGTTTGAGTTTCATCTGGACGTTATTCTATTGTTCCTTCATGGTATTTTCTACACCTCTTGGCACGCACAGCATCAGTGTCATTTCAACACTCTGGAATAACTCAGTCTGTGTCTTCCCTACTTCAGTAATTTTTCCAGGTCAGTTATGAGTACAGTGAATGCTATAACCCTTAGTTCCAGTAGTAATGAAATCTGGGCAGTAATAGCTATAACTCTCTGGGGGGGGTTAACATGTTTATTTACAATGGATATCGAGATGACATTATTCTATCAATGCTGATTCTGTAACATTATTCTATTTGCTGATTCTGGATACTTTAGAAGCCTTCAGTGAAAAAGCTTTTTTCAAGCTTTTGCAAATACAAACGCCACATCAAGCAGGTCATTGTTCCCAATCTGCTCCTTCAGAGAGCTTTAACAGGACAACAATACTTCATCTTCCTTTGCAAAGAGGTAATGATTTTTTTCCGCTCATATTATATTCATTCATCAGTGAGAAATGTTATCATTTTCACTATTCAAAAAAATATGTATTGACTTAATAGAAATTGCCAAAGGTGGCACCTCTGAAAAAGGATACAGTCTCTTCTATCACTGGAATGTTGTGATGAAAGCTCTATGGCAAGCACAGAATGAATCTCCTATTTGCATAATCCAATAAACAGGGACTGTTCCTTGAAATAAAGTGGAACTTCTTAGAAAAGAGGAAGTGTAAGGAAGAAGGCTCTTGATGCAGTACATCCAAATTTTGTAATGTACTGAATGAAGCTTTTGGTTCTGCAGTGTAATCCATGGCTTGCTGAAGTGATGAAGCACTATCCAAGGTGCAGGTCACAGTCCCAGCTTTTACAACATCCCATTGAGCTCACTTTGGGCTGGTCAGCAATAGGTCCACCAAAAGCCTTGCATCTGCTGGATTTACACAGCTTTAGCTCTGTCAAATCAAATGCACCTAATTCATGTTATCATTGTGCAGGAAAATTGTGCCCAACTCCCAGTCACTCATCACAACCTGTTACACTCCAGATCCAGCTACCTGGACAAGTGCTGCATGAGCATCTCCCCGTCAGTTATCAGTGTTCCAGCATTTTGCCAAAAGTAAAATGTGTCATTGTTGGTGTTAACATTTATCACAGAAACACTGTAATCTGCCCTCCTACAAAGACCTACTGCAGCACTTCTCTGGTTACCATTTATGCCTAATATCAGGATGTACGACACTATAACCTGCAGGAAATGCAGTTTAGTGTCTGCATTAGTGCTTCAGACTAGCGCCCTTTAATCAATAGCTAAAGGAACACTTGTGTTCCTACTGATTATTACAGACATGCTTTTAAAGGGCTCACAATACCTCTCTTTTAAAAAAAAAAAATGTTCCAGACATTTGTTCCGACTCATTTCCAAAAGCAGTCCTAAAATAGGATCTGAGTACACTTAATTATGTTCAGGACACTGGCAGGAGGAATGACAATAGCATGAAAAAATTAACACACAGCTTAGATCAATCATTACTCAATTTTCTGAGCTGGTGGTTCTCCATGTGCCATGGGCTGAGTAGCAACCAACTTCGTTAAGCTAAAATGGGTCTTTAGTAGAGCAACTATTTGCAGAGCAACTGCAGCCTGGTGTCCCTGACATGTGCAGAGGGGGTGATTTTCAGATAACCCTTCCATTCCTCAGATTCTATTCCTTCCCAAATTCACCATATCCGAAAAGGACAAAGTGCTAAAGAGGATTCTGCAGGGCCTCCCTATTTCCACCATGAAAAATACACCTAAATCCTATTTTCATCAACTCTTTGTGACAGTTAGTTCTGACGTTAGAGAAAGGATACGCAATACCCTCACTCCTCAAGTAATCAGAGACCCTATTTCCAGTATTAATATTTCTTACCCCATTTGTAGCTCTATTTTCTTCTTTTTAACCAGGGGCTGAAGCACAGAGCATCAGCACAAGGGCAATGTAATTCATATTTTTCTTCCCATTAAATCAAAGTTCAACCTGATGCTTCTTGAAAGGCCTTAAAACTGCAGCAGCTCTCCGCTTGTTTTTGATCTCCCTGCAAAAGAGTGACCACTACCAGATTCATTAAACACAGCTTGATGATTGCCCCCTGCTCAGGCTTTTCCAGCACACAGCATCCACATGAATCCTGACATTCCCCTGCTGTGCAGACAGCTCTGTCTGCTGGAAGAGTGCTAATCAGGCTCCACAGGGCCGACCTCATGCCACAAACACGTCACAACAGCAAAATTTACCAATTTGCCTTCCATTTCTGCTGTTCTCTTCCTCTTCTGACTTCCAGCTCCTGTTTCAATTTGAAACAAAACTGTTTTTCTAGCAAGAATAGGTATATCTTAGGGGAAAAAAAACACCTCCTAAACACTCAAAACCAAAACAAAACTAACTGATTCTTTGCTAAGCATTCTGATGATTTAGAAACACCTGGTTTTGAAACTAGTCACAGCCCAAAAGCACCAGTATCATGTTCCTCCTGTCCATTGAAACACCAATATTTACAGTGCTTTCCAAACCTAAGTGGCAGTGCGTGGTCTCTAGGCCTTTGTTTCCTAGCTCTGGTGATTTTTAGTTAGCACTGGCACACTCAGCTTCCTCACACCCTCCAGCCATCCTCCTCATGCATCTGCTGAGCACAGACTCAACCTCTGAAGTCATCACAAAACCTTCAGTCAAACCAAATCCCTCAAGCTTTTGTCAATATTCACACTGGATGCAGCACATTCACTCTCTTTGATAATCTCACTGGGGAAAAAGAAAGTTAAAGGTTTACCTCCAGAGCCAAACAAAATCTTTAAAGGTCAGAATCCTATTCTCTCATAAGAGATGAAAAAAGCTACAGGCTCCAGTTATGCCACTAATAGCTTCCCCAAGCACAGGAAACCCTGGTCCTGCAAGCTTGTTACAAGCTACAAATTGCCAAGGAAATGCAAGCACACCTGTATGGAATGGCACTGGGTCAGGCATGCCCAAGGTGAACCACCACAAGGAATTCTCTCTTCAAAGTGAAATGCATTAACAAGGGCAAAAGGCAGCTGGTTTTAATTTGAAAAACTACCACATATAACTTCACCAGTGATCTACAGAGCAATACTAAGTGCCTGGATCAACCACAATATTTTTGGAGAACTTATCTACAAAAGGAGCAAACCTAAGGATGTGGGACATCCAGGCTGCCAAGGGTTCTGCTGCTGCCATATTTTTGGGGATGGCCACAGGCAGCCTTCCCACCATGCTCTTCCCACGACAGGGACATACATTCCCTGTGTCCTTCTGCCAGATGCTTCTGCGATTGGTGATGGAATCACTGTGCTCTGCCAGGGTGACAACCTCCTGCCAGCCTGGCTTTTCCCTGCAGCTGTCAGAGCTTTAACCGAGGGCGCAGGCAGTCAGAAAACTTTCAGCTCTCAACACTTCATGAGGGACAACAACATAAATGTTGGATGCTTTTAACTCAGCCCATGATCAGCTCAAGGAGACTGCAGAGCCGCTCACAGAGAGAACAGAGTGCTCTGCCAGGACAGCTCCAGCACTGGGCACCACCAGCAGCACCTGCAGAGCATGAGGCTGCCAGGGCTGGTGTGTAGGGCACCAGGACTGCCCCAGCCTGCTCACAGCTGCTTCCAGCTAGGCTAAGAAAAGTGTTGCTGTTAGTACCGCGGCTGGAGAGAAATGCAACACAAAGTCCAAGTTCAGAAGGAATAGAAAGGCCAAATTAATTATATATATATAAAATTATATACCTTGGTTTGCAAAGATGGCATAAAATCATTGGTTATTGATCATCCTCCTCCCATACCAGGGTTGGCTAAAACCCACAACACCCATTCCAAAGTATTTGTCCAGTCAATATCATAACACTGCTACATAACAACTTGAACCTGCAAGATAAAGGGATTGGTTTACAGAAACCATAGCACTGTTTTTCACAGCTTCCGTGAGAAAAGCAGACCTCTCACAGAATACTGCGGAAAGCTGGAAAATTTCTCTACTAAAAGCTTTTCAGCGTCCACAAATAAGACCCCAGCGCCTCAAGAAGAGGACTGAGAGAGCAGAGCAAGACCCATGTGAGGGAAGGGGTCTGTGCTTCCATTCCCTGCACAGAATGGCTGGAGCATGCGGTCTGAGAAACAGCACCACTGGGTGAGTCTCCTGAAAAGGGTCTACTGCCAAGTCAGTCCTGAGTTCTGAACCCAATGCCAGAAAAAGAGCTTTAGAGAAGTGCATTGCTCCTCTTAAACAAATGATAAAAAATAACCCACCTAAGTCAGCAAAGTACCTTGCAAACAGATGAAACAGTCCAGCCTTCCTCCACTGTGTTTTTTAAATCGATTTATTGTAGGGAAATGGGAGATCCCAGTTCAGAGCAGCACCTTCTCTGGCACTGTTTATTGTTAACAAGCACATGCATGGCTTACTGAGGATTCCTCTATTCCAGCTCACAGCCCACAATTTTCCATCCCAAAATGGGACCTGTTAATGTAAAAGAGAACATCCTGCATTTCTCATCCTTTTTATAATGTCAAAACCCATTTGTGTATCTTCTGCTTTCTGTGCTGCACTCACCTGAATGCTTTCCTCAGACATACAAGTGGAAAACAGCCCCAACAACATAGTTCCTTAAAACCGTAACAAACCATAACTGGATTTGCATAGCTTTAAATATTCTAAACTCCTACCAAAGAACAAAGGCCATCAGTGTTTGAGGAAACTCACTAAGCACAGAGTGTGATCAAATTTCTACAGTTTACAAGCATATGCTGATTAGTTCTCCTACAGTTTGCCAAAAAAAGTGTTGAGACTGGTAGGGGAGGATTGACAGCAACATCTACAGCAGCTACATCCACTGCCAGCATTTAGAGTCAGTTTAGAAAGCACTTCAAAAGATTCAACTTTGTTGTACAAGTAAATGAGTGACACATTTTCCGTGTAAAAGCTGAGGAAAGCAGTGTAAGGACGAAAACGCAAATATCTGACTTTTTAAAGACTTTATGTTTTCTGGCAAACTAAACCAAGGAGGAATTGCAGAGAAATACAATGACAGGGATGTCAGCAAGACATTGCAATTGTCACAAAGACGTGAAAGCATGCTGAAGTTTCTTCTAGCCAGAAGCCTGAAACCTCAATGAGCATTTTGTTAAGAACTTAGTTGGTTTTTCTGCCACTGCTTAAGTGAAAAAGCAGATAGAGAAAGAGTTTTCTAGCAACTGTGCTCATAAAACTTCATACAGCCCTTCTTTACCAACTTCATACGTACACAGGTAGGTGTTACATGCATAAAATGGAACAGATACGTATTTGTTGCAATAAATAGTGTTACTAGGGATTCAGAGTAAGATTTCCGAGTTCTTCAAAAGCATTGAGTTGGAAACTTTCCCCCACCTTGAAAAACCCCATACCTTGATAAACAGTGCTTTTTCTAGCCTTGCTGATGCCTATCTCCTTAAGCTGAGGTCTGCAGTAACTAGGTACTACAGAAGGCAAAACCTTCCCCATGCCTTTTTCTATTCCAGCTGAATTTCCTAGTAAGAAATCCGAATACAATCCATCTCAGCTAGAAAAATATAATTGGACTTGAGCTCGGTCCACAGAATAAAAGAGCCTTCTGATGGGAATTTATTCAGGTCATTCCATCCCACAGCAATTTGCCCTATGTAGGCAGAAGATTATTTTATTAATAATCAGAAAAAAGCCTTGATTTGCCTACATTTATTTCTCTCTATGTTACAAATCTGGCAGTGTTAAAAGCACAGACATTCACAGATAATATGATGCTAAAGAGTCCTCAGGACTCTTCAGCTGTACCTGCCTGTGGAACAGTCACTTAACCCTCTTTTATTCTCATCACTTTGAAATTTCTACCTCCAAAGATCTTGCTTTCCTCCAAAGTGTACAAAAAAATAGTAAAAGATTGCTTCCATGAAGAAAAAACAGACAGGTCACTGTCCCAGGAGGCTGCCCTGAGGAGGGAACAGAAGGCTCCATGTGCAGACTGAACCCACTTAGGGAAGTCTCCTGCCTGCCTGGAGCTTGGGTTAAAGATGTGACAAAGCTTTCCATGGAGCTTTCTTTCCCAAGAAAGCCCTCGGACCAGTGCCCACTACTGATGTTTCATGTAGACAGCAATGAAGGTGCAACAAGAAACTCGGGGGCAATCGAGGGACACTTCAGCTGTGGCTCCCCAGGGAGATCCCAGCTCACTGGAGGTTGGCAAAGGTGATGCCCATCAAGAAGGAGGCCCAGAGGGAGGATCCAGGGCACTACAGGCCTGTCTGTCTGACCTCAGTGCTGAGGAAGGTCTTTTACAAACCTAAACGATTCTAAACACTTGATAGGAAGGGAAACTGGTTTTGTCTGCAAAAATTAATACTGACTTCAGTAATTCAGTCAAGGAGGAAACTCTGCCACAGGAATTACATAACCAAATAACAGTGAGTGAATTGTAAGTCTTTGGAATCCAAGTTTATTTACTATGTGTTGCAAACTTCAAATATATCTTTGAGATACATTGGGAAAGATTCATAATGTGTTTACCTCTTTAACTGCCAGTTCTTGAAAACTGAGAATGATAGTGATTCCCATAATTTATTTAAATAAAGGTTTAGTCAGTTCAGGCAAAGCCCACTGATGTGTCGAGCAAGCCACCTTCTCTCTCCACTACACTGAAAAGGAAGTACTTCTGTGATTCAGGGTATGATTTACAATTTACTTTGAGGTTCACCCACTTTTGCTGACTTTTCCTTCTGGGCACTTCAGAGTAGTATGTGCAAGTGGGTTATGAGCAGCTTGGACTGTAAAAGCCATCTTCATACAAGAGAACCAGACACTGAAAAGATGAACAGTGTCCTCCTCACCACAGCAGGCCTATTGTAACAGCCAGCAGACAGAGCCTTCATTTAACAGCTTAAATTCCTTAAATTCAGAAAGATGAGCAAGTATCAAAATGTAGCATATTAATAGCAAAACTCTGATAGCACAGCTGTGCCACAGTGAAGAGTGCAGAAGCTTTAAACTCCAGCTTCCTTAAATACAACACTCAATATGTGCTGTACTATAATTAATGGCCTCATCTGCTTACAAATGTGTCACAACTATTTTTTGCAACTAATCTCTCAAACACAAGAAAAATAGATGTTCTGTACATAGATACCAACTCTGGTTGGTATCTTTGGGTTCAGAAGCATCACTCCATCATTATCAGTGGAGCTTCAAGTAACAGATCTGCACATTTGCCTGAGCAGTTTCTCTGCTGCAAATTCCCCTACCAGATGCTGTATATATACTTGGATGTAGATAAGGCTGAATTTCACAATAGAGGTGTTTAATAAAAACCCCAACTAAGTATATCCCCATGGAGGCTACTCTAGAGCTCAGGCCTGTCTTGCCTGCAGCAGGGAAAGATGGACCAAAAATAAGACAGGATCTCTTGAGAACACACCCTGTGCGTGGGGTCTCTATGCCTGTGATGAGGCCACAGCATCATAAGGAGCCTGCACTGAAGAAAATCAGGTTTGATGAAGGGACAGGTTTGTTTTAGTTTATTTTGATACCCACAGGAGAGACCCTGAACACATGATGAGAATAACGAGTAGTTCAGAGAACAGAGTAAGAATTGAGCTGTTGCTGGTATGTCCTTCCTCCAGCTTCTCTCAGGGGGCCAGCAGTCAGAGACAGAGTCTTAGAGGCGCAGGGCAGTGCAAATCCCAGGGCACCACACACCTCTAGCCACACATCTGTGTGTGGCCTGAGCAGGTCACTCATCCCCTGATGCAGACACTTCCAGAGAATTCTTTTCAGCAAAGTAATGCCTGTGCTCCTATGAGTGATTCCCACCTGATTCTGCACTGATCATCCCTGTCTGGTCCTTTTCCTTCTTGCAAGGCACTTTATCCTGTATCCATGCTGCATTTATGTCTTGAGTGTGCTTTCCTTCAAGAGGGAGATGTACCTGGGTGTAAACAGACCTTAGCAAAGCAAAGCTTTGGAACACATACCTTAAGAGAATATTGGAGTTCAGAGCAGCACTAAGACAAACCTATCGTATTCCTAATTCAATCTCTCCACTTGCTCTGTAGTCTTGCAAAATGTCTAAGCTACAATCTACTTCAAGCTAGGCCAAGAAGCTTAAAATCCTTACTGGATGGATATACCATCAGCAAGAGACATAGGAAATGAATGGGAATCTTTCCTTGATAATACCATGCACTTGTTCCACAGGATTAACTTTGTTTCAGTAACTCCCCAGTTCAACTGCCTCAAGTGAATACTTATTTTCAGCACTTTGAATCAAGGTCATTTGTCTAGCATTCTATATTACTGAAAAAAACCACACTGAAAAACAGTGAATACCTCAAATTTTGCTCATCTGAGTTGCTCCCTTAGCAAAAAAAAAGACAAAATCAGGGTAGCATACATCCTCCAAAATTACCATAGATACACTTGAATTCCAGGCCATGCTGTGAGCCACGTATTTGCTACACACACATTCTTTTGTAAAGACAAGTCGTGGATCTGTTGCAAGTGTCCTCCTATCACACATGGCAGCTCTGCAGGCTTCCACCCCTGGCTGTGGTGTTACAGTATGTTGGTGTGGACACTGAAAAAGCTTCAGCAGGGCATTTCTTCAGCTCTCTACCATTTTGTGAGAGCTCTGTCTTTCCCATGCAAGCTATCTAAAACAAAGTTACCATTTTGTAAACACTGGCACCTGCAGATTGCTTTGTCCGATTGTTATGGTTCTAACTAACATAATATTTGGGAATGGGCATCTTAGAATTTAGCCAATCCCCTCAAGGGGTGGATGGCCAGAGGACCAATAATTATATGCCATTCAACACATTTTTTGTAAACATATAAAAGCCTCAGGGAAAAGCATTAAATGGCTTGCTACCATTGATACAAAATCCTGGATTTCATGTGTTTTTTCTATCTGTCCATGTTGCGACAGCAACATGTTGGCAACAGGATAACACAAAGCCCTTACTCACCATGTGTTAAAGGTGCTCTTCCCCTCTGAGCTCAATCTGTGTGTGCTTCACACAGGACAGGTCTTTCCTCATATAGACAAACTGGAAAAGAGGATTTTTGCTATACTGAGTACAATATCTCTGACAAAGAAAGGTAGCACTCAGCACTATTATATGCGCTATGTGAACACACATTCAGGCCTGAGTAAGCACACTCATGGCTCAGCATCCCAGAGAATGCAGATGAGCCACTCTGGGGGAGACAAACAAGCCTTAGGAATGGAGAAATCATCTGCAAAAACATCTCCTGGTGATCTCACTCTTCGATTGCTCCCTGGGGAGAACAAGTCAGGAGTTAAAATTCCATATGCTATTTTCAGTAAGTGTACAGCCAAACCAACAGTTACTTTTGTTGTATATCCAGTTTCTTTGTGTTACTAGGTCTTTACAGAGACTTTGGGAAACTAACGTTCACCTGCAAAGAGAGCTCAAGGCCAAACTTCCCAGCATAGGGACTAGACTTCAGGCTGGTTGTGAAATGAGATTCTTCTAACCCCTCCCTCCTTACCGGTACTCTTGTGTTACTTTCACCATGGTAAGTTAATAAACACATTTTATATTTGTTTGAAATGCAATATGTAATCATATACACACAAGTTTAGAACAACACCTCCTACTTGAAATCCCCATATCAAACCAAAACCACTCATGCCAAGCACACAGCCACACCTCCTTCCCATAGTATGGACACAGACATATAAATGTAACCATCTGAGGGATGTTTACAACTACAAATTACTTGTATATTTATGTAATTGCTCAGCCATAGCTACAAGTTTTACCTATAACCATATCAGAACTGATTTGGATTATTATTTAAGTGAAACGATCAAAAAGCTAGACTAAAGCACTCACAAAACAACTGAAAAAATTGTGCCATACCTGCTAAGTGGAAGCATAATCAGTGGAGTAATTAATGCTTTCATTTCATAGAACCATGAAATGGTTTTGATTGGAAGGGACCTTAAGGACCATCCTGTTCCAACCCCCCTGCCATGGGCAGGGAACACCTTCCACTATCCCAGGTTGTTCCAAGTCCCCTCCAACCTGGCCTTGGAAACTTCCAGGGATCCAGGGGCAGCCACGGCTTCTCTGGGCAATCTGTGCCAGGGCCTCAACACCCCCAAGTTAATATTTTTCTTATATCTGGGAGAGGCCCATACAGTCTGATAGAACAAACTAAACTAGCATTTAGAGTAATACTGTTTCTGATGAAAATGGAAGTTGTTCCAAACACAGTGCAGGAACACAAGCAAGAATTACAGAAACATACAGCTGAAAAAAAAAGAAAATTAAACCAGAAAAGCATCAGGCAAACACAAAACCTGTAGAAGCAAAAACTTCAGGTGCAGTTACACTTAGAGCAAGAGGGAAAGCAAAACTAGGGAGTGATCAGCATTCAAATTACGTTTGAAATGTAATGGAAATGGTCTCCAGGGTATCCCAGTTGGATGGAGGGAAGTCTCAGGCTCATAGCAGAGATCTAAACTGCTCTTGCCAGGGGGATTGAGGTGCTTAAGCACCGGCTCTGTGACACCACAGCAGCATTCTTCATCCCACCCCTGCAGAGCAGTGACAGATTCTAAGCTTCCCTGATCTGCCACACGTGAGTGAGGGCTGACTGCTCTGCCTGCATCTCTCTGATCCAGCAGGAGCTGGGCCAGAGACAGAAAGGGCTGGTGTGACAACAGCAGCCTTGGGAAGTCAAGAGGGAGGATGTGGTGTGGTGGGGTACAGGCTTGGCACCAGAGACCCCAAGCTAGAAACAACTCACCAGTGGTCTGTTTAAGGGCAAACAAAAAGAAATACAGATCAGCAGCTGGACAAAACCATAATTAGGGGTAACAAAGGGAAGGTGTGCTTTGTACACCTAACATTTGCAAAGCACACATACAATAACTTGGATCTAACTCAGAGCTATGGACAGGTGAAGAAGAGAAAGGTTTAAAAATACCTTAGCAAACAAATAAAACCCATACAGAATGGATCCTAGAGAGAGGAAGGAAAGGAAAACAAAGCAACACGACAACATGAGATTTTACTCCTCCTGCCAAGGGATTCCAGCACTGCTATAACCATTCCAAATTCCTGACCCAGAGGAGCAGTGGATAGGTGAGCACAGCACCCAGAAAAAGAGCCAGGGAGAGGGAGGTGTGGGTATCACAGTTTTAACTGCATTGTTATTTCTTTCTGCAACAGTTAGAGCTACACTAACAACAATTCCACTCTCAAGATTTTGCTTACAGTAACAAAATTCTTTGGAATTTTTCCTTTACTTGGAAGGTGAGGATTTCTGTGCCCATGAACAAGATTTTGAGCATTAGATCGAAACAGTGGAAGTCTTTGACAGTAACAAGTAAAAGAACAAACCAAATCAATCCCTCTTTGCAACTGTTGTGCAACTTCCACTGTGAAGGCAGTCAGTCATAGCACTTTCTTCTTTTCAGAAGTGTGTCATTGAAAGCAACTGTGATACCCTCTCTTGCCTCACGTTATCCTAAACCAGGGTAGACAAAACCTTTCCTAAATTCTTTTCAATTTGCTATAAGGTTGGAGAAATTTTCTTACAACGAAGGATGAATATATACAGCTTTGTCAAATGGCAAGATGGGAAAGTATCATGAAAACAATAGAAACTTAGGCTGGTCCAAAGGTACAGCTAGAAGGGAGAAAGGAGGGCAGATAGCAAGCAAAGGTTCTTGGTAAATAGAAAGCATTTGGCACTCTCAAGAAAACTGCTGTGATCTCTGTTCCTCGAGAGTTTTGAAATCAGACTCATTAAAAGAGAACCACCTTGCACTGGCAAAGAAACAAATTACGTGGTCTGTAGTTGTCGGTTTCGCTGGGGGCCACCTATTCGGTCCTCAGTAGCTTTCCAAGGGTCCTGGCCAGCCCAACTGTGTGAAGGCTGTGCCGGATGCCAGGGTCTTAAGCTCTGTTCCAGGAGCCATGGTGGCAGCTGCTACCAGGTTAACAGACGGACAGGTGACAGCTGTTTAAAACAGCTCGCAGGAGGAGATCGGGGTGCAAACCATGAGGGGGGAAATAGCGAATGACCCCAGACCTCTCTCACCGAAGCCTCTCGGGACCTCGGTCTGGG
>VXAC01008791.1:10316-91397 GCA_013399225.1 Rhipidura dahli | reverse complement strand
ATATATATTTTTAA
Organism: Rhipidura dahli; assembly: GCA_013399225.1. Lineage (NCBI taxonomy): Eukaryota > Metazoa > Chordata > Aves > Passeriformes > Rhipiduridae > Rhipidura > Rhipidura dahli. The sequence goes on along the minus strand of VXAC01008791.1, from coordinate 91,383 downwards.
TATATATATCATCTCCCATTGAGGTAGCAAAGGGGAATCCTGGGGGTTCTGCTAACTTGGTTCCAGGCACACCTGGAAATTGGCTGTTTATCTCACCCTGAGCACCATCTAAACTGCCTAAAAGAAGTCAAAACTGCACAGGGGCCTTTTAAATATTTTAAATATCTTTGCTTGTGAAACCCTCATGCTGTGGGGGTCTGAATGGTGTGGGAGAGGAAGGGACTGAGGGCAGATGGTTTTTATTCTTGTAAGAATATAAGGAGTTAACTTTAGCTGGGTTTTGTTTGTTTTCTTTTTCCTTCTTCAATGTTACAACGGGCGTGGTTGATTTTTTTTTCCCCCTTGCAAAGGATCCCTGTAATTGGATATTTCTATTTTCACCTCTCTTGTTTCATCAGCCTGAGGAGCAGATCCCCCGTGTTTGAGATCTGATTTGCTGGCACCATCTGGGGATGCTGCTCAGGGTTCCCTGTGGTAGCTGAGGAGGGAGCAGGGACCAGCTCAATCCAGAAAATCCCAATTTCCATGGAATGAGTGGGTTGGAGCAGCTGCTCTGACCACCCCAGCCCGTAATGAAATCACAGCTCTGCAGATTATCAGCTCCCATTTGCACAGAGATGAATATGCAAAGGCAACTGAGCTCATGAGAAGCCACAATTTCAAGTTGGTTGAACTTTTCTGACGCCCTGAATTCTATTTCTTGCTGAAACAAATAGCAGGCATGAGAGAAAAAAAAAAAAAAAAAAAAAAAAAAAAAAAAGGAGCTGGTATTAAGTTAAATTCTAAACAAAGCCTAATGTGAATTAGTCAAAGCATTCTGGTTTCATTCTGACTTCTTCAAATGTGAGGTAGGGTGTAATGCAGCAGCTAAATAAGAAATAAATGGACATGATTTTGTCTTTTACAAACTGTTAAAATACACATTTATCTCCTCCCCCAGCAGGAGATTTCAATGCCAGCAGAGTGATATTTTCCAGTGGAAAAATGCTGAATTGGAAATGTTTGATTTACTTGGTTACTGTTTCTCCTGTCAGCAATTAAATACGGGGTAATTGGTGCTAATTTCTTACAAGTGGTACCTGGTGGGGCTGGAGGCTTTGTCTGATCCAGCCTCAGATGTGCTGCCACTTTTAGCAAACAGCACCATCACATTCTCAATGAGTTGCTTGTAAAGAGATGGTAATTTCACCAAAAAAATTACAATTTTACCACAAAATTACAATTCAGCCAATATTTAACCTTCATTTAGCCTCCTACTCAGGCTGTGCCCAGCAAATCCTGATGTGGCTGAGCTTTGATGTTGTTTTTCAGCTGATCTGTTCCCAATGGGTGATAATTTACATTTTTCTGTTGCCTAAATATGGGAATTTCTTATATCCCATAATGCCTGACCAGAGAGGGAGAAGTTTGTCCCAGAGCTGGCACTGGGAGTCCTCAGGAGCTCGGTTCAGAGGAGCTGGAACACCAAGTGCCAGGATTTTGTGCCCTGCTCTGTGTTTGGATACATTTATAAATCCACAGCTTCCTCAGGCATCAGGTCAGCACCACACAAGAGCTTTGTTTTTCCTACTGGGTGCCCACCACGGGGGGATTTGTGGGAATTGTGGTTAAAAGAAGCTGCAGCTCCGCTTTCCCAAGTGCTGAGGAAGGAGAAGACCTGTCCTGACCTTTAAAAAATATATTCCTACTAATCCAAGGGTTTTCTCCTGAATCCTGCAGATGGGATGTTCTCCCCTGTCATGCTACACCAGCATGTGGGCCACAATTCCTGGACAATCATCCAGGACCAGGCAGCAAGGCTCTGATTCCAGCTGCTGCCTCCCTGGAGAAGGGTCCTGCAGGATATTCACTAAGCAGTGTGAGCTGAGGCACCAGAGTGAGGGGCTGAGAGCATTCCCAGGTGGATCTGGATGGAGCTGAGAGCATCCTTGGTGGATCTGGATGGAGCTGAGAGCATCCTGGATGGATCTGGTTGGAGCTGAGAGCAACCTGGATGGATCTGGATGGAACTGAGAGGATCCAGAGTGGATCTGGATGGAGCTGAGAGGATCCTGGGTGGATCAGAAGCAGGTTCCTCTCTCTCCACGCCTTGCTGGGGAGGCAGGAGATGGGAATTGGGCGCATGTAAAAATACAAGTAGGAAGTGAGGAATAGAAAATTCCTGACCCAGAAATGAGAATTTGCATCCCAGAAAGCCAAATGTGCCCTGGACTGCTTCCAGAGCAGGTGGGTGGCAGGAAAAGGGGGGATTGTGCCCCTGTGTCCCTGTGCTCAGGTGAGAGCCCACCTGCAGAGCTGCCCCAGCCCTGGGGCCCAGCCCAGGGAGGACGTGGAGCTGCTGCAGAGAGGCCAGAGGAGGCAGCAGGATGAGCAGAGGGCTGGAGCAGCTCTGCTGGGAGGAAAGGCTGGGAGAGCTGGGATTGTTCAGCCTGCACAGGAGAAGCTTTGGGCTGAGCTCAGGGTGGCCTTGCAGGGCCTGAAGGAGCCAAAGGAAACCTGGAGAGAGCCAATTGCCAAGGGCTGGAGGGCCAGGAGGCAGGGAATGGCTTCCCAGTGGCAGAGGGCAGGGCTGGATGGGATCTTGGGCAGGAATTGTTCCCTGGCAGGGTGGGCAGGCCCTGGCACAGGGTGCCCAGAGCAGCTGGGGCTGCCCCTGGATCCCTGGCAGTGCCCAAGGCCAGGCTGGACATTGGGGCTGGGAGCAGCCTGGGACAGTGGGAGGTGTCCCTGCCCATGGCAGGGGTGGCACTGAATGGGATTTAAGGTCCTTTCCAACCCAAACCATTCTGGGATTCAGTGAAATGCCCATGGCCTTGAAAAAGGATAGAACATTTTTTGTGAGGGAGCTCTTCCAAGGTGGAAGAAATGTGCACAGAGAGTCAACTTTTGTGGAAAAGTAAATGTGGCTCTGTGCTACACAACCTTCAGCATCTGCATCACTCCTGGGGAGCAGGCACTCACCACCCAGTGCCAGGGCACTGACACCAAAACAAGGCACCTTTGGGCACTGCTGAATTCCCACTAATGGGAGAAAAACCCCTCTCCTTGGGATGGTGCTTGCTGCGAAAACAGCGTTTCCTGGGACCCTCTGTACCTGCTGCACGTTTGTGCTGCCACTGCTGGGGGATAAACATTCCATTCAAAGAGAATTGGGATCCATCCCACCACTCCTTCCACACCTAATTCCAGTCTGTGTGTTTGGGTGGTTTTTGTTCCTCTCCTCGAAATGCTGAACATCCAAGGTTTGCTCTGTGCTGAACTTTTCGGTGCTTTTTATATAAAAATGTCACATTTTCCTGTGGAAATGTTTGTGAGGCCAGGATTAAAGACAAAACAGTGTGAACATGCAGCTTGGCATGCTGCAAAATCCAGGAAATAAGGCAAGATCAGGAGCTTTCTGACAGCGAAATCTGTGAATCACCCACCAAATATTCTGGGGGCTGTCTCGAGGTTTGTGGCTGAAGCCTGGTTGCTGTGAGAGCAGAGGGGGAGATGAAAGAGAGCTCAGCATAAAGCACTTGTTCCTGCCAGGCAGATGCTGCTGAGAAGTGATGTTTGGAAATGCAGCACAAGCAAAGGCTCCAGAATCACTGGGATTTTTTTTTGGAAAGCAACATCCCCAGTTCTGTGGGGTCGCCGGGGTGGTTTCGTAACGCTGCATCCTTTTGGGTGGGCTGGGACAAGCCCCACGTGGGTGGGTGGTGTGTGCTTTTAGGAGAGAAAACTTGAAGAAATCAGCTTTTCTAAAGATATCCCGCTTTCAGAGATGATATTTTTGACTTCTGTTTCACCTGAAAGAGGAGCAGGAGGACTGGGGAAGAGGAGCTCCGTGGTTTGCAGAAGGAAGCTCTCAATCCCAAGCTCTGGGAGGAGGAGGAGGAGGAGGGATATCTGGGTTGGTTTGCTGCTATTTTAAGGGATGGGCTTGGATAGTAGATGTTATCCCCTTTAATTTCTTTAGTGGGAGAGAATTTAAGCAACCAAGCATTTGTTCATGTCATTATTTAATGTGATCGATCTAGGCCTTTATAAAAATCTCTTTAAGGGGAACCATTAAACCCATTGAGCTCGAAGTTCATCTGACACCACAACGATCTTTAATTAAAATTTAAACGAGGTTTTATTGATATCTTCATCATAACAAAAGACTCAGCCAATGCCAGGCTCCCTGCAGCTCTGGTTTTTGGTGAACTTTTGAAGGCCTTCTTGCAGTTCTGCACAGAAAATCATCTGTGCTGTTCAAATCCTCCCACTGAGTAGCAAGTGGGTTTTTGAGTTTTATTCTGAGTTGTTTTTCTTTTTTTCAGTTCATGGGATGAGACTTATTAAGTTGATGCTTTCAGGTTAATAATATTTGGCTATCTGACAACTGGAGCAGCATCTTTTTTGAAATGCAGGAGGGAGCAGAAAGTGGCTCCCTGGGGGAATGAGCTGCAAAATCATGAATGCCTTCTGAAATGCTGCTTAATATTCAAGTGATGTCAAATTTTATATCCATATTTTATCTTCTTGGCATCCCATACAGTATTAGGGGCTATTAAAACACCTGCTGGTAGATCAATGACCATTTCAGAAAAATTAATATTCACCTGGTTTGAATTGGCTTTGGTTTTATTGGAGGCCATATGGAAGAAGCTGATTTGGATCTTTAATTACTGCCCACATTTAGCAATGGGTCCAATAAAGGAGAAGAGCAGCAGTAGGGTTGGAATTTTAGGGAAGCTTCAGTTCCACTCTCCTGATATTTCTATTCTGGGAAAAAATAGGAACAACACACTTCAGGCTCTGGGCTTTTCAGACTGGCAGTTTCCTTAATGCCTGAATTCATTTAAAGTAGGGGCAGAAGGAAAAAACCAGCAAAGCCCCCAGAAAAACATTAATTTTTTTCTATTTCTTCATATTTAAACTAATAATACTTAAACTAATTGTTTCTGGAGGAGCACAGACAAATCAATCCACAAAGAAACGTGTCAGATTTTCCTCAAACTCTTCCAACTGCTGATGGAGCAGAGAAATTCTGAATTTCTTTGACGCCTGCACCTCACTTATGGAAGCTACAAAGAGTCATTAGGAGTTCTTAATTCTCCTTAGTTTGACAGAAATTTTCTCAGATGAAAAATTTGAGAAAATCTGTTGGTTTAGTAAGGAAAACATAATGAACTTGAGAAGAGCTGTGGGGAAAAGGGAAGCAAAGTGAGGCTGCTCACACCCAAACTGCAGAATTCCCAGAGGAAAGATGCCTGAGACGATGGAAAAGAGTCTGAAATTAAATGAGGGGGCTTGCAGAGCAAGAAAAACTTTGTATAAAAGCCTCCACAATGCCAGCTCTCCCGAGTAATTAATTAATTAGTGTTCAGCACAGCACACGAACAGGAGTTTGAGAGGGTTGAGGTGCTGGATGAAAAGTTGCTGGGAGCACAGGGCAGGAGCTATGCCCGTCCTGTACCATCCCAGCTGCCCTGCTGCATCCATCCATCCTCAGCATCAGGCATCAGGTGGCACTCTTCTCCCAGCAGAGATGCTGTGGGAGGGAGAGAGTGTCTGAGGGAAAGGAAAAAAAGCAGCAATGCCTCTGGAAAAGATTGGCGAGGGATTCTTGCAAGAGTTGCTTTTGGAATGTCCGGGCAGGGAGGCTGTGAGGGATCGGGGGGGTGTCGTGGGGTTGTGGCAGGAATGGGTTATTGGAAGGATGTGCCTTGCTGAGCTCTCTCTGAGCTACAGGGACNCCTGGCTGGCCTCTGTTTCCAGGAGGCCTCTCAAGGCATCACCACAGCCTCTCTCCTGCAGCTTTTGTTGCTGCTGCCAGACCTCTGCTGGTTTGGAGCCCTTTGCTGATCCAGATGTTGTACAAGGAGCACTTGGCTCAAACTGGACATCCCTCACTCCCAGGTGTCCTCACCACAACTGAGTCTCCCAGGCTCAGGGGAAAAAACTAAACCTGGGCATTTCTGGCTGAAAACATCTGTCTCTAACATTTCACCTGAGTGTTTAATGAGTAATTTTAAAATTTCCTGATTCTAGTCTCAGTCAGCAGCTGTTCAAACCAGCAGTGTCTCCCACTGGGATTTCGCTGTTCCACGCTGCCAACCTGACTCTGATCTTCACACACCTCCATGGGATCCTTGCTAAATCCCAAGCAGCCCAACAGGTGTCTGCTTGTGGGGCAGCATCCCCTGGCTCCTGCTGGGGTCCTGAGGTGTGTTTGACCTCCAGGGTGGGAGAGAGAAATAAAACTTGACATGGTCTCTTTGAAAACTCCCCAAGCCCTTAGATAGGACAAGGGGAATGGCTTCAAACTGACAGAAAGCAGGTTTGGATGGGATCTTGGGCAGGAATTGTTCCCTGGCAGGGTGGGCAGGCCCTGGCACAGGGTGCCCAGAGCAGCTGGGGCTGCCCCTGGATCCCTGGCAGTGCCCAAGGCCAGGTTGGACATGGGGGCTGGGAGCAGCCTGGGACACTGGAGGTGTCCCTGCCCATGGCAGGGGCTGGAACAAAGTTATATTTAATGTCTCTTCCAAGCCAAACCATTCTGGGATTCCATGATTATGAGCACATGGTGAAACTGAACAAAAAAATCACCACAAAATATTGTGGTGTGACAGGATTAAATAAGCCAACCCCACGAGTGAAGCTGTGTTGCAGCACCACAGCCCAGAAATGTTTGGGGTTTACATTTTTGGTGAAGTCTAATGGCATTTCCTCATCTCCTCCCTCTCCCCACTCACAAAAACATTTGTAGTGCTGAAAGCTTCACTCGATTTCTAATTTGGGAAGATGCTGTGGCAAAGCTCATAATTCTTCTCCTGCAGTTTAGCAGGGTAGTGTTACACAAGTTGGCTACAAGGATTCCCTGTAATAAATGACAGCTCTTTCAGCCCCTTGGCAGTGCCTGGCCCAGCCATCAGTCTTGCAAATGTTCCCATAACCATTGAAAAGTTGAAATAATTTGGAACTGTGGCTTAACACATTATTAATCACAGAGCAAAGGGTTTGCTGTGGTCTCCCCAGGAATATTAATGTAACCCCCTGTGATTCTCTCAGAGGCCAGCACAGGGTAAAAGCCCAGCAAATCAGGAGCTGCTGCCATGATTGGACACAGGACTCAAGGCCAGCATTTCAGGGAGAATTCCTCAAAATTTGGTCAGGTATGAAGGCTTTCAGTTAAAAAATCCCCTTGGGAACGTGGACAGGCTGTTTGTGTGTCCATAGGGTGTTTGTCTCTGTCACTGGAAGAGGAGGGGATTAATGCCTCGTGCCCTGTCCTGACTGATGATGAGGAACTTTTTGAGCCAGTCCAGAGGAGGCAGCAGGATGAGCAGAGGGCTGGAGCAGCTCTGCTGGGAGGAAAGGCTGGGAGAGCTGGGATTGTTCAGCCTGCACAGGAGAAGCTTTGGGCTGAGCTCAGGGTGGCCTTGAAGGGCCTGAAGGAGCCAAAGGAAACCTGGAGAGAGCCAATTGCCAAGGGCTGGAGGGCCAGGAGGCAGGGAATGGCTTCCCAGTGGCAGAGGGCAGGGCTGGATGGGATCTTGGGCAGGAATTGTTCCCTGGCAGGGTGGGCAGGCCCTGGCACAGGGTGCCCAGAGCAGCTGGGGCTGCCCCTGGATCCCTGGCAGTGCCCAAGGCCAGGCTGGACATTGGGGCTGGGAGCAGCCTGGGACAGTGGGAGGTGTCCCTGCCATGGCAGGGGTGGCACTGGATGGGATTTAAGGTCCTTTCCAACCCAAACCATTCTGTGACTCTGTGAATTGTGTCCCCTGCTCTCTGAGCTGGAATTCCCTGGTGAACAGGCTGCTTGTGGTCAGTGCTTTTTGGGACCTCCAGTGATTCCAGTCTCCAGGCTTCCAAGCAGCCAAAGGCTCCAAAGTCACCGACAAGGCGATGACCCAACCCAAGCTTCACAAAACCCAAAGAATCTTCTTGCTGCACTACTTGGCTTTTGGAAGGGAGGGGATTGATTCTGGGTGAGGAGCAGCAGGTAGCAAAACTCTCTACAGGATTGGAATCACTCTGCAGGATCCCATGTGGGATCTTTGGGGAATTTCTCCAGTTTTTTGTGTGGCTGCTTAACCCCAGGGCTGTTTCTGAATGCAAACGTGTCAGAGTGACAACAGAAAGAACTCATTCCAAGGAAATCACCCCAGGATAACGAGGATGCCATGACTGGAGTTATCCACCTCTAGAAGGTTTAATTCACTTCAGGAATAATGCAGCAACAATCCCACAACAACTTCCCATTACACACCGTGCCGTGTTCCAGCCTGGCCTGCTGCTGTTGTGTGGTACCTTGAACTAAATTGCTGTGAACAATTCTCTCAAAAGAGGGAGCACAGCCAGAGCCCTGACACTGCAAAACTCGGGGATAATGCTGCAGCTTGTTGCTGACAGCAGAAAGATGGAGATTAAGATGACAACCGCAGGAGAAAATCCACTTTGCAGCCTTTTTTTTACACTGTCATCTGTAGGAGAGAGAGCTACCAGCACAGCTGATGAGGTGTGATGCTTTAAAGGAGGAGAGTTTGGATTTGCAAGGAGCTCTGAATGTCTTGTTTTCCCACCAGTGCTGCCATCTCCCTTGATAAGCTCATTTCAGAAGTTGCTGGAGCAGATCCTTCCCTGTGCTAATGCTGCACTGTGCTGCTTCAGAGGGGCAAAACAGCACTAAAGCAGCCTCTTCCTGCTCCTGGAGCTCTTCCCCTGTCCCAGGAAATATGGACCAGCCAGAGGGGATCTTCCAAAAGCCCAGAGTCTGGAGCAAATCCTTCTGGGGAAGAAGTGGGGTGAGAGGTGTCACCACTCTCCCTAACTCTGAGTGGCTTTGGGGCTGCAGGCTGAGGGCAAAAATCATTTCACAAGCTACTGATGGAACAAATATCCCCAGGACTGGAAGGGCATTGAAAGAATCTGATTTTGGCATCACCAGCACCACTCCTGCACCCCAAGTGGGTCCCTGCTGCTTTTGGGACTGCACACTTGGAAGGGGGCATGGAAAACAGTGAGGGATAAATTCCTGGTTATCAATTTCCTCAGCTGTGCTGACTAAACAGACAATTCCCTCTTTGTTTTTGGTGCCAGCACGTGGCTGTGGTTGGTGCTGAGCAGGGGGCACCAGCTGCTCTGGGGTCTGAGGGGGAGGAGGATGACCCAGCCCCACTGACTGGCACGATTTTACCTGGACAACTTTAATCTGCTGCTCTAAGTCAGACTCCAAGCCAGGGAGAGGCACTGAAAGAGGAGCTGTGAGAGCCCAGATGCTGCTCTCTCTCTTTGGCTCACGAGGACACAAACCCCCCAGCAACCCACCCTGAGCAGGGCAGCTAAATCAGGAGCAGCAGGGAATGGGCAAGCAGGCTGGGCTGAGGTCAAACCTCCTGAATTCTGAATTCTGCCACCACTCAGATTCCAGACAGGCAATCTGCTCTCCAGAGCCACGCTGGATCTTTTCCACACAAGGGCTTAAGGTTATTGTAGCTGTTTTCCAGCTGAAGGAAGGATTTTGATTTAGTCCAGAATTAAAGGTCTTAAGCACAGCTGGTGGTTCCCCTGCATTTCAGGTAAATGGACTGACTTTGGGCCCTTCTTCACCTCAGCCTGGGCAAGGCAACAGAGGCCATAAACCCACAGGTGCAATCCATGCTGAATGCCAAACACCTCACCTGCCATTTCATCTCTAGAAGCAGAATTAAAAGCTGTGCTTGTTTTCAAGGTGATCATTCAGTGAGACCCAAATAACTGTGGATTGTTTTCATCTTGAGGAAAGGTGGCCAAAATAGAGCTTTTCTGTTTGGACAGAGGCAAGAGACTGAGGAATGAATTCCAATTACAACTAAAACTCACCAGTTTCCATCAGAAGTGCCAGAGACACATTTTTGACCTTGTCTTTTTAATACAAACACAGCATAGAATGATCAAAGCTAAAAAAAACCAAACAGCCATCCCATCTGGCACAAAGTTCTGCTGATGAAGGGAAGGCATGGACCACTTCTGACACAAAAAACCCTTTCTTTCCTTTTCCCTTTTTCCTGTTCTTTTCTCTTTCCTCATCAGAGAATGACAGAATGTCAGACTGACACACTGTCAGGTGCAATCCTGAGCTGAGTGAGGGCTGTAATTTGATTAAGGGGCTCTGACAGGTTTTGAAACAAAGGATGAATGAACCTGGAGGATTTAATTCATTACAAGTGTAGGTGCTGCATAATGCAGTTTTCATACACCTTTCCTGCTGCAGCAGCTGGAACTTCCCTCCAGCTCCTGATCCTGCTGAATTCAGAGGGACTGAGCAGGTCTTGTGAAAGGGCAGCTAATGAGCTGGAAATTTGGGGAGGTGGATTCAGCAAATGAAGACCTGCAGTGATCTTAGAGCTGCTGAGAGAGCTGTATGGAAAAGGAGCTGAAACTCTCCCAAAACACTGAATTGTTTCGAGATTAATTCCTCACCTCTCAGCTCAGATCAGTGGCACAAAATGAATAAACCAGGGTCCCTTGACAAAGCCTGTGCTTACACAGGGGGGCTGCTGCAAAAAAAACCTGGTTGGAACTCAGTAAAGTTGATTAAAACCCAAGGCTCTGTCAGCACAGACACAGAGCTCGAGGTGAACAGCTGTAGGTTAGCACTAAAGGGATTTTTTCCAATTAAAGTATTAAAATTTCCTTCTTCTGTGTCCAGTATGAGGGGCTTAGCAGCTGGGTGGGGATCAGGCAGTGCATTAAACCTAATTACTCTTGGCTGCAATAAATCAGGGCTCTGGATGGCAGATAAGTAGATGGGATGGCCTTGTGGAGCCTCCAGGGGGAAGTTTGGATCACACATTGCCCATTGCCTTCAGTATTCTGGCTAGAAGGCTTTGGACATGTTAATATCCAAGCATTTTTCCATTCATCCAGCAGGATTTTGATCCCTAGGTTTTTTGGTTTTTTTTAATGCTGGAAATTCAGGTTTGGCTCACTGGGCTCAGCATGGAACAGACCAAACACCTGAGACACTCTGCAGACAGACAAAACATCATCACAAATACAGGTGGCTCCTGGCCCCAGAGAGAAGGGAGCCTCAATCCTCTGGTAGAAGTGAAGGAATCTCTTTTTCATTCCTGAGAGTCGACTTCAGCAGCACCCACGCACTGCTCCTTGTGTTGGAAACTTTAATAACTTCTCTTGAAGAATCCTGCCTTTTGGATGGCAGTGGAAATAACATGACTTTTAAACAAGTAGAGGAGACTGTCATTGAAGTCGAGCCAGCTACGTGGGAGTCAGATGATTAAGGTAGATATGGTGTAGGAGGGGAGAAATACTATCATTTGGGAAAAAATACTGTATTTTGAACAGGTTTAATGTTCTCTTCCAGGAAAGTGGGGTTGTTATTATTAAGAGCATTACCAACATTAGATGCAGGGCTTGATTCTCTGTTGATGTGCCTTGGCTGTAATTGTTCCCATCCATGCAAATTGCCTGAAAATGAGTCTCAGTTCTCACTGAGCTCTGCAGCTGAAGTCTGGGGGAGCTGTGTGCTCACTTTTTCAGGTGTGGAAACAGCAAGGCAGAGGGTGAGATGGGAGGGAGGGATCTGCTCTGTCCATCTGGGCCCCCCTTCAGTGTCTGTGTCACACCAGGGATCCATTTCTGATCCTGTCAGAAGGTGTTGCATTCCTGCTGGCCCAATCTGAGTTTTAGCTCAAGGCAGTGTGATGCTGTTCCCTTTTTTGGGGGGGGCAGACAGTGCTGCTGCAGCAAGGATAACTCAGCACATCCCCCCAGCAGGCCCTGGTGCAGCAGCTGGAGCACCCAGAGGGCACAGGCAGCAAAGCTGGGTTGATTCTGGAAGGTTCTGTTCTTATTTGAAGCAGGTTCCACCTCTGAATTTGCAGCCCCTCTGCTCCTCTCTTTGCTGCCCATCCTGCTTTTAGGAACATTTCTCTGTCCTTCCCATCCTGATTTGGGAACACCTCCTCTCCTTCCTGCCCATCCTGCTTTTAGGAGCATGGCACATGAGCTGGGCTTGTCCCTGCTTTCTCCCTGTGGGATCAGCCAAAGCCAAATGAGGCCAAAAGACTTGGATCTGAACATTTTCCCCACCTCAGAATCTTATTCCAGCGTGGAAGGAAAGTGTGTTGTGCAAAATTTGGCTGTTCAGCTTCAGAACCTGAAGTACTCCTCACATCAGGTATCTCTCCTTTTTCCTTATCCCATGTTCCTGCATTCCATTGTTCCAATGTGAGACAGAGGGGAGGAAGCAAAAAACCTGCACCAACCCCTAATAAATAGAATATCTGAGATAGATTTGGTATCTTTTGGTCTGGGTGTAAAATCTCAGCTTGGTGATGATGCAAAATCCCTGGTCATGCTTGACTCAAAGCAACAAATCTTTCTGCTGAGTTAGTGAACTCAAGTGCTCTCACATGTCCTGAAAATTGCTCCAACTCAGGATCTTGGCATTTTGACACAAAAAAGTGCCCTCTGGGTAGCAGCAAGGCCTTCCAAAAAGCTGTGTTTTACCATCAAGATGGTTTTGTGCTGTAAAAAAACCCCTTCTCCGCCAGCAAATTTCCTTTTCTCCTCCTTGACAGACTTGTACAACTTCCAATGTGGTAGGAAAAGAAGATAAACCCCAATCTGTGCTAGAAATGCTTTATAGACAGCAGATACTTCCTCTCTCAGCACAGTTATTGGTCTCTGAGTCTGCAGTGGAGGAACTCATTGACCCAAATGACAACCACCAGGTGCTCTGTGTGACCAAGTGAATTTTGATTTATACCAACCCCTCTGCTGTTCTCCAACCTTCCTCCTCACAAAAAAAAGAGTCAGAGGACCCTGTTACTCATTTTGCCTGGCATTTGTGTATTTGAGTGCCCTCAGCCCAAGCACTTTCCTGGTGTTTATTGCAATCTTAGGAACTCAGAGGTTCTCAGCAATCTGGGGCTCAAAACTCATGGAGAAAATTACGTTTCTTCCTTGACAGATCCCAACAGTTCCCAGGGTCTTTTTAACACCAGGCCTTGAGACTGACAGTAATGAAAAAAGCAAGATTTTACAGCCTGGAGAACAGAAGGGAACTACCCCAGCACAAATAATACTTTTTTTTACAAGATTTCCCAGCCTGAGCTGACTGTAATTACTCGACATCTATGGAAAACACAGTTGCTGCCTAATGCCACCACCTGCTTGGAATATCCTCTTTACATCAGCATGGTTTCATCATTTCCCTGCAGTGGGGTGCCATGGGGTCTCAGGAGAAAGACTTTATAACACATTTTGTGAATGCCAGCAGGGATTTATGGCACAACCTGTGTTTTCTGGGCTCTCACAGCCCCAGCTGCACACTAAGTGTCATTTTTTGTGCCACTACACCTGCTCCTCCTGCTATTTCCTTCTCCTTTGGTCTAAACAACCCACCTATGTTGTGTGTTTTCTCTGTTTATGTAAGTTATGGCCATCCTCTATGAAATTGCTTTCAAATGGATTTTTCCTTATCTTCTGCAGCCCTGCAATAAATGGAAGAGTGGAGATAAGGCTTCCTGTGGAAGGTGTCTGGCTCAAGGGCACTGCTCTCCCTGTGCTGGCTTTTTATTTTTTGGGAAATGAGGCTGAAGGATGCTACTCCAGGGCAGACTCCAGATGCCTCAGCACTGTCTGGAGTCCTGAGGATTCCATGGGGTCCAATGGGTGTGATCCCTCCTGCATCTCAGTTTTTTTGGGGTCCTCACATCTTCCCAGGTGCCTGGGGGAATCTGAGGGTGTGCAGAGGGGTTTGGTTACCTGACATGGGTGGTATCCATAAAATATCATGGAATCATGGAATGGTTTGGGTTGGAAGGAACCTTAAAGACCAGCCAGTTCCATCCCTGACCCCTCCCACTGTCCCAGGCTGCTCCCAGCCCCAATGTCCAGCCTGGCCTTGGGCACTGCCAGGGATCCAGGGGCAGCCCCAGCTGCTCTGGGCACCCTGTGCCAGGGCCTGCCCACCCTGCCAGGGGAACAATTCCTGCCCAAGGTCCCACCTAACTCTTCTCTCTTCCTTTTTTTTTTTTTTTTTTCCCAATTCTTCCACCTATTTCCTCAATCACACAAATCCCCTTTACCCCCAGTGCAAATCAGCCAAGAATTTTCACCTTTCCCTTGGCTGCTGCTGTTGCATCCCTGGGGATTTGTTTCATCCCCCAGAAGATGAACAGGCTCATTTTGTGCTCCCCTCATGTTGGTTTCCATGTCCCAGTGAATAAAGTTGGAATTCAGAACTGGTTGAAGGGTGAGGATTCAACTTATCCTGCCCTGGCTGTGCTGCAGCCCTCAGGGGGAAGGTGCTGGATAGAAATTGCTCTGGTTTTTTTAAAACCTTCTGTGTGTTTGATTTTGGTCACTTTGTAGATATCAGGAAAGCTTGACTGGTGTCTTTTCAGCATCAGAGGTCCTTTTCAGCATCAGAGGCTTTTCAGAAGACCACTTTGAAATATGAGGATTGTCTGTCTGCTGGCTCCTGCTAGCAAGAAGTGGAAGAGCTCAATCTGCACAAAAATTTCCAGGGAACTCCTGAAAACGTTTCAAATTTTTTCCTCACTGAGTTATTCTGTTCTGCTGAGTCTGATATTTGCACAATATAATGACAAGAGTTTCAGGAGAGGCGTGATCTCTGTCTTGGATGCCAGAAGGAGGATGAGCCCTGAGTTTCCAAGGATCTCTGTCCCAGCTCTTTTATCTTTCCAATGGAATTGTTAGCACAGATTTGTAAGGGACCTTCTGTACCTGCTGGAATTTTGGCTTTTGGTTCCTTTCTTTATAACAGATTAAGCAGCAAACCACAGATGACAGATGGGAAGTGTGGTGGGAGGGATGAACTCAGAACCCAAGGAAGGGAGACAGAGGAAGGAGAATTTCCACGGGTTGAGCATTTTTGGTCACAGCAGTGTCTGTTTGCCATGGACAGCTTGTACAGTGAAATATTCCAGGTTTTTGGGTCTGTCCTGGTGGAATGGCTCATTCCATCCATCTGCAGAAGGGACAGTGGCTGCAGGACACATTTCCTGAGGGAAGGACACCCTGCCTGATCCACCCTTCCTCCCATGCCTGTGGAGTCACCTCAGATGTGGTGAAGCCCAAACTTCCAGTGTGGCCACTTTATCTAGATTATAAACATTCAGCTGCTTCTAATCTTCCATTTGCCTTTTAATTAGAGCCTTAATTGCTTCTTCCCTGAGACCATTAAGGAGCTGACAGGCACAGCACAGCTCAATTCAGCCCTTTAGGGTCCTAATTCAGAGGCCACCAGAGACTCAGTCCTACTCCAAAGGTTTGGGAGGGCTTTGGATGAGGCTCAAAATTGTCCATTAAACCTTGGATCCACGTTGATACGGGGTGGTTTGGGACTGAATTCCTATCACTGATGGCTTTTGAATGCTTGAAGGGTATTTTATATCCCTTTGGAGGGTAAAGGAAGATGTAGCAAGGTTAAAATTCATGTTTTGTGTCTTAAACCCTGGATCTTGGCTAATTTAGCAGGGGTTTAAAATCCTGCTTTAGTTGTGATCAAGCCCTGATGGGAGTGGCTCAAAGAGGAGACTCAGCCCTTGACTCATGGCAGGAGAAGAGCATTTTCCTTAAAAAGCAGAGCAAAACCTCCTCCCCTTCACAGCTGTGGAGTTGTGGCTGCTGCCTTTGAAGAAGATTTTTGGCCAGACAAGAACCTTTGACTGCCTCAAAACCTTTACCTTTGGACTCTTCTGCACTTCTTCACAGCCCTATTGGCAGTTTGAGACTCATTGCTGCACTTAATATCTGCAAAAGCAGCTAATCTGTTGTCTTCCCACTGGAGAAGGAGAATAATGGAAAAAGAATTGGAAAATGATGAAAATGGACGGGGGGGTTTTCCCACTCTGCAGATCTAAGTGTAATAAATTAATGCTTCTTATGCAAGGTTGCAAAAAAAAAAAAAAAAAAAAAAAAAAAAAAAAAAAAGAAAAAAAAAGAAAAAAATAGAAGCTAATGGCTGGTTAAAAAAAGTGCCAGCACAATTTAATTGGAGTGGCTGAGTCATAAATCTTTTTTGTTCTGGTGGTGCCTGGCAGCTCTGCCACAGTCAGATGGATTTTTCTTCTTTAGGGAAAGCCCCTCTCCCTCTCTCTCTCTCCCCAGTTCACTTTGGTCTGCACCAGTCAGAAACCTGGAATCAAAGGTGTCAACCTTGATGTGCCTCAGGGCTTCCCCAAAAAAGTCTGGAATGTCTTGAGGGACACAAGTGGTTGTGATGATGATGGTAATAATGCTAATGATGCTAATGATGACAATTCAGCAGCTGTTTGCAGCTGGAATCACAGGGAGCCTGTCCCACAGACAGAGGAGCAGCCAATCCATGGCCAATCCTTGCTGGACACTCATCTCAACTTCCCTCACTCTCCAGTGCAGCAGAAAGATGCAAAAAAACCCCACAAACCCCAATTTCTTCAATGATTGAAGAGGAGAACAATGAAAGCTCTGAGCTGAGCTGTGAATTTTTCAAAGCCATTCAATTCTTCCCAGCTATAAAAAACAAGGAGGAGTCAGCTTGAAGTTTGATCATCACAGGCAAATTTAGGCTGGAGGGGATTTCTATCCCCTTTTTGTGGTGTCAGGGACATCCTGATTTCACCCTCTTCCACCTCTGTTTATTCCATCTTTGAATTCCCTGACAAATCCCTGGGGCTTTGGCTCCCCTTTCAGCCTTGGCCACTTCCCTGGAGCATCCTCGAGAAAAGATTTTGGCTGCCCTGAGGTCACTTTGCTCCTGGTGTGAGATAAGTCCTGACCAGACCTCCCAAGGGAAATTATTTGTCCAGTTCAGCCCTTTGTAAATTCAAAACTGCTGGGAGAAGCCTGGGAGGAGCCTACAAAACACCCCAGAGTGTGATTTACCCTTCTCACTATTCCTTTCTGAGAAGTTAATGGAATTCAGCCAAATATTCCCTCTGAATTTGTTTTTCTAAATCAAATTCTGGCATTCCTCAGATATCTCAAGAGTATTCCACTGGAAATTTGGCTTTGGAGATCTTCCTTTTTGCTTTGTTTTGAATGTTTCTTTAAACTGAGTTGCTTTCTGGTCTAAGTTGTAGGAATGGGATATTTCATATTCAACAGGGCTATATTGATTAAAATCCCATTTTCTTTAGTTTAAACTAAAGGTTTGTGCCATTCCACAGAAATCCCAGCTGAGGAAAATTGTCAAAATCAGGAAGAAAAGAAATCTTGGAGAGCATTGTGACTTTCTTTAGGTCGTTCTTGGGAATGCTGGGAATGAAGGCAAGGGAGGGAGTGAGCAAGAGCACTTGTGTTTGATTTTCCTTGGGATGCAGTGACTGAGCCCACTCAGATCACTGCCATCTTTGTGATTTGTTTGTCCTTAAACCCCTCAAGGACTTTTTTCAGTGGCCTTGGGAATCCCAGGAACTGTGCCACTGTGGGAGTTTTTAGTGCTGGCAGCTGCTTCCTAGTATAAAAAATATAAACTCATGAATTTTCTGTCTTTTTTTTTCATATCCTTTATGTAGTCAGTGGTGTTTCTGCTGTCCATAGCCTCATTCTTTTCAATCCATCAACTGCTGAGTTTGAATTTCTCATTTAACTTCACAGCTTTGCTCATTCTTCAACCTTTTAGGCTGAAGAAACTTTTAGGCTGAAGAACATTTTTGGTCACTTTTGGCTTTGCAGTTGCTTCTCTGTTCAGTTTTGTGAAAACTTTCTGCTCACATTCATTAGAAACTGCTGTAAATATTTGCAGTTCTAGAGAGGTCTTATGGTTATCAGGGAGTGTATGCAGAGTGTTTTCCTTCATTACAATTCAGGGAGACAGGAGGAAACAATATCATACAGCTGGAAGTAAATAAGCACCGAGGGGAGAAGTGAAAACACCTTTTAGAAAGGTGGGAGGGAGCAGAGTTCTCCTAAAAATACTTCCCAGGGTTTTGAACTGCAGGCTCCACAGACAGACTTCACATCTGGAGATGGAGCTGAGAGAATGAGGTAATGGATATGAAAGAATCAGTTCTTCCCAGCAGAATTCCAGGGGTGAGACTCAAATCCGTGCCTGGGATTTCACCAACGTCATCTCCAGGCAGGTAACAACCTCAGATGACCAGAAGTGAAAGTCTAAAATTAGAAATACCAGTGAAATATTTCCTTTCCCAGGAAAACATTTCAGTGCTGGCCCTTCTTTTACACCGTTCCTGGAGCAAGGGGAGAAGCTGAGCCACGTTCAGGTTCCTGGTGTCGTCTTGGGAAGTGCTCTGGAATGGAAAATGCGCCTCAGTGGCCCCCAGCACATCTCCAGGGGGCTCAGGAATCACATCTCCACTCAGAGAGCAGCTGGAACGTGTTCAGTGAGCTAATCCTGCCTGGGGAATCCTCTGACCTGGATAAGGCTCAGGTGCCCTTTGCAGAGCATCCTCCCTTTGCTTTTGCCAGGTGGTGGGGGCACTGTGGGCACAGGGATGTGGGCACTGCTTCCTCCTGGCCTTCCCGAGGGTCTGAGCTGGGTCTGGAGCCCCAAGGACTCAGCAGGAACCCCTCTGCAGCACCTTCTTTCTGGGCTAAAACTTCTGGGAAACCCTTGCTGGAAGCTCACCTGGAGTCTGGAACCACAGGATTTTAGGGAGACTCTGCTGGTCAGTGCAGACAGTGCCAGCCCAGCTTCCCACTGTGCCTTCCTGCTTGGAAAACAGGAGCAGGGCCAGTGTTGAAGCAAACTTTGGGATCCTGTCATTCCTCTGGCCATGGAGATCATGAGCCCTGCAGGAATGAGGTGTGTAGGCTCGGGAGGGATGAGCAAAGACAGGATTTTGGGACACCTCTCTCCCTGGAAGGAGCAGTGCTCCCAGTGTGGATCTGTGGGAGTGTGGAAAGAACTGGAACCTGCCCTTTTTTCCATGCCCAGAGAGATCTAGCAGGGATTGCAAAGGCAGGATGTGCAAAATGAAGTTCTTCTCGTGCAAGTCTGATATGTGGTCAGCACAGAATTATTTGATATTATCTGCTCTGTTAGGTAATCCTTAAAACCATGTCTTTTTAGGGCTCTTACCTTTTAATATGAGTTACTGCTTGAAGCTGAATATTACATTTGAACATTTAGGGGTGAGGGAGCAGCTGGAGTTGTGAAGAGCTGAGGAAATAATCAGTGAGGAAGGTGTGAGGGATGGACAAAAAGCCATTATCAAACACTCATAACAGCTTTGCAAAGTACACCAGTACCCAGAGAATAAAGCTGTTAAATAAATGTGTAATCCCTTTGCCCTCAAAGTGAGATCCAGCAAAATTTTAGTTGAAATACTCATAATCAGCATCTCTTTTTTATTTCCCCTGAACATTGCTCCCTGATTTCTTGCTGTTCCTCATAGTTTTGACTATTGTGAAATTGTAATTGCCTCCTTTAAGCCTCACAGTCCTCTTCAGCAATGAAACTCATCTTTTCCACCTGTAGAGAAATCTTCCTGAAGGAAACATCCCAATGAGATGGGAATGCCTTTCCCTCCTGGCATTTAGAAATTCCACTCCTGCTAATGCCCTTTAATTTTCTGTGTTGGAATAAATAACAATGAAATGGTTTGTTAGAGGCAGTAAAATTAAAATGGGACAGAACTGAAAGGAATTGCTGGCAGCTCCAGGGAAGTGTGAGAAGTTAAGCCTTGTCCAAGTCTGGCACCCAGCATCAGGAGATGTTAAAACTCCTAAAATAGAAAGGAAAGCTGCAGACTGGAGAGCCCTTGTGTTCTGATCATTCCTGAAATGAAGAGGATCCAGTTTGGAGCAGAAGCCACTTATTCCTGACCCTGCTCAAACTGCATTTCAGGCAGTGTGCTTTGGGTCACACCCCGGAGCACAATGAAATCCACTTTCACTCTTTGTCTTGCAGAAACACTCAGGTGCTTCTCTTCCTTTCACCTGCATCCCCTTCAGAAGCAGTTGGAGAGGATAAGCATTTCTTCTCTGAAGAGCAGTAGAAAATTCAAGTGGGAGACTCTAACCCCAGCAGTGTTTATTTGGAGAGCAAGCAAAGTCTGCTGAGAGGTTTGGAAGGGTTGGAACTGCTTCAGTCCATGTCAGAGGGAGATATTTGCTTGGGCTGGGCAAGGATAAGGGGCAAATATGGAAATTCATCCCAAAGAAATCCAACTCATGATAAATCAGGCAGTGAAAGGGGCTGGAGTGAAGAGGGGAACAGCTTTGTACAATGTTTATGTGGTCAGTAGCACTGTTTACTGAATAAATAACCATCCCTGTGAAGATTTTATTGCTTTGCACACACATTTTCCACAGCTGGCAAAGTGGGGTTGTTTCTACATCTCTAAAACCTTCTGCAGATGCTGCTCTTGGAGCTGCCCATGTGTCAGAATTAGAAATGCACCCCAATCTGAGTTTATTTGTAAAATTATCCCTCTGAATCTGAAGTTCTCTGTCTGGCTTTGCTGCTTGGTTGTTTTTTTTTTTGTTTTTTTTTTTTTTTGACAGCTACAAATGTGCAGATTATTTTCTTTCCTCGGTGCTGCTCAATGCTCAAATGTTTATTTTTAGGCAGAGGGAATTGCCAGAGTGTCACTGAGTGCACCCTGCTGGTCAGACACAACTTCACAAGGTTTGTTCCCAATTTTCCTCTTTCTCACCTTTTTTTCCTCCTTCTTTTTGCATCTCTCTTTCTCTCTCTGAGTTTCTTTCTCTCAGTTTCTCTTGCTATTTTTCCATACCTAACCTTCCCACTTCATTTCCCAAATGTAAGAGGCTCTCCATTTCTTCTTATGGGTCTATTTCCTTATCAGAATTATACATTTGCAAGCCTTGCTTAATTTTTAAAAATACCTACTTTGCTTATGATGATAAGACTTCCCTTGAAAATAGATTTCACTGGGTGAAAAAGGCTTCCAAATTTTAAGCCTATAGCTAGGTCTCAATCATCATAAAATATTCCTAACTGTAGATTATTTTAAATTTAAAGCTCTGGGAAATGGGAGCTGAAAAATGTGGAAATACCAGAGGTGTCCTCCAAATAAGTTTGGTTGGATTTTTTTTCCCCCCTGTTCCTCAAAGCTCCTCAGTGGTTCCATGGCAGCCTCATGTGCAACACCACGATTGTGCTGTCCCAAAATCAGTGTTTTTGGACACTTGAGAGCTGTGCACCACCAAAAGCACAGAGACAAATCTTTGCAAAAGTTTTATCCTTTGAAACCAAAGGGATATTTAGGAATGCTGTTGTAAATAAATAAAGAAATAAAGAAATAAAGAGAATTGCATGTTGAAAGGATCCATAACAAATGTTTTTGAGGGTTTGATGATGCTGGATGAAGGAATCAGATTGACTTCATGTTTTTGGAAAGTGCCTTGCTGAAGATTCTGCCCTCAAAGTGAACTCCATGGTAGAAAGAATGGGAAAAACCAAGGGGTAGGGAATTCTCCCCGGGATAATATTTTGTTATGTGCCTTACTAAAGGCACATCCACTTCTTTTTGCATCTCAGGAAGTTACAGCAATGCTCCCATGGGGAATTAAGGAGTCCTTGATTTGAACTTTCTGCTGAATTTTAGTTTGGTTCATTATTTTAATGTCATTTAATGAAATGCATTGCTCTTAATTTCCTGTCCTAACACAAAATGCTGAATTCCCATGACAATCCACAAAATGCTGTGGTTTTGATGTGATTTCAGAGCACTTAGGGTGGAAAATATTATGAATGTATTTACCTGTTCAGTCAAATTTAAACAGAACCATACCAATAATTAATAACAGCAATAGCAAATGTTTACCCTTATCATTTCCCATTTTATTTTTTCTTTGGAGGTGGGGAAGCTCTGAAAATAGACCCAGGATTGTTTCCCCTGGTCAGACTTGGGAGTGACTTTTCTGAGGGATGACACAATGGGATGAGCTCACTTGGTTTGGATCCATCAGCTGTAGGTGACATCACAGTTTCCTGGCTTCAGCTTTAATAATTCTGTATTCTGTGACTTTGTTGGCAGGAATGAGGAGCTGGACTTTGCTGCTCTCACTCTGCATCAGGTGGAAGAAGGAAATGTGAGTGTTGGGGTTTGAAAGTTTTCCTTTTCGGTTCTTCTCCGTGGTGGAATTTTTTCCCTGGGTGTGTTGCAGAGAATGATGGCTGGGTGATTACGAGAACAAAAGGGAAAGGCCAAGCAGGCTGCCCGCTCTGGCACCTGGGGGTGGGAACTCAGCTCGGAGGGCCGGTGGGCACTCAGCGTTGGTCACGAGGTGAGGGGAGACTGCTGCTGCCGTGGTGGTGAGGACAACGCTACGCTGAACCTCTGCATTTCTGGCTGCTTTCCTTCCGTGGGAGAAGCCCCGGGATTCCCGAGCCTGTTTTGTTCCTGCCCTGCTGGGAGTCGGGCTGTGGCCACCGTGTCCCTGCTGCTGCTCTGAGCCTGTGCTACACTGTAGCCCGTGCGCCCTGCCTGCCGAGAGCTCCCGGGATTCCTGCTGCGGCTCCGGACTCATNGGGGATTGCATTTTCTCTATTTCAGGGGAGGTTCCAGCCTTCCTTGAGTGACACCTGTCTTTCAAACCAAGACAGTGAGTATCTGACAGCCTAAATCAGCTTTCAGTGATGCAACTGATCAGTTTGCCAGGATGCAACTTGTAAATATCTGTAAATTAAAAGAGTGAACATTCCTAGTTCTGGTATAAGGTTGGCCTGATTATACCTTCAACAAAAACCACTCAATGCATGGGGTCAAAGGACAGCACAAGCAGCTGCTTCTGCACAATTATTTTAGAATTTGTGCTGGTAATTCTGACATTATTTGATGGCCTCTGCTCCTATCTCACTCAGCAGGAGACTCTACCCAAACAGAGCAGCTTAAAATGGGAAATGGACCCATCCAGTGCAGGGGAAACCCTTTAATCCTGGATATCTTCCGTGGGTTTTCAAATCCCTGCATTCAGTTCCTCTCCTGATATGGACTGGAAAGCTTTGAGATAACGACAGATTTGGGTTTTATCTTCAGCTTTGCCTGAGGGGTTTTGTGCTGCAGAGAAGGCTGGGGATGGCTGAGTGGGACAGGTGGTCAGAGCAGCAAAGGATGCCCCAGAGAGCCCAGGTGTGCAGGGGTGAAAATGAGGTGAAGGAAAGGGAGGGTCACAAATGGAGAGTGTTGAGACTTCAGACAACAAATCCACATTTGCTGCACTGCACAAATATTCTGTCTTTTGATCCTGTAGGTGGTTTTGGTGAGACATTTCTTATTCTTCCACTACTTGCCAATCATTTTGCTGGGAAACACGGTGTTCAGCAAACCTGAAAACGATCCCCACCTTCTGGGATGTCAGATTCCTTCAGCTGCAATTCCCAGAGCTCGGGATGGTTTCAGGGAACAAACAGCAATTTCCTCATTGTCTCACCCAAAGGTGATGCAGATGTTTGAAATCTCGGTGCCTTCTGCACAGATCAGGAGCACTAAACATTTCATCTTGATTTCTCTTCAGTACCACCTACTTCCTGGAAAATTTGGAAGCCTTGCACTTACCACTTCAAATTCCCTGCCAAGTTCCTTTCAGTTTTCTCTTTTTTTCTTTTTTTTTTTTTTCCCCTGCTCCATTTTTGTCTCACACGTTTATTATATGGTGACAAATGCAGTTTTCTTCTGACACCACATAATAGATGTGTGAAACACACACACATGTTCTAGTAAGAGACTGCTCTTTATTTCCTGGCTCCAGTTGCAAAACATGAGTCAGGGCTGGAAAGGTTGTGCCTCTCTCAAGGCTGTGGAATCCACGTGCTCAAACTTCCCTGGGTTTTGCTGCAGTCGTGGGGAAAAATGGCAAATCTCATCCTTATGTTTCTATGCTCAGTGTTTTCTCCTCCCCAAGCACATCATATCTTGACTTTATAATCACCATTCCCTTGTGTTGATTATATTTACTTATTTCAGGCATTGATGCTGTTATTAACAGGGGAAAAAACACCGCCAGCTTCTAAAACACAGATAGAAGTACCCTCCTATAATTCTGGCTTTAATACAAAAAAAAGAAACATTATTTTAATGATGCATTTGTAGCGAATTTCAAGCACCATTTTCTCTGCACCAAGTGATTTCTGCTGTTCTGCTGTGTAATTGCAGGTAACAACCACCCAGCATCTCCACAAGGCTCCGGTGACACAACATTCCTTGTTTATACATCCCAGCTTCCAGCGTTCCGTGCATTTCTGTGGGGGCCCCAGCGAAACACGAAATCAAAGATCTTTTGTGAGCTAAAGTGGAACAAGCCCCATGTTACAAGTTAAAACAAAAACCAAGCAAAACAAGCAGGCAAAAAAAAAAAAATAAAAACAACCAAAAAACAAGAGAGAGAGAACCAAACACATCATCACTTCCTACTGGATCCAAACAGCCTCAGAATGCCACAGGGCTGGCAGTTGTTCTGCAGATACCCAGGGGTGATTGGAAGCAGCAGGACCATGGTGCTTCCACGTTAATCACAGAGTTTTGCATTGGATTATTTTTTTTTTTCTTTTTTCCTAAGCAATTTTACCCCACAAGGTCCCTGTGGTTGAGCTGCTCCTGCAATAGAATGACAAAGAACGGGGTAACATGCTGTGAAAAATTTAGAAAATGAGAGATGCTATCCCATTTTCCAAACAGAGCAGGAACAACATTAATTCCGTTAGGCAAGATGGAACAGACAATTAAACTGGGCATGCTTTTAATTCTGAAGCTCACCAGAGAACGGACGCCTTTTTTAAATGTAACCACTGTGGAAGTGATTCCTTTTAAAATGAAGCAAACCCACTGATTTTCCTTGCTAAAATTAAAGCATTTACCTCATACAAAGTATAAGAAATGTTACCTGTTGCCTCCACCATTCCTTCTAGGATTACAACAATTTCTAGCTCCTCTTTGGGCAACTGGGCTTTGGAAATCTCCCAGAAAGGACTCTGCTGGTTAATCTCATGGCTGATGATCAGTGGTGAAACCAAAAAGAGACGATCATCCCCTGTGTAATAACCTACGTTGATATCTGTCTGGTTGAGTGGTATAAATTCCCCCTCCTTTGTCTGTTTGGATTTGATCAACTTGGCTCGTATGGATGCCTCTACAATGTGTGAATTCCTAAGGTCTCCTACTCGGAACATCAGACACAGCTTTCCATCCCGCATGGAAATGACTGCGTTTGTAGAAAAAACCAAGGTTTCCGCCCTCTTCTTGGGTTGGGATATTTTCACAAACATGCAGCCAACCATGAAGGCGTTGACGATAGAACCTAGGACAGACTGCACTAAAAGCAGGATAATTCCCTCGGGACACTTGTCCGTGATGACCCGGTAACCGTACCCAATGGTGGTTTCGGTCTCGATTGAGAATAAAAAGGCTGAGACAAACCCATTGAGGTTGCTGACGCAGGGGGTCCACGTGCTGTCCCCTATGTGATCCATGTCCCCTCGCATGTAGGCAATGAGCCACCAGATCATGCCGAAGAAGAGCCAGGTCACCGTGTAAACCATGACAAAGATCAGCAGGTTGAACCTCCACTTGAGATCCACCAGGGTGGTGAAGATGTCAGTCAAGTACCGATAAGTCTCTCTGACATTCCCGTGGTGGACGTTGCATTTCCCATCTTTCCGAACGTACCTCTGGATTTTTCTCTTGGCACATTCTTTGCTGATGTTTTTTGGCAGATCCTCCCTGGCTTGTTTGGGTAACTTTGGTTGATGGATAGTGACAGGGCTCTCGATGTCCTGCTCCATTGAGTCTTCTTCCAGGACGTTGGCTGCCATGGAAAGCAAACAAACAAACAAACAAACAAACAAGTCATTATTCCTCTTAGTATTTCTCCAAGTCAATGCACAACCTTTTCCTGTGTTAATCAATAAAATGATCATCCTTGTTCTTGCTAACACAACAATCAAATGATGCCAAGCACCCTCATTTTATTGCTACACAGAAATAAAACGAACCCAAACTCTCGTTTCTTATCAGGTCATCCTACCTACACCCATATTTCAATTCTGCAAGATGGGTTTAAGCAGATATTCCTTCCCCACCCCCACCCCTTTAGAGTTTAATGAATGAAATTTTCTATGCACCAAAAAGGACCTTTGGGAGATAAATGATACAAATGAGGGAATGGATTCACTTGGGGGTGAGCAGAGAAAATGAGCTATTGTTGAGCTATTTTTTTCCATCAATTGCATTGCTGTGGGGAAAGTATTAAGTAAGTACAAAGAGGTTTTTTTTTAAAAAAAAAAAAAGTAGTTTTTAGAAAGAACCAATCTTCCTCTTGTTGAAGGACAGTTGTAATATCCATCAAGAGCAATTCATGCACACTTCCACAGAAAATCAATGTCTTGCTGATAATGAGACAGGGAATTGTGTCCCCTTCTCCCAGCAACATAAAACCTAGGGTACTTCAGATTTCATTTGAATTCACTGTGCCTGTGGCCTTTAATTCAAGTGTACCTTGTCCCCTAATGATCTGGGCTTTTTTTTCTTACATTTCCCAGCCTTTGGAGATAAATAGCTTCATTATGGTTGTGTGCCAGAGAAAAAAAAGGGAGTACTGAGGAGGAGAGTGGTTTAATCGAATGTCTTTTGCATGGAGGACATGGTGAGGTCTGGGGTAATTGTTGTTTTTAACTGAAATCCTTTTGTTTTCTGGGGCTTCTTCCTGCAGGAATATCAGCTCTTGAATTCCTAATTCTTTCCCTTCTGGCTAGCTGCTGTCATTCTTCTGCCAGACTGTAAAGGGAAAAGTCTTTTGGTCGGTCTGTCCAGGTGCTTGAGTCTGCATACAGAATCAGAGAGTGGTTTGGGTGGGAAGGGGTTTTAAGGACCATCCAGTGCCACCCCTGCCATGGCAGGGACACCTCCCACTGTCCCAGGCTGCTCCCAGCCCCAATGTCCAGCCTGGCCTTGGGCACTGCCAGGGATCCAGGGGCAGCCCCAGCTGCTCTGGGCACCCTGTGCCAGGGCCTGCCCCCCCTGCCAGGGATTTCTTCCCAATATCCCATCCAAAGAGCAGCCCTGCTGTGCTGTTGCACCAGTCCCTTACAGAGGGTCGCACAAGGGGCTGCTCTCGGGAGGTCAGTGTGGCTCTAAAAGCATTTTTCACTCTTAGAAACGTGTGCTGTGCAGCAGATCCTGTGTGGAATCCCACAGCACCTGTAGCTTTTTCAAGATGTGCAGGGTCATCCCTGTAGAGAAAGATCACAGACCCTTGTGGAGTTTTAGGGGTGATTGAAATACCCAGAGGGGGGGAAAAATGGTTGCAGCCTGGTTGTCTCTCCTCCTGACCTGTTCTTCTTTCAAAGAAACACTCAAAGCCCAACAGTAGCACAGAATGTGAGAGCAGTTCCACGTTTTAAGGCTGTGCACCCCATCCTGGGCCACCTTTTCAGTTTGCTGCTGTGTCCCAGGAGAGCGTTACTGGGGCTGGTGGCAGTGGCAGCTCTGGAGCTGTGTCACAAGGCCCTCAGTTCTCAATGAGCTCCCCCAGTCTGTGCCTGCTTGCATTACCCCTGATGCAGGGGAATGCATGACAAAACCCTGTCAAAAGGCACTGCAGGGCCCTTGTGAGGCAGACTTAAGCCAAAGCCAGAAAATTGGAAGTTAAGGTTTCCCCCTTTGTGCTCAACTCTCCCCTGTGCCTAAGGAAATTCCAGTCCACAGGAGTTTTCATGTCACTGCAGCAACAGAATCCTCAGATAATGATGGATAACCAATGAAGGCTCTGGCTTTTGAGGCTTCATGTTAAACTATAATGCTGATATAATGGGGTTCATTATCTTTCAGGCATTATGAATAATTTGCTTTCCCCTCCCAGTCAGAGCCTGGCATGGACACAGAGACCACGAGTGGAAGAGCCCTGATGGTTTTGAGAATATTCCTTCCTCCTGGCCCTGCTGTTAAAGGGAGCCATGTCCCAAACCTCCCTATCTGAGCATCTCTTACCAGAAATTATCCCAGGAGGGGACCCAGGTGCTGATTTTATTGCTGGCAGCAGGAGGAACGTGAAGGGACATCCAGGGCTGCCCTCCTGCCACACAGCTCCTGCTTTGCGTGCAGAATTTATCTGGAAGTTATTTTATTTTGTGGAAGTACTTTGAGCAGTGAAGCACCTTTTATTCAGACAGCAAATTCTTCCTGATGCTTTCCAAATGTTTTTCGTGGATTTGTGCATCACAACCTGACCTGTCTCTCACAGCCCAAAGGAAGAGCCACATTTTGTCAAGTGTCCATAGGTTTTGTAGGAGCCAGGAGCTGCTGTCCCAGTAAGTGGGATCAGGATGTGACAATTCCAACGTGGGAGGGTTTTTCTTAACCTGGAGAGGTGGTAGTTGAGCTGATTCTCATGTGGCTTTATAAGGGGGCAGTTTTGGATGACCAAACCCAGTGTTTAACCGAGGTTTCTCCCATTACAACATTTATTTGACACTCTTGCAGACATTTCCATCTTCCTGGGGGCATCCGGCTGTTAATAAACCCATTTATAAACTCTCCAGGCTCTTCCCAGCCCTGTCATTTCTCAACTCTCATTCTCTGAGAGGAAAAATTAAGGTCAAGTTTTTTGTCTTTTTCTCTTTTTTTTTTGTTTTTTTGCAAGATGCCCTTTCCTTTTTTCCCTCACCCAACCCTGCCATAAATGAATTCCTTTGTGGAGAGGTTTCTAGATCAGCATCACAATTTGTTACCCTTTCCTGGACTGAGTTCTCGCTCTGGAGTGAACCCTGGGAGCAGCAATTCCCAAAATAAGTGATCCAAAGATTATGCATCTGTGTGTTTCCATGGAAATGCTCGATGAATAAGTTTTAAACACATGTCAGGATCCCTGCTCACCACTGAGGCTGAGGCACAGCCACACACTGTCAGCGCCTCTGCCACAAAATACTTTAACTAATTATATTTCTACTTGATATCAACCCAATTAACTTCTGCTGTTTGTTCCATCTAATTTGCCTTTTGGTTACATAATGGCTGTCATGGATCCAGGAACAGGGGAGTGAGTAGCAGCAGCCTCACTTGACAGCTATTTTTGCTCTCTCTGCTTTTCTTCCTGACAAAAATACACACATATTATTAATCTGAACTGCAAAAAAAAAAGTAAAAAAATAAAAATATAGGTGTTTCTGAACTCTTCCTGCTCTCCCAGTAAATGTTATGTTTGTTTGAACACAATAGCCAGGTAACAAGCCAATTTAGGGGATTCTGTCCAAAGGATCTGCTTTGGTTACTCTCTTAGGCAAAACCTACAAGACATAGGAGATTCCAGTGATTTGTTTAATTTCCCAGCAAATGACAAGGAAATCTCCTAAATAACTCTCTGAATAGTTCACTTGTGTCCTGGTTGTGGCCAAATTAGCAAATTAAGTGTGCCCAGGCCTATTATTTAGCGTGGAGGGTAAGGAGTGGTGCAGCCCACACTTGGATTATTGGATTCCAATTGTTTTCCAGGCAGGTTGGTGTCACACAATCTGCCAAACAGGAATAATCTGGGTCCTGAAATGGAGCCAGCAATTGTGTGTGCTCAGTTCTGCACTGGTCCAAACCATGCCAGGGGCTTCTGTAGAAATGTCACCCTGCTGGGGGTTGTGTGCCAGTGCTCAGAGCATTTTATTTTCTAGTAAAATTGCAGCAAATGTTGCTGTCATGTTCTTGTCTACACCAAAGTAGCACTGGAAAGGCACAATCCTGTTTCTCCATGCACATATTTTTATTTAGAGCCTGCAGAACAACACAAAACCAGTGTCAACAACAAAAGAGCTGAGCAGGACACGCTCTCTCTCTCTTTGGGGCTGTGAAAGTAATGCATCAGCATAACCCTTAAGCAATCATTTTTTCATCAAAAATGTAATTTTTGGTGTATTTTGGTAGATGTTGTTATGGTGCTGTGCAAACACAAAGCAAAAGGAGGAATGTAAAGGGCCTGCTGGTCCAGTTTAAGTACTGGAAGCCTATTTTGGTTGTGTATGATCTGTAAAATAATGAGGAGTTTCAACAGAGGATATCTCAAATTATAACTGACCTTTCTGTGACAGAAGCTGACCCAGAAAGTTTTGTGGATGTCCCACTGGAATTTGGTGACTTTAACTCTCATAACACAGTTGTGAACATCTTGTGTGCGGGTTCATGGAAAATACCCCGATTTCCAAAATCCTTTACAATCTAAAAATCACTCTCATGGGCTTTGCTGCATGTAGACAGATGTGCTGAGCAGACACTGTGATTCCTGTCTGCATTCCCCACTTTCCTGCTGGGATTTCCCACTTTTAGGTGAAGCAGGTGTTTGCATCTCTAAGGTCCAAGTTTGGTTTTTGGGAGGTTTCACCTCTCACTTGCTGTGCTCCCAAAGCCCCCTGGCACTGCCATCCATCTCTGGAATATTTGGCAGTACCTGGTGGCTGTTTGGGTTCCCTCTGTGGGGTTGTTGGGCTTTGCACAGTGATGCCTCAGGGTGTAACTTTTCTATTTCCAAGCCCTGCAGTGCCCAGTGTGTAACTCTGGAGTTGCCTGGTCCCGGTTCAGTGCTGCTCTCTGTGCTGGGCACACACAACAAAGCCTCTCCGGGGCTGCTCTCCAAGGACACCCAGCCCAAACTGGGCCCAAAAAGCATCAACCAAAGAGCCTCTGAGGGGGGCAAGCTGAGGGCAATTCCATCATTAACTGCAGCTTTCATTGGAGAATCAACCCTGAGATGCAAATGAACCAAAGCCAGAAAAGTGGGAAGAACTCGTGGCCTCTCAGGGTCCATCTCGGGGCCCATCTGGGCAGCACCTCTGGCTCCCCAGGGGTACCTTTGGAGGCCTTTCCAAGAAATCCCCACCTTTATTCCCTTATTTTTGTCCAGTCTCTGTTTCCAGGAGGCCTCTTAAGGCATCACCACAGCACAAGGAATTTCTTGTAGCCTTCAACACCCTAAATCCAGGTGATTCTGTTTCTCCTCTTGCTGGCAATGGAAGAAGTCAGAGAAGGGAAGCAGAGATTTTTGGAATGCTTTGCCTCATCTCTGGCTGGTTTTTGTTTCAGGGCTCTGCAAAGTCTCGTTTGTGATGAGCACAGAGGGGCACAGGAACACAGGAATTCCGGGAATAGAGGGGGATTTGTCTGTGGGATAAGCCCAGCCAGATAACCCACACTGCAAGGCACCATCATCACCAGCAGATATGGGGAGAAAGAGTCTTGTTCACAGAAAAAAGTGGAGCCTTTTATGATCAGCTAACAACTGTAAGCAGTCATTATCACAGAACACAGATCCTTTTTCCTGAAAAAGAAAGGAATTAGGATCTGGTCCTGCACTGTTGAAATCAATGCAAGATTGTCTGTTCACTCAGCTGGAAGCAGTGCCAGGTCCCACTTTGAAATGTTGGAGTGCTCAATAAACACTGACTTGGCAAATCCCTCCAAGACCCAAATTACTTCTTTGCACCCATGGAATCATAAATCCAACTTCAGGGGGAGCATGCATGTGACTGAGATTTATTTCAGCAGCAGCTTTCACTATAAAGGACATGAAGTGGGATATATTTGTGATTAGAAAAGAGACTGTAAGGATGACACTTTGTTTTTTCACATTACCTGCTTCATCACTGCCTTCTAATCCAATTTGATAAAAATAATGTTCTACTATTTTCATTTTTTTTGAGCCTGTACAGCTGCAAGAAATCAGTCTGAGTAACACTTTGTATCTCTGCAGCACAAACATTTCCATTCACTTCTGATTCTTGGCCCTTTTATTGTGGAAAATGAAGCTGATAACTCAAATTTAAAAACACACGACTCCATTTTTGGGAGTCATTTGACCTTGTAGTTTTTGTCTTGGATTCTAACCAGCTTCATTGCAGAATTTACCACTGAAGGCTCCAGAATGCTGTTTTTACATCTGCTTTGCTAAATTTATCTTCATTTGAATCACAGGGAAGCCAAACAGCCTTGGCTTGGTGATATTTATGGGGCAATATGAAAAAGGCTGCACATTGTGAACCTGCAAAGATGTGCAGAGGCAGTTCATTGCCAACATCTTCAGCCTTTCATGAGGCTGGGGGTCCCAAATTGGATGATGAAACTTGTTTGCTACCTGAAGTCTGAGCTCTTGGAGTCAGTGTTTATTCGGAGCCACCTCTGCTGCAAATGCCTGGCACTGAACACAGATCTCTGGAGTAAGGAGAGATTTCCTGTCTGGTTGGTCTTTTACCAGGCCTTTGGCTCCCAGAAAAGCTTAAGCTGCAGCTTCAGAGCAAGTATTTCTGTGTCCAGGGCCAGGCTGGACAGGGTTTGGAGCAACCTGGCCTAGGGGAAGGTTCCCTGCCCATGGAACTGGATGATCTTTGAGGTCCCTTCCAACCCAAACCATTCTGTGTTTCCATGATCCCGTCATGTCCTTGTCCTACCCACAGCCAGTGCAGAAATCAGCCTCCCCAGAGCCCTGTTTCATCTGAGAAGGTGATTAAGCAGAGAAAAAGCTTTTTTTTTTTGCACTTGGAAAATGCTGAATATTGTCAGTGCTGCTGGCAGCAGGGGAGCAAGGGCAGCAGCAGAGACAGACCAGGTGTCCCAGCCTGAATTGTGCCACCTGGTAACACCAGAGCTGGGCTCTTGTCTGGGATTTCCACGTGCCAAACTGGTGCCAGGTGCTGCCAGAGGGATAACAGGGATCACTGGTGGGGCACACAGCTGCAAATCCTGCCCACACATCTGCTTTCTGATGCCTCTGGGTCAGACGTGTCCCCTGACTTGCTGCACGGTGTCCTTGTCTGATGTGACCCCTGAGACTTCATTTTTCCAGTACTCAGCCCCAATTATTCCTGCCAGTTGCTGTCACATGTCCAGATACCAACATTTTTGTACTATTGCACTATTTCTTCAGAGGTTTACTAAGAACTAAGCTTTTCTGCTCTGTGGGGTGTATCAGGAGGAGGAGAAAGCATGAAAGATCTCTGTTGACCTTATTGTTACCAGCTTTAAACTGTGCTTGGATGCCCTAACTGCTAGAAATAATCAATAAATTAATTCAAAATCTGCTTAAATCAGTGAATATTCTGGGTTGCAAGGAACCTCTAAAGGTTTCAATGTGCTGCTCAACACAGAACCAACTTCCATGGAGTGCCCAGGGAGGTCTGGAGTGCCCATCCCTGGAGGTGTCCAAGGAAGGGCTGGAGGTGGCACTCAGTGCTCTGGGCTGGGGACAAGGTGGGCATCGGGCACAGCTGGGACTGGATGGGCTGGGAGGGCTTTTCCAACCTCAGGGATTCGGGGATTCTGTGAAAATTGGATTACCCTGCTCTGAGCCAAGGTTGGGAGTGTCCACAGCCTCTCTGGGTTCTGTCCCAGCACCTTTCTCTCTCACTTTTTGCTTTGTTTGCATCCTGTTGGAATTCCCTTCCCTGCATCTTGTGCCCATCATTCTTTGGTTTTTCCCTCTGCTCCTCTAAGAAGAGTAGGACTTGATCTTCTCTGCAGCTTCTTTTCAGAATCTGAGCTCAGCCTTGCAGAGAAGTTACATGAGGGCTGGTAAAATCCTGATTCCTCCATGTATTCTCTTTACTGATTACATGGAAAAAGAGTATTCCCAACTTCTGTGAGAAGAGATTCTTGAGATTTTTTTCCCCATTAAAATTTTCCCAACTGAAAACTCTGGGAACAAAAATGAGCTGTTTTGTGGAGATAATTCTGATCCAAATATTTCATATGGATAAGTCTGACTCATTTAATCCTGCACTTGTGATATCTCTGATACCTGGGGAGTTCTCCTGGTTGTTTCTGGAAGTGTAAATAGGAGTTTGGCTGCCCTGTCCAGTGGTGATGGCACTGCTAATTTAGCAAACTGATTGTTGTGGCTTTGGCCCAATCAGTGTTCCGAGAAAACGCCTGGGAATGGTTTGGGAGACAGGATGTGCTCCCATGCAGCAGCATGGATGAGACTGAATCAGGTTTGGCTTTTTTCACTCTTATCTGCCACCACAGTTCCGCCTTTGCTCCCTCAGACACCTCCACAGGCTCCCATCCCAGCCCTGCTCAAAGCAACACAAACTCCTGGTCTGCAACACAAACCTCCCCTTTTTCCAGTTAATTCAAAGTGAAAAAAATCACTGTCAATAAATTAATTATGCCTTAAACCCAAGAGAAAGTCCCCACAAGACTCAGGGCCAGGTGCTCTGCAGCAGGGCATCCTCTACTGCTTGCCCTCAAGGCTGCAGAGCAATTCCTGCTTTTATTGAACATTGGAGTCAGCTTGCTGGTGGGGCTGGTGCATATTCCAGCACAGGAAAAGTTTGGAAATCAAGGCAGGCAGCTTGTCAAAGTCTGTCTGTCCAGTTAGGTCACCAGAGAGGGGAGAAATGCAATCTCTCAGAAGAGTTGTTGTCACCCATTTTCACGTTGGCAGGAAAAGCCAGCCCCTCTCTCCTTGTTGTTTTCTATCCCAACTCAGTTCCTGTCCTTTTTTCCCTCCCCTCCCTGAAGTCAGGGTGTTTTCACTTGAATCTTTGTCCTTGGCATAGCCAAATTCAATATTTTCCTGCACTGCTGAACAACCTTGAGGCAGCCTTGTGCCTGAATATTCATAGAGCTCCTTGGGCAGGTGCTGGAACCACCTTGACTGCTGCACCAACACACTCTGACAGCTTCTTTGCTTTGATCAATTAACTCTCATAAACCTAAGGCAGAGGAATGATGGAGAGGAATATTTTTGGTCAGAAAGGAAGGACTTGATTCAATCAAGATGCTGAAGCAGCCAAGTGAAACCCATAACTCACACAACGGTCTAAGGCTGCAGACCAAGGCCAAGAGCTTCCAGCACCTTCCTACCAAAAGGGGCAGGAGATGGTAAAGACCTTGGATCTGATCAGTGTAAGGTTAGAGGATCCCAGATGACTTTGAGAGTGTTCACTTTTGCTCTGCAAAACATTGTTTGCACTGGACAGCCCTTCCCTAGGTCAGGGTGGTCGCTGGCTGGGTGCCCTGGCTTGGGTGGGGCTTTGCTAAGATGCAAAGCAAACACTCACACACTCCTGCCTGGACTTTGACACTTTGATTTCACAGCTTCCTTGGGCAGCAAAATTTTGGGAGAACAGCTCAAACCCCACTGGTAAAGAGATGTGTTTGAGCTGTGAAGAGCTATCAGTCACTCTGGGTTTTTGTTCCCCCAAAAATATGGACTACAGGGAACAGAACGACTTTGGAGCACAGGTATGTGATACCTCCTGCCCTCCAATTCTTGAAAGAAGAATGAAAAAATGTCAGAAACTTCCCTCCTGAAATGATTTTCTTTTCCTCACCTGGTTTCCATCCCAACTGGCTGCCCCCAGGTCACAGACATTGCCCAAGCATATTGGTTTTCTTGCTGCTATTACTGTTGCACAAAGTTAAAAAAGGGGTTGAAAAGACTGGAAAAATTGAAACAGGAAAAAATTATAATTTTTTCTTTTAATCTGGTAATGGAGATTTCTTCCTTGACAACTTCCCTGCAGTCAAAGGAGAGTTTTGATGGCTTTTACTTCTATTTCAGGTGAGCTTCTGTTTCCTCCTCCTCCTTTCCAAAAATCAGACAGGGTTTTAATTTTTATGCACTTGAGGGGAACAATTACAGAACTGTTTCCCATGGGTGCTGGGGAAACATTTCTGTGGCTGCTGCTGTCCCTCCCAAACTGGTGGCTTGGTGGATGTGCACAGATTTCTGCTGGCTGAGTGCTGGTTCATTTGGCTTAAGATACAAACCAAACTCTGGCATCCCATTGGTGCCTCAAATAACATCTCAGGGGCTAGGCAATTACCCCTCTAACAATGAGTTTATCTCAACAGCTCTCGTGTTCTTTCTGTGCTCCTCCTTCTCCATTTTTGCAGGTGATACTGGGATTTTGGCTGCTTTCTTTAAGCTAAATAATTAGGCCATCAGTGCCTTCATCCCTTTTCCCTGCCAAAAGAAGTCACAGCGAAATACAAAGACCTGGTTTCTTGCTGATGATTTCCCCTTTTGTGCAGTTTATAGGTTGAAGGAAAAAAAAAACCCAAAAAAACTGAGAAATCAAGCGGGAAGTGACATTTAGAAAAAAAGAAATTTTTTAAAACCTCCATTATTTCAGCTGAGTCAATGTTTTGTTCCAGGCTGTGGTGTTTTGATAACCTGGAAATGGTAAGTTCAGAATGGTACTTCAGCAATGTTTCCTAAGGAAATGAGCCTTATCCATCACCCTGTCTGGCCTCCTCTGAATCGTTTTTGAAACTGTGCTCGGTATTTAGGCTTTTAGATCTCTCTCAGATCTTCAGTGAGATTTTGGAGCCCTCAGAAATGCTAAATTCCTACCAAAGTCATGAAAACAGGCTGAGTTAACCACACCGTTAGACGCCAAGAAATCCATCTCTTATAAGAGCGAGCTACAAGAAATGTTTCTTTTTTTTCCATGAATGCTGCTGCTCCCAAAGCTCCAATCAAATATTTTTTCAGCTCACTCTTCCACTCCACGTCCCTGTGAAGTCTCTACAAAAGGAGAAACCCCTGCTCCTGCTTTGTGTGCTTGGATTTTTGTGCTTTGCATCTGCCTGAATCTCATTTTCCATACAGGGATTTCCACCTTCAACAACAGCTCAGTTTAGGTCAGACTTTGTGGGTTTGTCCACAAAACAGTTGGAATGCAAAAAAATAAAACTGGCTCAACCAGTGCTTTTTATTTTTAAGTAAAAACTTGAGTAAACATATGTTTGGTTTCAATCCAGCTTTTTGCTTACTTTTGTTTAATCTGAATGAAAAACCTCCTATTTTTTTCTGCAATGAGCATCAGCTCCACGGGATTTTATACCCATTTTACCCCCAAGAAGTTGTTCAAAGATGTATTCAGGCAAGGACAATGTCAGACCCAACAAGAGTAGAAATAGAGTTAAAATCACCAAAAAAAAAAAATCTTTCCATGTTAACAAATAGCAACATTTTGTCTTGAAATAAGCAATTCAGTGGTGTCTAAATTACCATTTACTGTGCTAGTTCACTTAAGCTACATAATAAAGTAAATAGGTCTATAAATTTGTTTGAAAAAAATCTCAAAGGAGTTGCTGTGAAATTGCTATAATTGCTCTAATTGCCATTATCTTTTTCTATAGGGATATAAGTAGTGGGAAAAAAAAAAAAGAATTGGAAGCATGGAAATATTTTTTGTAAATTGGATTTGATTTGACCAACAGCATTTTCCAAAATATTTTATAAGGGAAAATACACTTAATTTCAGGTTTTCAAAAAGGTGCTGTTTCGGCTGCAAAATGCTGAAGTTTTGGTGCTTTTAACAACAGTTTCATAATTCAGATTTGCACTTGTTTTTCACAGTAATATTTTACCCAACTTTGGGAAAAAAAGTTGTCCAGAAGGATTAAATAAACTCAACATGGAGGGATTATATGAAAATAATCCCTATTTTGGGTGAAGTAGGGGTTTTCTGCTTGTTTTTCCTACTTTGCTAAAAAGTATAAAAGACTTTTTGATTGCCCTTGATTTTTCCTGTAGGTTTTTCTAATATGGCTAAAAATAATCCATCATTCCCCAGGATTTTTCCATGCACGAGTCACCAGTTTCCTCTCTAAAAATAAGGTCTTTGAGGGCCAACTGAAACCTTTTGGAAAAAGTAGAAAGACTTGGCAGTGCTGGACTCTCCCGTTATCCCAGATTGCAACACCCAATTTCTCTCATTTATCTAAGGGTGTCTTGATGGCCTTTGATTCTGAATGGAGAGTTGAACACAAAAATGAAGTGATATTGTGGAATTATATTTTATTTCTGTGGATGGATCTCACCAGAACAGGCTGCACTGGTGTTTTTTGTTTTTTTTTTTTTAAAGAATTGAGATTTTTGATGGTACATTCAGCCTGCAAAGCCCGTCCACCCTTAGTGAAGCTGGCAAAGCTCAGCAGACGCACAAATAATTCAAAGCTTTCGTAGCCTCCAGATATCTTGAGAGAAAAAGGGGAGTTTCTGCTTTTTCCATCTCTCCTGAGATGTGCAGGGAAAGTGAAATGAGTGTACTGCCTTTCAGGGTTGTGGCCGTGGACAGCAGAAATACAGATTGGGCTTGTTAGAGCTGCTAGGCGAGACAAGGAATGTGCTGCACTAAAATGTGAATTTCATGTCTTTTTTAGACAGGTACAGACTCACTTAAAGAAGCAGTTGATAAAGGAGCTGACCTTTTAATGAGAAAACAGTAAACAAAAGTATTGAGCCCGTGGAGGGGAGCTTTTGATAAATGAACAGACTGGTAACGAGAACACGCTTCTTGTGCATCCAAACCCCAAATTAAACGGAGAACTGAGGTGGTAAAAATAGATACTGGCTGCTTCAGAGCAGCTTTCAGTGCATGAAATAAGGCTTGAACATTTGCAAACAAATTAGGCTGTGTGTTGGGAGGGTTTCTGATTTTCTTCTTTTTAAAGATTACTCACTAGACCATTTTTTGATAACTCAAAGGCCTGTCCATGAATTGGAGGTCAGTGACACAAGGAAAATGCTTTGCCAGGAATGATCCCAGAATCCCTGAGGGTGGGAAAGACTTCCAAGGGCATTGAGTCCCAGCTGTGCCCAATGCCCACCTTGTCCCCAGTCCAGAGCACTGAGTGCCACCTCCAGCCCTTCCTTGGACACCTCCAGGGATGGGCACTCCAAATCTCCTTGAGCAGCCCCTTCCAAGGCCTGAGCTCCCTTTCCAGGAAGAAATTCCTGCTGGTGTCCAACCTGAAGGGACTGATGGTGCCCAAGCACTGTAAGAGCCCACCTGACTGATGTGAAGGTGGGACTGGTGGCTTTGCAGACACCCAGACTTTCTCAATGTGGACAAGTTGCAAGTGAGGTCTTCTCGATCAGAGCACATTCCATGGCAGAAATGCACCTGGATTCATTTTCAATGACGTGGCAAAAGCTTTAAAAGCCCTTCCCTGGAGGTCTGGTTACGCTATCCCAGTGTGCATTGAAACATCAGAGGCCATGGATGTGTGGGAAGGAAATGAGGAGATGTTGGAATGTCCAAGATGTGGGGGAATGGTGGGCGCAGTGAAATATTTGGGACTGGCATGTGTGTGTTTTAGCAGGGAGAAGGAGAAAGTGAGGAAAAGCAGCTGGTGAGGAAGGAGGAAGGAGGAAATAGGAAAGAGGAAAGAAGAAGAGAGAAGGAGGAAAGAGGAAGGATGAAGGAAGGAGGAGGAAGGAGGAAGGAGGAAGGATGAAGGAGGAAGGAAGAAGGAAGAAGGAGGAAGAAGGAAGAAGGAAGAAGGAAGAAGGAGGAAGGAGGAACGAGGAAGGAGGAAGGAAGAAAGATGAAGGAAGAAGGAGGAAGGATAAAAGAAGAAGGTGGAAGGATGAAGGAGGAAGGAAGAAGGAGGAGGGAAGAAGGAGGAAAGAAAGAAGGAGAAAGAAGGAAGGAAGAAGGAGAAAGGTGGAAGGAAGAAGGAAGGAGACACTCCAACAACAAAGAGAAGGGACTGTGTTTGTATTTGAGGAGTGACAGGAAAGAATTTGCAGGATCCAGCCTTGTCTGAGTTTGTTCATAGGATGAGATAGTTTTTTTTGTGGTGTTATCCAGAGTATTTCTGTTTAATTCCTTTTAAATCTGGTGGCAAAACAGCCTCTTATCTTTGAGCTGTAGCTTCCTTCTCTTTGTCCAGCATGAAGTTTT
The DNA here is from genome assembly GCA_013399225.1 of Rhipidura dahli. NCBI lineage: Eukaryota > Metazoa > Chordata > Aves > Passeriformes > Rhipiduridae > Rhipidura > Rhipidura dahli. Next base: position 51,794 of record VXAC01008791.1, on the reverse strand, counting down.
GCAGGTTGGGTTGGATGAGGCTTGGAGCAACCCAGTCCAGTGGAAGAAGCCACCAAACAGATGTTAAGGAAAGCCTGGAATATTCAGCCTAAAGAGGGTGAAGGCCAAAAGTGTTGACATGGGTGGAGAGTGGGAAATCCCATGGATCTCACACAATGAAATTGGTTTTAAAACAGCTGATTTTTTTTTTTTTAATTTTAAAACAAGTAAGTTTTCCTTTAACAGCAGGAAGGGGGCTTTGTGTCTTCTGAAGCTTGTTGCCCCTGGGAGGCTGTAGATTTGGATAATATCAGGGAATCTGCAAGTTTGGCAAACCCCCTGAATTGTAGAATGGCCTGGGTTGAAAGGAACAATAAAGTTCATCCAGTGCCACCCCAGCCATGGCAGGGACACCTCCCACTGTCCCAGGCTGCTCCCAGCCCCAATGTCCAGCCTGGCCTTGGGCACTGCCAGGGATCCAGGGGCAGCCCCAGCTGCTCTGGGCACCCTGTGCCAGGGCCTGCCCACCCTGCCAGGGAACAATTCCTGCCCAACATCCCATCCAGCCCTGCCCTCATTTGGCTTAAAGCACAGAAAATGCCTTTGAATAGACAGAGTTAGACCCTCCAAGGGTCAGATTACACAGGAATAAGTGGGGAAGAGATCCCCAGCTCATGTGCTCCCCTGTCATGGCATGGGAGGGCACTTTTTACATTTTGTTATATTTTTCCAGCTGTCCAATAGACACATTTCTCTTTTTGAAGCCATGGACACATTCTCTGAGGCTCACAGGGGGTCCATCAGAAGCAGACAGATGCTAAGAAAGAAATTTTGCCTCTCCTCTGAGAGAATGTTGTTCATGTAAATGCTGCGATCAGTTGACATCAGAGATGATTTGGCCCTAATTCTGTGCTAAAAAAACAATTTCTGAGTTCAAATATAGAGTCTTACATTTATTTTTTTCCTAGCCTTGCTAGTTTCCAAGGAGATCTAACCATGTAGATTGTCTGCAAAGGTGGTAATTAGCCAGCAATGAACAAGATGGACACAAAGAACTTATTGGCAAAAATCAAAATTTCCAAGCAGTTCTATCAGAGCATTCTGATCAGTTCTTTTCAGACATCCTAATTTGCCTCACACCATGGTTTTGTAAACAACTGGCTTTCAGATCAATGCTTGAGCAAGAAAAATGGAAAATGTCCTCAGATGGATGCAGATGGGAATTTTTTTTTTCAGGATATCTGGCAATTAAAAATAAGATCTGACAAATTTGACTGCCTATAAATAATAACTGTTGGGGTTTATAACCCAGTGCTCAGAAAAAATGACAAAGGGAGGAGCAAAGGCCGTGTATAAAACACAGTCCCCCTTTTATGCAAGGAGTGAGAAACCTTGGATTCACCTTTGGAGTAAAGCAAAGAGAGGAACTGACTTGGGCTTCCTTTGTACTTGGTGTGAGTGAGGAAGGGTGAAGGACAGGTAGGAAGGGTCTTTACTCTCACTGACTCTCTTGGAAATATCACCTGAATTTCTTTATTAATCTAACCCACTGATATAACATTGTTTCAGTATATAATATCTGTATTTTCCTCCTTAGAAAAGGTGCTGTTTAGTTGAGAAATATTCACTTAGTTGGACGAAAATATATAGATTTTAAGCTAGAATATTATGTTCAGTAAAATTCTCTGTTAGATTTCCTCATAGTCTCTGTCACAGTGTAACTTTCAGGCACATCTGGAGTCGTGCTAAAGGAGCAACTTTAGAAAATAAGTCCTTTGCAATATCACCAGTGGAAGGGTCAGTGTGGCTGAGAGTTACCTGGACACAGCCTGTGTAGAGAAAACTGGGAAACCTTCCAGTTTACAGCTGGATTGTCACTTTGGGAAGTTGGAGTGAGGCAGGGGTTTCTCTCTTCTGCTGTGTTCCAAGGGAAAGGAGGAGAGGAAATGGCCTCCAATTGCCCCAGGGGAGGCTCAGGGTGGAGATTGGGAACAATTTTTCCCTGCCAGAGTGGGGAGGCCTTGGGATGAGGTGCCCAGGGAGTGGTGGAGTCGCTGTCTCTGGGAGTGTTCAGGAGGAGTCTGGATGTGGCCCTTGGGGACAGGCTTTGGGGGGATGCTGCTGCTGCTGGGCTGGCACTGGGTGCTCCTGAAGGGCTCTTGATGATTCTGTGATTCTGTGATCATTATTATGATTTTCAAAAGGCCTGGATGAAGTTTTTGACCTTTCTTCTGACTTTCACACTTCCACGTATCCTGAAATGGATCTCCTTGGTGTTAACAAATGGATATTTATTTCCATCTACACAGAATATGTGGGAGTCATGTGTGAAGTGAATAGTGAGGACCTGAGGTGTGTGGAATACAAAACAAGCAATGTGCATTCAGGAGGAGTGGGGGAGATGCACTTTTTTCTTTTTTCTTTTTTTTTTTTTTTTCAGTATACAAACACAATTTTTTTCCCATTGGATACTGAACTCTGAAATGGTGACTAAACCCTTTATTTTGGGGCTGTTATTCCTCCTCCAGCTTGTGAGACTGGTATTTTGTACTGTTCATGTGTACATGGAGCTGCATCAGACATTTTTATCTGATGCTTCCTCGAGCCGGCAACAGGGAGCAGCAGCAGAACAAACATTTCCCTCTGGCTGCTGGACACAGCCCCGGAGCTGCTGTTTTCCTCTGGAGCCCAAGAAGGCAGTGAGTTTGTAAATCAGGATTTGTGTTGGAAGCTGAAATGATCAGCAGCACCAAAGTGAATTGGAGAAAACATTATTTTATATAATCCCAGCCTGTGTCAGTGGAGAGGGTTGGAGGGGGCGAGTAGGATTTACCTGCCCACATTCACAGCACTGGGAAGGTGGCCTGGATTGAGAGGTTTTTCCCTCTCTTTACACCTCTGCTAGTGGAATAAAAGAGATAACAGCCTAAGAACTTTCTGTGGATTGTTATGTAATAAGATATTGGGCTCCTCACATTCCTCATTCTTGTACAAGAACTCTGAAGAGAGCTTCAGCAGAGGGTCCCCAACACGATTCTCTGAGGTTTGATAAATCTGGGATTGGCAGCAAAGAGAATTCCTGCAGCACGGGCACCTAGGCCTTCCAAGGTGTCAGAGATCACCTCTAAAAGACAGAGTCACTTATGGACCTTCAGGATCAGGCTGAAGGCACCACAGAGGGTCACTGGTGCCACCTCCCTGCTCAGGAGCCAGAGCTGGACACGGCACCCCAGAGGTGCCTCCAGGGCTGGCACAGGGGCAGGATCACCCCATACCTGCTGGGAATGCTCTTCCCAACACACCCCAGAGCATCACAGATAGAGAAAGGGAATGTGTAACAACCCACGCTGGGTGTTATTTGTGTGGGTACCAAACAAGCTGCAGCCGGGTTTCTAAATTCATCTTAAATTTGGGGTTGATCCACACAAGGAGCCGATGGCCTGACCCACCACAGAGCTGCCCCCAGGGCACGGACCTTGCTCTGATAAGGTGTTTATTATCTCTGTCCTCTTACACAGAACAACATCTCCAAGCCCCGAATAAGAGCTGATGTGATAAATGCCCATCAGGTACAGCGGATTTGCTGGCCCCAGCAGGCAGTCTGACCTCAGGGCCATTCGCAGGGAAATGAAGTACAAGCTCCTGTTGTAGGGATGGGATTGCTAAATGGGAAACCTCTTCCTTTTCTTCTGTGATCGCTGTAACAAATTGCCTGACTCGCTGGCTTCCACCTTCTTTCTCCTGCAATTACCTTGATTATTTGCTTTTACTTTAGCATTAGTACAACTTGTGTCTGGTAAAGCTTGGCTGTGGAATCAATGGATGGATCAATCAAATCCTCACTCACCCTGCTCATCCCCTCAGTCCAGTTTGAGTCTGCTGGTGTTACTGGGTCCAGTCAAAATTAAAATCAGCAGCTAAAACCTGCAGCTGGGTGCACTGGTGTGTTCGTAGGAGGCAGAAATATTTTATCTCCCCATTGGTGAGGGAAAAACAGTGTTCAGTGTTGTTCACATAATTGTCCCTCTGTTTAATCTTCTGAGGTGTTATCCCAGTAACATTAATGCAAATAAAGCTGGCCTGGAATGCAGTCTGAGGGAAGCAATGGCTTAGTCAGGAGTGGCAGAGTGACATTTCAGGGCCATACTATGCCGTGCATCAGATCCAGCAATTTTAAAAGACCTTTTTGACCTTTTGATTAAAAAAGACTCCCAGCATTTGTTCATCTCCACCTCCTCATAAAACTGTCACTGTTTTCAGTCCTTCTGTTGCGTTCTCTTCCTACTTAAAATGAAATGAAACTGTTGGCCTCTGGTGAAGTGACTTGGAGCTGGAGAACCAGCCTGCATCCACAGGAGTGCACACCCACCCTCTGTTTTCCTGGGGAAAGCCAGGACCAGTGGACAAACAGGGGACTAGGATTCTGTCCCTGGCATCTCTGGCCTAGCAAGGCACTTCATGCTGGGCCCAGTATAGGCTTCATATCCGGTTTTACTCGGTGAAGTGCTCAACTTGCCAGGTCCAAAAGCACAGGATGAACTTGCCCTGGACACTTTGGATTCTTGGCAACCTGTGTGAAATAATAGAATGTCCTGAGCTGGGAGGGACCCCCAGGGATCACCCAGTGCCAGCCCTGGCCCTGCCCAGACCCCCCAGCAGCCCCAGCCTGGGCATCCCTGGCAGCGCTGCCCAAACGCTCCTGGAGCTCTGGCAGCCTCGGGGCCGGGGCCATTCCCTGGGGAGCCTGGGCACTGCCCAGCTCCCTCTGGCGGAAGAACCTTTCCCTAAATATCCCCCTAAACCTCCCCTGGCCCAGCTCCAGCTGCTCCCTGGCTGCTGTCCCTGCTCACAGGAGGTGAGGCTTTTGTCCAAGTGGCCACTGCTGAAGTGGCCTGGCGCTTCCACAGAGGGCTCAGAGAGGATCAGAGGAAAAAAAAAAACCCCAAAACTGTAAAAGCTGTTTCTGTAATGTAGCAAAATCCAGGCCAAATTATTTAATAGAATCCCAGGATCCCTGAGGCTGGAAAAGCCCTCCCAGCCCAGCTGTGCCCGATGCCCACCTTGTCCCCAGCCCAGAGCACTGAGTGCCTCCTCCAGCCCTTCCTTGGACCCCTCCAGGGATGGGCACTCCAAACCTCCCTGGGCAGCCCCTGCAAGTTTCCTACGGCTCAGGCTGTGCCAAGCTCCCTGCTGGGGATGGATCTGGGTGCTGGTGAGAACTCCTGGGCTCTCTGTGCCTGCAAATTCCAAGCAGTGGCCGCACAGGGCAGAGGGAGCTGCCAGGGAAGAGGTGTGGGAGCTGCTGCACCAGCTGCCTCCATACAGGGGGGTCCCATGGTGGGGGAACTCAGCGGGAGATGATTTTCCACTGAGGGAGTTGGGAAAGGGGCTCAGCCTGCAGCAAAGGAGGCTCAGGGGGGACCTTGTGGCTCTGCACAGCTCCCTGACAGGAGGGGCAGGGAAAGGAGGAGAGGAAATGGCCTCCAACTGCCCCAGGGGAGGCTCAGGGTGGAGACTGGGAACAATTTTTCCCTGCCAGAGTGGGGAGGCCTTGGGATGAGGTGCCCAGGGAGTGGTGGAGTCGCTGTCTCTGGGAGTGTTCAGGAGGAGTCTGGATGTGGCCCTTGGGGACAGGCTTTGGGGTGATGCTGCTGCTGCTGGGGTGAGGGTGGCACTGGATAATTTTGTCTCTCTCCAAAGATTAAGAAACATCCAATTAGTTCCATGGTGGAAAACCAAAGGGAAATACAGCTGAGGAAAGACAGCCTTCTTTTGGTGTGAATATTCTGATATTCTAAGGAGATTACAAATTCACAGCACTTAGAAATTAAAAATCCTATTCCTACTATGGAGACAGGTAAAAAAATCCCATTTCTGGCTCTCCTAAGTCCATCACTGTGCCCTGAACCCCCAAGGTTTTTCCTATTGCAGTGCTGTTCCTCAGGAGCTGTTCCAGTTGCCTTTCCTGCAGCTAAAAGTTTCTTTCAGAATGGAACCCTTGAGGTGCATCTTCCAGACTGGGATCTGTAACATCCTGGCCAGTTTTTTTAAAACTGCATAAATACAACATATTCCCTCTTTTTAAAAATGTATTTATTTTATTTTTAATGGCCGTGCTGATATTTAGCTTTTAATAAATCCACTTCCTGCTAGCTGCTAATTCCAAAGGAACTTCTCCCAATGAAAAAGGACACTCGGAGGATTGCAAGTATTTAACTTTTCTCCTGGCCCTTGCAAACGTCAGGATGAAAGGAGTGTGATGATCACTCTGTTGACAAGGGGTATAATTAGCATTTGCTTACTCTTCATAGTTCCTGCTCTGGGTGAAGTGGTGGATGGGTGACAATCCTTGGGAATGGAAAAGGGAAGGGAGAAAGGAATGGAAAAGGCTTTGGAAAGGGAGAGAATCTGTTGTTATAAATGAGGGAATTTAAAGAGGGCAAAAGCATAAGAAGAGTTCAATAGATGTGGGAAATAATCACAGTTCCAGCTGCAAATAAAGCAGCAAAGAAGACTCAGGCTGTGTATCAGGACTGGGTTTTTTATTTCTTTCCTCCAGGCTTTTCATCCTCAGTAACTTTTCTGGCTAAACTAAAAAGGGAATACAGTGATGTCCTGCTTGCTCTGGGATGTCTCTGAATGGAAAATCCAGTTTTGATGATCTGTCATTTTCCTTGGCTTTTTTTTAGAGCTCCTTTTAAATTTTAGAGCTTCACAGCACGGGGTTTGTTACAAAAATGGTGGAAATCAATACCATCACAATATCTTGTTTTCTCAGGTTAAGGTTAAACCTTCAGCACCAAGAAGGACAATCTGAAGGTTTTGTGCAGGAACTTTTCAGGAAGAACATTTCATCTCCATCTCTGTGTTTTCCATTGTGCCCTTCCAAGAATCCTTTTTCTGTCAGATCTCTTGGCCTCTTTCCCCATTTGTCGAGCTGCTAAGTGGAAAATGAAGGTGCAGCTGAGCAGCAGATGATCTGGTCCTGTGACGTGGTTTTTATTCAGCCAGGAATTAAAAGTTCTTCCCCAATAATTTACTTAATAATTATTTCTTTTTGCCATCTTAAATGTCATTCTTAAAATATCTCCTTGATTACACTGTTCTGTCTTGTAACAGCAGATTTAGCTTTATGCTGTGTAGTAAATAATTCTGATTATTTTGTCTAATCACTCGCCATAGCAAGCAATTAATTTTTATGTAAATACACCTGATGTGCCTTCATTAAAACCTGAGGGACAAAGTTGTAGGGTTGTCCTAGGTTAAAAATAGATGTATTTAAGTATTCTGTTACCACCAGCTGTGGGCCATTAGCTGTTATCACCTGCTAAGGACCCACCCCTGATAACAGACAATGGGCCATCAAGAAACCACCACATGACTCATGGACTTATCTCACCCTATTGTGAGATGCTCCACCCAGGAGGGGGAGTCGGGCATTCCCACCTGGATAGCAGCTGCCCTTGGAACTGCCTGGCCTCAGCCCTGGCTGCTGGGTGACCAGAGGACAAGAGCCACCACGGACCTTCAGCTGGAGACCGGACCTTCCATCAGATCATCACTTCAACTGGACCACTTCATTTGGACTGCTGGCACCACCCTAATAGGGTATCAGGTTATATCTGACATTGTCTGTGCTTTTTCCTTATATTATTTTGCTTGTTTCTAATTTTTTCTATTAATCTCAATCCTGACTTGTGACCTCCCACTGGTTTGTTTTCAAACCAATACAAGGGAATGTTTTGGGAATGTTTGGGGAATACTCTCTCACATCCAGTCCAGCTCAGCCAGCCCAGCTTTCCTGACAGGGATGTTCAAATCTTTTGCCTCTTGGTGAAGCCTGTCCTGACAAATACCTGCTGAGTCCTTTTATTTTAAAAAATATTTATTTTACCTTTAACAATCTTCAGCTTGAGGATGCTGTTTAGGAAAAACCCCAATCCTACTAAAATGTTAGCAGGAGCTGCTGCTCCCAGGTTATTAAAAGGCACAAAAAACCAGCCATTAACTGGTGGGGACCAGTGATTAAGAAAATCTTGCACAACTCAATGTTGGGTGGATTATTCAGTGCTCAGTCATCCTTTGTGCTTCCTAATCTTGGGAATATATAAAAAGGTATAAGCTTAATTCAAAAATTGCCTTTTGGTTGCAGAACTTTTTCAAAGCATCTCAACTTTTGTTTTCCTAGCACACAAAACTCTGAAAACTTAAGAGGGACGCAAATTAGAAAGATCAAGGACATGAAGTTGATTTTTCTCTGTTAATACTGATTTCTAAAAATATTTTCTTTCTGTTAATGGTTTAGTTGAGTCTGTTCTAAATTCTGGACAAACACCAATGTAGCTTTTCACTTTGGTGAAGTTTAAAAGAAAAAACCCTCATTGCATTTAGGGTTTTGAAACTGAAATTGGCTCTACAGTCATGACAGAGAAGAAATGCTGGTTTTGTTTTGAGATTCTCACATGATGGGTGCTTCTAGAAAGTGAAAAACCCTGGTAAGTATTCAAAGACCTGTGGGCAGGACGGTGAAAATTCCTTTTCAGGAGTATTTTGCCTGCTTGCTCTTCCTGTTCAGGCTCCCTGTCTGGGCTGAGTCATAGAAATCTGAATATATTCGTGCCTGTTGTCCCCATCCAGACCTTAATTTTCATTTGTTCTGTAACCTGCCTTAGGTGGGTGATTACAAAAATGAGTAGGAAAGCTTTGTAAGGTTTTGTCTCCAAGCATGGCTGGCTTGCAGCTGAAACAGGAGGTGTTTAATGGGCATCCAGCGCCACCGAAATGTAGCCTTACATTTGAGTGTGGGCTCATTATAAAAACACGGGAACAGCACTTGGAAATTGCTAATCTAGAAAGTGCTTTGAATCACACTCTTTTTGTTGGGTTTTTTTTAATTTTTTTTTCTCCCCAGTTGCCTAAAAAACCAAGAAGATTTCTTTGTGGTGTGTTTTATCCTGCACTGGAGCTTGGCAGGCAGGTGCAACTCACTCAGTGCTGAGATCAAGATACACTTTTAAATTAAGCTGATTGCTTTAAAGCCATAGATTATCAGGCTCGATAAAGCTGGGAACCACAGATTCCATGGAAACCAGAAGTACCTTAATTAATACAGATCTAAAATCAAAATCCCAGGATCCCTGAGGCTGGAAAAGCCCTCCAAGATATCAGAGTCCCAGCTGTGCCCCGATGCCCACCTTGTCCCCAGCCCAGAGCACTGAGTGCCACCTCCAGCCCTTCCTTGGACACCTCCGGGGATGGGCACTCCAAACCTCCCTGGGCAGCTCTTGCCAAGGCCTGACCACCCTTTCCAGGAAGAAATTCCTCCTGAATGTATATTTCTTCATTGCAATCCTCCCTTGCAAGTAATTTCCTGAGTAATTATACCTGCTGTCCTTGGGGAGCCTGGAAATCCGGTGCAACTGACTGGCTTTAAGAAACAAAGCAAAACATCCCCCAAAACCTCCAAGAAACGGAGGTTCATTCATTAAAATGAATAAATAAATAAACACTGAAAAAAATTGAAGCTCTTGTTTCAGCTCTGTGCCCATCTCCCAAAATGATTTCTTGGTCCCAGCTGTAGTGTTTGGGTTGGGGTTTGCAGCTGCTCACCCACAACCTGCCCACACCCATCCTGTGAAATCCCAACCTGCAGGACACTTCCTGACTTTTCTGCCTCCTTCCTGACTTTTCTGCCTCCTTCCCAGCCTAAACTTTGACCCGTGGCTGTTTGAAAACTTGCAGGTAAAGCTGGCCAGGGAATAATTTGTGGTTTATGGCAGCTTCTGTGCTTTTTGTGAGGTTGTGAAGTTTTAATTCTGCGCTGCAGGAAAATCAAACCCTTAGAAATGCTTCTTGGGAAACATCCCCCGTGGAAAACATCCCTTTTTGTCTTGGCAGGATCAGATATTTCAAGCTGGCTTCCCTTCTGCAGTCCCTCTGACATGAGATCCCACCTTAGAAACCCCTTTCAAGTGCTGCTTTTCCTGAAACTGGAACTCGCCTTGCTAAACATTTTGGCTTGCAAAGAAAAACACTTTTCAAGATGTTTTTTGGTCAGAACCATTCCAGCAGGTTTGACCTCCCAGGGTGCTTGTCCCCTGCTTCCCTATATGTGAAAACAACATAAAATATAGGGACTTAAGGGGATGTAGGACCTTCCTTTGACTCTCCTCGTGTCAATTTATTTGGAGCATGAAGCTACCAGAGGAAAAACAGGGTGGGATAAAGATTTTGTGCAAATTCTGTAGAAACCCCTTGAAGTTTTGCACATCTCTGGACGCTGGGAGCCTGGGGAGAAATCCGGGAAGCGAGGAGGAGCGAGACAAGAGCTGGATTGAGAGAAGTGCAAAATGTTTCCCCAGCTTTCCTGTGCCTGTGCCTTTCCCCTCTCATATTTAACCAAGCTGTTACTCACACCGAGCTGTCTGGGCTCCCCATGTGAGAGGCACCACCTTGTGCCAGAGCTCTGAGAACCAGCCGAGGTCTGCACCAGGCTCATCAGTGCCTGGAACATCATCTCCCACCCAGGACCCGCCAGCTGTTGTGCCCTACATCAAAAACCAACCACGGGGGAGCAAGGGACTGGAGGAAGAGATTTTCTGGGACGAGCAGAGAGTGAGGGAGTGGAGGTTTTTCTGGGTTACCTCTGATTTCAGAAGGCACTAATGTGACTATTAAGCACTGAGCAGCCTTTGATCTGTGAGTCATTCCTGTTCTGGGCCCAGCCAGGGCGCATCTGCTCCCTTTGATGCACGGGGCCACGCTCTGCTCTCTGCCTTCCCCAGGGCTCTGGCACTGGCTGCAGTGTGTTCAGTGGACACCAGCAGAAGTTGCCTTGGCAATGGCTGGGAACTTCACCGAATCCCAGAAGTTTTTTGGCAGCAGATGCTCTCATCGATGCAATTTGCTGTTGAGGCTGCTCAGACAACTGCAGCGTGTGCAGCACATTAGGAATGATCTAAAGCAGAACATTTATGCTGTTGGGTGACACCAGAAGTACAAATCAGTCTCTTCTCTGCTCCAGCTGGAGCACTGCTGCTCCCCCTCTGTCACATCCACTCTCTCAGTCCATTCACTGCAGGAACCTGCCCACCTCCCTGGTGACAAGATCCAGGCAGGTTGACCTGTTGTCTCTTGGCACCGTCCATCCCACTGTGCTGTGCTCCCTCCTCCATCCCTCCGAGTCCTGCTCAGTTTTCCCTCCCCAAAATAGCCCCTTTTGTTTGCTTGGAGGGGAAAATATAGCATCTATGCTAAATAAAGCCTATCCAAATGTGTTCTGTTTGGCCCTACCCTTCTGTGGTGGGGGGATGGATTAAAGGTTGTTTATACCCTGAAATAAGCCAGAAGTATTTACTGATTTTTATTGCTGCTGCTGCAGTGAGTCAATGTATTAGGACAAAATGCTATTTAGAGCAATGAAAGGGATGGATACTTCAGTGACAGCATTGATTTTGACCTAACACAGACTGATGTCCCGTGCTGGCACAATGCAGCTCACAGCCAAACGAGATCTTCGCTTGCTGCAATGGAAAATTATTAAAAAGCAGCCCTCAGTAAGTGCATTAACATATGGTGATGTGGCTGTGGCTCTTCTGTCTGCACTCCACAGGCTCATGGAGAACGTGTGAAGCTCTCCCCTCCCCCAGCTCCTTATCCACACATTTCCCACTTAGAGAAGAGCAAGTGAAAAGAGGCCAGAGCTCCTGTTTCAAACTTCTGTGTTGGACACCAGTTTGGACTCTGCCTCCAGTTGCCCAAGGCCAAAACTGGATCCATCTCTCCCATTTAGACTCCAAGATAGAGGCGGCCCAGAGGAAAACATTTCCATCATTGGAGGTGTTCAACGTGGCTCTGAGCAACCTGGTCTGGTGAGAGATGTCCCTGTCCATGCCAGTGGGGTTGGACTATGATGTCTTTGGAGGTCCTTTCCAATCCAAACTGTTCTGATTCCTTCCCCTTTCTTGACAACCTATTATTTAAATAAACCTCATCAGCCATGGCTAGCTGGCTGTGTTTGCAAAGCTAAATAAAAATCCTCCACGGCTCCACGTGCAAGATTGATCTGGAGGTAATTTCAGTTCACTGCCCCATTTGTACATAGAATTTCAGTGCTGCTGAGATCCAGGGCAGCCAAAACTGCACTCTGCAATTCATGGAAGGAATGGAAAAGATATGTTAACAAAGAGAGCAGCAGCCATAGAACCAGCCTTGACTCCTGGCTTCCAGTTTCCCATTCCAGGGATAAATCATAAAAGCAGAAGGGTTGGAAGGACCCTTAAAGATCAACTTCCACTAGGCCAGGTTGCTCAGAACCACATCCAGCCTGGCCTTGGACGCTTCCAGGGATGGGGCAGCCACAGCTTCTCTGGGAAAACTGTGCCAGGGCCTCATCACCCTCACTGTAAAAAATCTCTGCCCTATATCTAATCTAAATCTGGCCTCTTTTAGTTTAAACCCATTACTCCTTGTCCTATTGCAACAGCACTTGGCTTTGTTGAGCTCAAACCTCATGAGGTTTGCATGGCCCCATTCCTGAGCTTGTCTAGGACCCTCTGGATGGCAAGTAAAACTCCTAAATAATCTCCTAAATGAGATTCCTCATCTGATCAAGACCTTCAGTGATGCATTTGGTAAATGATTTTCAACTTTTGGCTCTCCAGTGAGAAGCAGGTACATTTTGAGAACTGGTGTTTCCTGGCATCTGGATAAATCCCCAGTGAATTCTAGGTACCTCCACCCAAGCCTCAGAAACGTCCTGTGTTTAACATCATCCATGTAGAATTTCTGGTGGACTCAGGTTCTCATCAAATCCCTACAACCCCTTTAATCACGGGTAAAAGTCATTCAGGCTCTTACTAAAGGCTCACAGAAACACACACACACAAAAAGAAAAAAACCCCAAAGTAAGTAGGACAGTAAAAGAAAACCATTCTGAGAGTAGGAAAGTGAAGCAATTAAGTAGATGCTTGCTTTCTTCCAGAAACTCCAATCTTGGGGTTTTCTGAAGGAAATACAAATAAAAGGAAGCACCTCCTTCATTTCTGGCAAGACCAGCCTGTCCCAATCCATTGTGCTTTCCAACAGACTCCTCAGCTTTCATAAAAAGCCTTTTCAAAAACACAAATGAACTTCAGTCACGCTACAGAGCAAGGAATGTTTAAAAATCTGAGCTCTCCCAGCCACTGAGGGCTTTTTTAGGGGAAATCGCTGGTGTTTCAGCACAGCTGGAGAGCCTGGGGCACAGGAAAGGGTTGTAATGACCCCTCTGGAGCTGTGACTCTCCCACAGCTCTGCAGCCACTGGCACAAAGCAGCTCTTGCCAGTCTCCTGCTGCAGGAGGATTTGCAACCTGCCAGGGGACAGGGAGTCCTGGAGAGACAGCTGGGAGTGAGGAAAACTGGGAGAGGAGAGGCAGCTGGGAGAGAAATCACAGAATCATGGGATGGGTTGGGTTGGAAGGGACATTAAAGCCCATCCAGTGCCACGCCAGCCATGGGCAGGGACACCTCCCACTGTCCCAGGCTGCTCCCAGCCCCAGTGTCCAGCCTGGCCTTGGGCACTGCCAGGGATCCAGGGGCAGCCCCCGCTGCTCTGGGCACCCTGTGCCAGGGCCTGCCCGCCCTGCCAGGGAACAATTCCTGCCCAAGATCCCACCTAACCCCACTCTCTGGCAGTTTGGAGCCATTCCCCCTTCTCCTGGCACTCCATCCCTTGGGATTAGTCCATCTCCATCTTTCTTGTGGAGTCCCTTCAGGTCATGGAAGGTCACAAAGAGGTCACCCTGAAACCTTCTCCAAGCTGACCAAACAATCCAATTTAGATGATCCACAAGGTCCCTTCCAACCCAAACCATTCCATGATTTTGTGGTGACCCAGCCACCTCCCTGGGCCATCAGTCCCAGGGCTTGACCACCCTTTCCATGAAGAAATTTTTCCAAATAGCCAAACTCAAAGTTCCCCGTGTGTGTCCAGAGGTGAGAGTCAGCCAGTGCTCAATGTCTTTTAGGGTGAGGTCTGAATGCTGCTCACTTGGTGCTCTCAGGGGAGTTTTGAATTGTGTGAAAAAGTGATTTTCTTTCACCAGCTGCTGCTTTTTGGCTGCTTTACACAAGTGGAGAGAGGGCTGTGAGCTCTTGATTTCTGTGCCTGCAGGGCCAGGGCAGCACTTGGGGGGTGAGAGAAGGAGGGAAGAGGGAAGGAAGAGAGAGAAGGAGGGGATTAGGGAGAGAAGGTTTCTCTGCCCAAGGCTGGCACCTTGCACTGCACAGTGTCCTGGGAAGGAGTGAAATCCCCCTCTGGAATGCAGTGCCTCGATACTTTCCTGCTTTATTTTGCTCTTGCTTTCCAACTGTGTGACCTGAGCAGGCTTCCCTTTGCTTGCTGAATAATACAGCTTTCCTTTCTCCCATCTTTTCCTGGGAAAGATCTGTTCTGTCCTTTTGTGTCCACATCTTTGTGCATCCTCTTTGATTGCCCAAACTCTCCTGCATTCAGTGGCTCTGTCGGTTCCCAGATGTTTATTTGCATTTATATATCCACACCCTAGGCCTCCTCCCCACCAACCCCCAACTTTTGTAAAAACATATAAATATTTGAAGCTGAAGCCCATGAATGTAATTTCCCCACTTTTGTTATTTTTTTTTTTAAGAAGTGCTTCAAACACTGCAGTGGTGATGGTGGGGAGCAAACAAAACCCTGCAGAACCCACACTGGGATGGAGCCTTTTTATTGTGCCTTAATAAGGGAAGGGCTGCATTGCTGCTGCAAAATGAGTTCAGTGTTATGTTCCCTCAGCATATGGAGGCTTGTTTGATACTGACTTGATTAGGGCTCTCCTGGGATCCATTCCACATCCTGCCCATTTGTTTCCTGAGACAGGGATCGTGCCTGAGCCCCCTCCCTGCCCTCTGGAAATGACTGGTTGCCCTCAGCCCAGAAGGACGGAGCAGGGAGGGAGGTGTGGTGGGATGACAAAGCCTGTGCTGATGGCAAGCAGGGAAAGGCTCCTGGAGGGGAAAATTCAGCCTGCAGACACCCTGAGGAAGCTTCCCCTTTATCCCCCAGCCCTTACAAATGTGCTGTCAGGCACAACTTCCTCGTCAAGTGCTGGGCTTGAAAGCTGAGACAGGTGCAAGGAAGGATGAGATGCACGGGGAAATGAGGAGCTGTGGGTACATGTGGGCACGAAAAGGAACACTTCAGCAAAAAAAAAAAAAAAGAGCTGGATTTCTATTCTGGGGGTTTGTTGCTTTTTTGTGTCTCCTTTGCTCCGAGATAGGGCTCAGATGTATTTCTCCTTTGCTCAGAATGCTGGCAACTTTCTTTTGGGCTTGCACAGGAATCAGAATGAGAAACAGGAGGAAATTATGGGGCTGCTAAGGCTTGGAGGCCTGAAAGAAACCTGAACAAGAGGGGAGCGGCTTGTTTTGTACAGGGTAGGGAACTGCTCCTGGAGCTACACTCACATGGGAGGTAAGGTGACTCCTCACTGCCTGTGGAAGGTAATTATACCTTCTAATAGATCAACTCGCATAATTGGGGTCAAACCCAACCAAACAAACACAGCTTTAGGCAGAAACACTCACTTTTAGCTTGGAAATGGAGTGTGGGAGGAATACATTAGCAAAGCAATAACCTCCCTACAGGGGTAACTGGATGAAATATCCTTGCAAGTGTTACACAGAACCTTTGGTCTCTTCTGCCCTTAAAAGCCGGAGAGAAAGCAGGAAAAAAAAATCTCCCAGCCCAGAATGATCTGTATTTCCTGCTGATGTGAAGCTGTGGGTTTATTGAGAAGGGTGATCTGCATGGCACCTGTGCTTTCAACTGCTGGTGCTGCAAAAGGAGATCCCTCTTTCCTTCCCCTTGACCCTGCTGTGGCTGCCTCACCCCCTACCAGTGCCTGAATGATGCAGATATTTGCCAATCTCCTTTCCAACAGCCAGTTTTTGTTTGGTTTGCCTTTTGCCAGGATTGCTGGGGAGATTCCTTCCATGAAAGGAGGTGGGTGTCTCTGCACAAACCTTCTAACTCTGTTCTTCTCTTTGCTGTCCTTTCCACCAGGCCTCAGCTGTCTGCTTGAAGTGCAACAGTGCAAGGAAGACCCTTGTAAAATACAGGAACAAAGGCTGTGAGAATTGTTTTATGGAAGAAAAGGAGGAGGGATGGGGCCTTGGTGTGATTTTTCTGGGTGTCTCACACGGCATTCTCCTGGGACATCTTTGATAGGAAGATAATAAAAGATCAGGATATGCAGAGCATAACAAGGAAAAGTTCTGCACTTGAATTACAACAACCCCGTGGAGCTCCAGGCTGGGCAGAGGGGCTGGGAAAGGCCCTGGGGGTGCTGGTGCCAGGGGCTGGACACGAGCCCAGGGGTGCCCAGGTGGGCAAGAGGCCCCTGGCCCCTGGGCTGGATCAGGAATTGTGTGTCCAGCAGGAGCAGGGCAGGGATTGTCCCTCTGTGCTGGGCACTGAGAGGCCCCTGGAGGGCTGTGTCCAGTTGTGGCTCCTGCAGGAGAGCCCTGGAGGGGCTGGAGCGTGTCCAGGGCAGGGAAGGGAGCTGGGAAGGGGCTGGAGCCCCAGGAGCTGGGAATGGGTCTGGTTTTAAATCCACACTGCATGGGTGGAATGATTTCCCCTCCTTCCACTCTGTCCTGCCTTGCTGAATTCAGCAGAGGCTGCTGCAGGGGCCACCATGAACAGAACAAGCTGCAGAGTCACCACCCAAATTATTCTTATTATAGGGAGGAAAAAGATATGAAGAGGGAGGAGGCCAGAGGATGCAAAACCCACATGATTTTAGTTAATGTAACCAACTATTTTAGAGTCTAATTGAACCATTAAGTGGACCTGGGTGTTAATTGAGAGAGGGATATTCTTTGGTAATATAATTATCTATTGCCATTTCTCTTTTGGCTGTCATGCATTCGAGCCTGGCTCAATTATCTATTGTTCCTCTGAGTTTATTACTGAGGTCAGGCTCTGCAACACAGAGCAAATTTCTGTCAGTTTGCCTTTGGCTGGCTGTGTGGCAGAGCCCACGAGGGAGCCACTAATTCTGTCTGCTGAGCTCTGGGGAAAAACTCTGGTCCTCCAGAAAAAAAGAGTGAAAAGCCACACTGAAGAATGAGAATGAAACAAACTCCTGCCCACCTTCTGGTCAAGTGAGCTCTGTTGATATTTGTGCAGTGAACACAGGGCCCGTGGAAACAAGAGATGGTGGTGGTGTTTAATTAATTGATCCTCCATAATTAATGTGCTCAAGCAGGTGGGAAGGTGAAGTTTTCCTGTACCTCCTGAAGAAGCACATTGCCTGATTTCTCTTCTTTTCTCCACATCCAGTGAAATGTTTTGCCTGAAGCTGACCCTCAGCATGGAAGATTTCAGCACAAGCAGTGACTCTGCTGGGAGTTCAAACAAGCTGAAAATGTGGCTGTAATGAAAATTACCAGGCAGCATTAACAATAGGTGCTACAGCTGGGAACTCCAATTAGGTTAATTTGGCCACGTTGAAATCCACGGTGAGGAGGAATAGGGGTCCCTAACTCCTTCTGTTTGCCCAAAACTGGATTAGAGATTAGGGCAGGAAGCCCAAATATTTGCTTGCCCCCAGACAAGCAGCAATGGAACATTTTGTCCCTCTTTTAGCCTGAAGAAATTTGTATTAGCAGAGGGTAAAATATCAGGCTGTCACCAGAACTACAGAATGTTCCAGCCTGCGAGCCCCAGGCAGGGAGATGCCAAATGAAGATTTTGGCTGTCACAGCACCCTGAGCTGCCTGTCAGCCTCTGAGCTGAGAGAAACCTCCTGAGGAGAGGCTGCTACAGGTGAGCAGAGCTGCTGCTGAGTGACAGGGGCCAGTCCTGGAGGATGCTGCTCAGAGGGTGATGCAGTGTGGGCTCAGGTCTCTTGCCCCACTGGAGCTCCACCTGGCTGACACTGGAGCATCCATAAAGCCCAAATGCTAATGGCTTGAATTCCTTTTGGTGCCTTAAAGCTCAATAATTCTAAAATTTGAACAAATCTCCAGATTACTGCTGCCTCCAAGCTTGGGGTGCACAGGGAGGACGTGGAGCTGCTGCAGAGAGTCCAGAGGAGGCAGCAGGATGAGCAGAGGGCTGGAGCAGCTCTGCTGGGAGGAAAGGCTGGGAGAGCTGGGATTGTTCAGCCTGCACAGGAGAAGCTTTGGGCTGAGCTCAGGGTGGCCTTGCAGGGCCTGAAGGAGCCAAAGGAAACCTGGAGAGAGCCAATTGCCAAGGGCTGGAGGGCCAGGAGGCAGGGAATGGCTTCCCAGTGGCAGAGGGCAGGGCTGGATGGGATCTTGGGCAGGAATTGTTCCCTGGCAGGGTGGGCAGGCCCTGGCACAGGGTGCCCAGAGCAGCTGGGGCTGCCCCTGGATCCCTGGCAGTGCCCAAGGCCAGGCTGGACACTGGGGCTGGGAGCAGCCTGGGACAGTGGGAGGTGTTGGGGATGGAGCTGGCTGATCTTTAATGTCCCTTCCAACCCAACCCATTCCATGATTCTCCAATAGATTGGAAAATCCAAGTGCCAGGTCCATCCTGTGCTCTGAGGTGAACTGATCCAAAACTTTCCTTCATGACCCACAGAGCTGCCTTTGACAGGGAAGAGCTGAGGGTGGATTTTTAGATCCAGGACTTCTGGAAAGGTGATGAGCTCTCCTTCAGAGGGGAAGGGCACTGCCACTGCACCTGACTCTCTTGACAACACTTGTGGCAGTGTTTTATTATTCAGTTTATTCAGAGCATGACAAACATCCTAAAAACCGTTGTTCCAAATAATGAGTTCAAGCTCAGTAATGTGCAGGAGGCAGAAATCAAACCTTCAAAGATAACCCACACAAGTACCTGAATGAGGAGCCACCTCATTTCTTTGCCTTCTGGAAACAAAGCCCGCAGATTAACAGATAAGTTTGCCATGAGCTTTGCATTTCCATTCTGTTTAATTGTATATTAATGGCTTTTGTCTGATATGAATTATTTGCAAGGAAGAAAATGGTTTTTTGATGTGTAAGGTGTGATTGATATGTAAATATGGCCAAAATTCAGGAAGGGCAGGAAGAAGGATGAAGTGAAGGACTTTGGCTGATGGGAGATTGAATTGGAAAACAATCATGAGAGGTGAGTTTTCTTTTCTCCTGCAGGAACGGGAGATGAAGATAATAAAGGTATTGCTGCATGTGCTGAATTAATTGAATTTTTCTAATTAGGCTGAATTGTCCGACGCTGGAAAATTCCTAATGTTGCTCCATATTTCTCCTTGCCATTTCCCCATCAAAACATCTCTGTTTAGTACAATAAAATTTATTTGCCTTTCTGACTTCCTTTGCTCCTTTGGGCTCCCCTGAGCTCCTTCTTTCCCCATAATTCCGTGATTTTGGGCACTCTTTAATCAATACAGGCTGATGCCCAAGGTTTCATTAGTGTTGCTTGCCTCTCCTTTTCTAATGAAGCATCTCCAATTAGCTCACCTTTCCAAAGGGTGCCAGGGATTCCTGTGCTTTCTGGCTTCCCATGGAAGCTGCTGAGGTGTCTGTGCTGTCCCTCCTCACTTTTGGGGTTACCCATGGGCCACACGACTCATGGGCAGCAGAAAATGACACTGGGACTGTGCTGCTCCGAACTGGGAGGAGGCAGAGAGAGGGGAAAAGGGGAATGTCCCCTATTTACTGAAGAAAAAGGGAGAAAAGAGGCTGCAGCCTCTTCAAGGGAGCTGCAGCCCGGGGTGTGATGTGGGGTTTTTGCCAGCAGGTTGGCTTAGGTCGGTTGTTGGTGAATTTGGAGAGGGTGCAGCTCTTGCTCTCTGTTTTCAAGTCACCCTGGCCCAGTGGAATGGAGCACAAATATCAGCCAGCAGTGTCACAGTGTCCTCCTCCAGGGGCCCTTTCCTTCTCATCTGCCCTGCAGGAAATAAGAGAAGGGGCAAAGCAAGGCCTGTCCCCCTGTTAAGCAGCAGCAAGATCCTGGAAATCTGTGCAGTGCATGGGGGAAATGAAGCAGAGCCCACCATCAATCTCCTTGTCTGAAAGTCTTTCTGGTACCTGTCCTAAGAAATGGGAAGGATGGAGGGAGAGAAACTGGGAGGTCTTGGGAAGAAGCTGTTGGGCAGGTTCAGACTGAAAAATTCCCCACTGCTAATGAAAACAGTATTTTGATGCACTCTTTTTTTCTGATAAAATGGTACTTGGAGGTTTTAGAGATGTGTGAATGTTCCTGGTCAGGAAAGGTTGCTCTTCTTGCTTGATGATTCTACCAGTGAGCAGCTGAATGGCTCCTGTTTCACAGAATCATGGAATGCTTTGGGTGGGAGGGATCATCCATTCCCACCCCTGCCATGGGCAGGGACACCTCCCACTGTCCCAGGCTGCTCCCAGCCCCAATGTCCAGCCTGGCCTTGGGCACTGCCAGGGATCCAGGGGCAGCCCCAGCTGCTCTGGGAATTCCATCCCAGCCCCTCCCCACCCTGCCAGAGAACAATTCCTGCCCAAGATCCCATCTAAACCTGTCATCCTTCCTCTTAAAACCATTTCCCCCCTGTCCTGTCACTCCAGGCCCTTGTCCCCAGTCCCTCTCCAGCTCTCTTGGAGCTCCTTTAGGCACTGGAAGGGGCTCTAAGTTCTCAAAATTTCCCTCATTTCTCCTTGTAGAGCCCTTTCACCCAGCTCTGCCTTTCTGCTGCAGACAGGAAGGTCACAGCCAAGTGACAGCAACCCAAAAAAATCTGCAGTTTGTGCTGAGGCTCCCAAATATCAAGTGAAAAGGAAAAAAAAAAAGCCTTAACACTTAAAGGCAAGGTTCTAACTTCCCTCTGTGTACCCATCACTAAAGTCACATCAGCACTAAGTTACTTTGTCTTTAATTAGGTTTTGTTTCGTGTTATTTTGACAGTTCATCATCCTCTCTGTGGATTATATGGGAATTTGGATATGTTTTGCTTGTTTCTGAGGGCAGAAATTTAATTGCAGGAGTTTTATTCTCAGGTTGAGAAGCTTTTCTGTCAGTGTGACTTCCCAGTGTTTTATCTGCAGTGACAACTGTTGAAATGTATTTTTAGTTAACCAAAAGAAGCACTTTTGTTAAGGATAATGAGAACAAAGCTTTTATGTGCAATGAAAACCTCTGCTAGTGGCAGGAACAGGGTTTGTTGTGCCATGGTTTGCTGTGAAGTCATTAAATTTTCACACAGGATCATTAAGGTTGGAGAAGACCTCAGAGATCATTGAGTCCAACCTTTACACAAAATTTGAAATTTGAATATTTGAAATACTCCTCTTGACTATCAAATGAAAAGAGCTGCAGATGAGATGTGCAGGCATCTTGGCCTGCTCTAGCTGGATTTAATCTGTGAGGTTTAGGGGACTTTAGGTCCACATTAGGATTGAAACGTGGACCTAAACTCATCCTGCCCTTGCAAAGACTCCCCCAGATGCTGCAGAGCGCAGTCAGAACTGTGGGAATGTGCACTGCTGCCCCAAAAATCCCCATGTGGGACGTTTCTCCCCCAGCCAGGTCTCTGGGGCACCTCAGATCTCACTGCAGCAGTGGTTCTCATCTGCTCAGATGGGTGAGATCATGGCTGATGTCTGCAGAACGTGAGACCATTGGTGTTCCATGACACAGAGAACAACTTGGCTTCAGATCACTTGGAGGAGAACGAGGAGGGAGACAGGAGGGAGCAAGGAGGGAATGTGAATAATTAAAGCCCCTTGACAAATGCCTTCCTGTGGTTTCACAGTGCTGAGTCTGATATAGCTGTTTAATTTCAAAGGCAACTGAATTAAGTTTCCTTCTGTTTGTAGAGCAGAGCTTGGAACCAACAAGACAACAGCAGGCGAGAGCAAAATGAGGGATTTTCTCCCAGGTCAGCACTTAGCACTCTGAGAGTTAAACATTTGCTGGAGATTATGTTTATAAATCATTTAGAGCCTGAGTTCACTGCTAATCCTGAAACAGAAGCAATGGAAGCCCTTTCTTTGCACTAAACATTTAAACTTAGGACCTTCAGGGGAAAAAAAATATGTGTTTCTTTCTGCAGAAAGCCAAAATCTGCACAAGAGAGCTGTACCAGAGCACATCCCACTTCAGACTCATTTAGCAGCTACACTCCCAGTCTTTGGTCAGGATTTGCTTCCTCTCCAGGAATGGGACAAGGGATGGCAAAGGAGGGAATGATTCTCAAGAGATCTTCTGTCCTTTAGCTGGAGTTCAGACCCCGGGGTTTAACTCCTGGTCTGTCCTGCTCCTTTCTGCTCTTCCTGACTTGGACTGTAGAAATTATGGGAAGGATGTGGATGGATGCAGCTGAGTGAAGGTAAAAGGGAAAAAAAATCCCTGGGAAAAGCTGTCAGTCTTCTTCAGCCCAGGAGCTGCTGCAGAGAGGCCAGAGGAGGCAGCAGGATGAGCAGAGGGCTGGAGCAGCTCTGCTGGGAGGAAAGGCTGGGAGAGCTGGGATTGTTCAGCCTGCACAGGAGAAGCTTTGGGCTGAGCTCAGGGTGGCCTTGCAGGGCCTGAAGGAGCCAAAGGAAACCTGGAGAGAGCCAATTGCCAAGGGCTGGAGGGCCAGGAGGCAGGGAATGGCTTCCCAGTGGCAGAGGGCAGGGCTGGATGGGATCTTGGGCAGGAATTGTTCCCTGGCAGGGTGGGCAGGCCCTGGCACAGGGTGCCCAGAGCAGCTGGGGCTGCCCCTGGATCCCTGGCAGTGCCCAAGGCCAGGCTGGACATTGGGGCTGGGAGCAGCCTGGGACAGTGGGAGGTGTCCCTGCCATGGCAGGGGTGGGATGAGATGAACTTTAATTTCCCTTCCAACCCAACCAATCTGTGATTCTTCCCTCTGCACCTCTTCCAGGCTGTAACTTGTCACTGAAAATGGGCAAGGATCTGTCCCAAAGCACAGCTTTGGGGTCATCCAAGAGCTGGTTGGTTCTGCAAACATCCCTGTTCCAGCAGCTCCCCCTTGGACAGCAGAACAGTGACTGACATGGCCAGGAGATGAATTCCCAGGGCTGGAAACCCAACCAGATTTCTGTGGTTTCACTCAGTGGACAACCCTGTTGTCCTTGTCAGTCAGCTTGAAAAGCTGATTCCATTCTGCTGGCTTTATCTCTTGGGATATTCCTGCTCTCTGAGGGACCTTTGAGGCTCCGAGGGAGCTGCTAAGGTCTGGCACTGATCTGAGTAATGCATGGGTGGAGCCAGCCATCCTCTCCAAGTTTCAGAATCTTTCTTGATCCTCCTTAACTTGGAAAATCCAGAAAATGGTGCTTCCCTTCTAATAAAGAACATTGTAAGCACGTGAAGGATGGTCTTCCATCTTTTGTTTGGGATCAGTGAAGGAGGGAGGAGGCCTTTTAGACTCCAGGTTGCTCCAGCTGATGGCACAGAATTCCTAATGGAGAGCTTTAGTGTTCCATGAACAGGGATATCAGTTCCCAAAGAGCTGGCTAGCTCAGAAATCAGCACCTCTACTTTCTGCTCAGCCCTTGGGTTTTACCTCACTGAACAAACCTTGGACAGTAAAGGAAATACTTTGCTGCAAATAATCTTGTGTCCACTTGCCCAGCTCTCACAGGGACCCCAGGCTAAGCTCCTGTGCACAGAAATCAGACCTTTCAGCTCTCATTCAGTAAATGTGGCTTGGGCAGGAAAGCAGAAAGTGCCTGGGTGACAAACTCAAAGGAGAGGACTCTAGACCTGCAATCAGCATAACAAGAGATGGGATGAAGACTGCACTACACACTTCTGTTCTGTGTGGAAAGAGGAGGATGATTTAGGGAATCATTGTTGCCCCTCAGTGCTGTGCCTTTTCCTTTTTTTTTGCCTGGGAGCTCTGCATCGGGCTGTGGTGCAACCTGTGTTATTGGAATGGGATTTCTGGCTGTGTGAGAGGAGACAGCCACGTCCCCATCACCCACAGGATGTCACTTTGCATTCTCCTCCCTGAAACACTCAGGCTTGCAAAGAAGTCCTGATGTGTTTTCACACCAAAGAAGCCACCCTAATGACTGCTGAAGGATTCAGCCAGCAGGCTGCAAAACTCCTAAAAGATTTTTTGTTTTGGTTTTGTTTTTAAGGGGCTCTTCAGGAAAAGACTGCTGGGAAAATGACACACGTGGGCCTTCCTTGGCTCGTGGTGTGGAGTCACAGCAGCTGCTGTGTTTCCTTCTGTGCTATTTAGGTGAGCTCTCAGCTCCAACCTTTCCTCAGGAGTCTCTTCCTCTCCGTGGAGGGGAGAGTTGGATATTAATTGGAACAGAAACCCTGCTTCACTGTGATACAAATCCCAGCATGCAGAGTGTGCTGGGCTACGTTTGCAGAACATGCTAAGTACCAAAAGGCTTTTAACAGAAGCACTTTCCAGCTTTTCAAACGTGCTCTTGTATTCCATTCCACATTCAGCACCACCAGGAGATGACACATCCTGAAGATCCCGTGGGCTGAGTGCACCACACTCCACAGGCTCTCTTTGTTCCACCACCACATTCCTGTTTTTCCTGCAAGGGTTGGGATTTCCCTCACAGGCTTCCCTTCCCCTGCTTCTGCACTGGTGGCTCTTGTGGACTGGTTTAACTGGGATGGAGTGAATTTTCTTCTCAGCAGCTGTATCTGGGATTTGTGATTAATAACCCAGGGGTATTTCAGCTGTTCCTGACCAGCATCAAGGTCGGTGTTTTGTGTTTACCAAAGCCTTTAGGAGCAAACTTCCTATTTAAAGGTTTTGGAGTTAATTTAGGAAAGGAAATTATTTCCCCTTGACAATCTATTGGCTGTAACTACTCGATTTCTTTTGTTCATTACCTTCCCACATGTGACTTCTTCCTCTGTCCCAATAAATTGAGTGGATGGACAACTCTGAATATCCTGCCTAGAAAGCTGCAAACTATAGGGCTTTTTGTATGTTTGGCCACAGTTTTCCAGTTTTTCTGGTCTTGATTAGGAAGGATAAGATCATTTTTGACAGCTTTTTACCTTTAAGGGTGACAGAAATAAAAGCAAACCTTGGCTTCACCAGCTTGGATGCCACTCTCCCCAGATTCTTTGTGCAAGCAGTGAAAGGAAAGGGTTCTGTCCAGAGCTCCCTAATCCAGATTTCCAAAAGTGACATTTTCACCTGTGCAGAAGCCTTGGAAGAGAAGCTTTTTGCCCCAGCACTGGGAGTTAGGGGGTGTCAGTGTTTAATTTGAGGTTTCATTAAATGCCCCCTGGACAATGTTAGGAAAGAGAAGCAGCTGGAAACGTCAAGGAAAGGCTAAAATTAAATTCCTTAGTAGGAAACACGGGTAGATTTTCCAACCAGGCAGTGTTTGATGGTGCTGCAGGAAAGTTTTCTATTTGCCCATATTTCATGGAGGCAGGAAAATGGGAGGAATTGATTCTTGTAAAGGAATCTAAAGGGCCACAGGTTCAATTCTCATTTGCTGGCTCTTGTATGAAGCTGGGAAAGAGTTTGTTCCTTTCATAGAGCAATTCCCAAGGATTGATCTCCAGCCTGAACTCCTTTGTTCCCATTGCAAAGATCATGAGAATATCTGGGACCAGACTACAGCCTGGAAAACCATAAGGACTCTGAAAGGAAGGAAAATGGAATACATGCACGAGCTTGATTTAGCTCTGAAATGCAGATTATTAAAAGTGCCTTGTTGATGACACAATCCAAGTGACATTTAATGAAAAATGGGACATTTTGAAGTGGAAGGATTGGAAAATAACTCAGTGATAGCAATGAAAACAAGACACCAAACTGCCCTGCATATGAGGATCATATATCACTGAAGCAGATGAAGGCAATAGGAATAAAGGACTGATTATATTTTGGAAGGTGGGCAAAGGAAGAAAGAAATCTGATGGTTTTATGACACCGTTTGAGGGTCTTCCTGTTCTTCTCTCTTTTTTTTAACCAGCAGGAAAGTGTCACAAAAATCACACACCCAAACCCCCCTCACAAAACGTGACGGTTGCATTTTGTTTCTAATGATGCCATGAGGATTTTTGTCTTTTCTTTTATACCCCTGTTACACCTTTTTTACAATTTCTGTATTCCTGGTGCTTTTTGCCTCCATTCTTGGACTTGTTTGTCAGGCTGGGAGACTGAACATTTCAGCAGCTTCGCAGTGAGGGATCAGTGTGCCCAGAGCCCAAGGGCCTCTCCAGAACACATTTTGTGACCTGAGACAGAACCATCCAGGGGAAGGTTCCTTGGGGAGGGGGGCTCACTGGAGCCTCTCCTTGGGGAATCTTTGATAAATGTGCTAATTAATAACTCCTATAATGTGATACCAGATCTATTGTGGGTGGGCATTGGGGTGTGCACTTCAACACATTGCACCTGGACATGGTGCACCTAAGGATGTTTACAATATATACAGATGTAAAATCCCTTTTGACCATGTTTGACTCTTGATTTTAAGACCAGGAAAAGGCATTATTAAAGACTTTTTTTTTCTTTTCCCAGTGGCTGAATCATTCTTAGTGTTTCAGTAATAACCATGAGATAAAGACTCCCAGGGATCTGAGGCCCTCTTGATAACTCCTGTCAGGCAAATTTGGGGAAATTTGCCAGACTCTTTCTGTCTGTTCCTTCAGAGGGAGGGAGTGTCAGGCATTTATTTGTCTTTTGTTTTATCTCTGGGAAAACTCCATGTAAATCTATCCCTGTACCCATTTGTTCATGTCCACATGTGTATCACTCTTTTCCTAATAAAAACAGGTACATTCATCACTTTGGAACACTGACATCAAATAAAGTGGCAAGTATTCCTATAACTGCCAATGGCAAGCAAGGGCATATGGTGAATTTTATGCCCATTTTATTAGGATCAGCAGGTCCCTTGATTCATTTGGTGCCATAACTTAACAGATCTGGTTTAGTTGCATTTCATGGCCACCAGTTCAACTGCTGGGGCTGCTCTGCTGAACATCAGGAGGTGCTTCAGGGCAAGGTCTGGTTTGGATCTCTCTTTGTCTATCGCTAGGGCTGGTGTGGTGCCTCTAAAGCTCTGCTTGGGTGAGCGACAGATTTCACTCAGTCCCACCTAGAAGAGAACAAAACCTCTGCTTTCAGCCAGAAATACCTCCTGCTCTGAGCTGGCACTGACAGGGAACCCTGGCCCCTTCAAACATTGAGCTGGTGCAGCACAGTGAAGGAAGCTGGGTCAGGCTGGTTGCGTGCACAATGCTTGAGAGGGAAGGAGAAATTCTGGATTTTCCTGAACAACACAACATCCACCTGTCGGTGACTGCCAGCTGCCGTGGAGCTGGATTGTCTGCTGGCTCTGCACCCTGAGACTCTGTGCTATTTCTAAATTGCCTTCCAAACCCTTTCTCCCCACAAAGGAATGCTGGAAACCCTCCCTGTGCCTGAGCATTCTTTGGGAATTCAGTGAAAGGATCACTCCAGGGCGCTTCTGACTGAAGGCAGTGAGAGGGCTCCTGTGGATGTGCTGCTCACTGAGAAGTTAATGGCAGTTTGGCACATCCCCGAGGGCCTTTTCTGGCACAAATACAGAATTCTGCACATCTGGCCCCGGGGGATCTGCCAGGAAGATGGTTCATGTGTTTATGCTGGGGAGCTGTGATTCCTCTTTGCCCTTACCCTCCTGCTCAGAGCTGCCTCCACTGCAAATATGCAGAGAAACCTTCCTGACTGGAAAATTTCATGGAATTGTGGGATAGTTTGGGTTGGAAGGGACACCTTCCACTAAATCAGGGTGCTCCAAGCCCTGTCCAACCTGGCCTTGGACACTTCCAGGGGTGGGGCAGCCACAGCTTCTCTGGGTGTTTGTTTGCACTGAGCCATGCACACAACCAAGAGAAGAATTGCTGTTCATGCCCTAATGATGAAAAGCAAAATTCAGCTTCTGAACTGAGTGTTTGCTGGTGGTTTTGAGTCCCATCTTAAAGGCCAAATGGACACAAGGCTGCTTTCAATCCAGCAGAGGGGTGGAGAGCCCCCAAATACAAACAGCACGTGAACTGTAGGGCCAGATTTTGCACGAGAACAGCAATTTTTCGTTAGCCTTGAAAAAACCGCATTTTCTAGTGAAAAAGATTATTATAGAGGTGGTAAACTGACTGAAAATTTCAAGGGTTGTCTTTTTACATTGTCAATGGGAGAAGGGAGAAAGGTGGAGGGAGGGGAGAGAAATGTTCTGAAGGTTTAGTCTGATTCTGACTTTTTTTCCCCCTTTTAGTTCCGTTAATAAACATCTTTATACTCTTAAGTTTCGTGCCTGCTTTGCTTCCTCCTAATTCTCATCTCACAGAAGGAAAACAAGTAATGGCTATTTCAAACCAAACCACTGCACTAAATTGGTAGTGGGAATAAATATGGGAATATAGATTGGCTAGTGGGAAACACATCTGGAGAAGGTGCCATTTCCATAGGAAATAATTCCATTTTACCAGTTCCCTCTGTTTCCAAGTGGGAGAGCTGTAGCTGCTGCTGAGGGTGAGGGTGGCAGCGCATTCCTTCCGCGTGCGCGGAGCAACGGGATTGGGCTCCCGTGATCAACACTGCCTTGGTTTCCTGTCCTGGGCATGCAGATAAAGCAAGGATTTCCTCTCGGGATAACTGGGATATTTCCCTCTTTGGGAAGCTGGCAAGGAGCACTCCAAGTGGCCTGAGGTATTGCAGTGAACAGCCTCAGCTACATTCGCACCGCGACGTCTCAGAAGACAACTCCACTTCTGCCTCAGGCACAGAGCCCAGGAAATCTGTTCCCAGCTCTTCCATAAATATTCTTTGGGTTCTCCAGCAAGTCTCATTAGGAGATATTTTTGATTCTGGCACGTGACCATTGAAACCAGGGGCTTTGGGCTTTGCTGCCCCTCAGACACAGGTTGCTGCAATGCCCCACAGCTCTGTTGGAAATACACCTCAGTCTTGCCCTGCAGTCCTTTGGAAAGGTAAAACTCACGTTTCTGAGAAGCTGAAATAACATGGCAGTGCCTTTAAACAGCGACAAAATTAAAGAGATTGAATTCTTATTGCCAAACATTCTTGGTAAATTGGCTATTTTCTTGTTGCCCGCAAACAGCTAAAGAAGGATTATTAAATCTAAGGAATACAAGCGCTAAGTAAATATGAAGAGCTTGAATCAGACCCAGAGTTGAAGCTGGAAATAATTCTGTCCCTAATCCATTCTGTGGTGCCCTGTGGTCAGATTGGTTGTCATGCCAAAATCTGACAATCTGCTTTCATCCCTCTTGGATAGCAGCACAGATTGGCCTGGGCACACTCACACTGCGTTTGGGCTTCTCATTGCACTTCTAGGTGGCTTTTAGAGGAGCATTTTCAAATATTCTTATCAGTATCACCTGAAAGGATGTTTCCTTTCTGTTTGAATGCTAAATGGAAATGCAAGTTCAGGTCACTTTTGGGATACACAAGTTTTTATTGACAATTTTTTTTAATTTGATTATTTTACTCTTGCACACAAGTAAAGCTTAAGGTGTTATCAAAAGTTTCAAACTGCAGGCTCCCTAGTCTTTTGTTTCTATTCCTGTCTTTTTTTTTGGCTTTAATCAGTGAATTTCTTGGCTTGAAAAACTTTCACACATAGCAACACCTTCAAAGTGTGCACGCAATGTATTGATATAGAGATGTGTGGAAGGCTTTTGGGTACTGAAAATCCTCTTGAAATATTTTTAAACAATCTTGGAAATGTGTATATAACATATCATCTACGTGGCAACATTCTTTAAAGACAAACTAGTGGTTTTACCCCTTCTGATACCTATTGGTATAGAAATGGATTAACTGGGAGATACTGGGAGGCAATGGCAATGGAATTATTGATATCAAGTTCAGATTCCCTGTGGGATCTGGTGATTTTTTCTTTTTTTCAGCCTTGATGGCACAGCTGAAAATAAAAGGTGTGGCCTGGGACGGCTGCAGTGATTTATTGACCTCTCCAGAGCTGGGTGGCAGCTGCTCCAGCAAACGTTGCTGTTGCTGGTCGATAGCTGGGAGGGCTTTAGAGAGTCCCTGCTGTCCCTGGTCACCCTGCCCAGGATTTCATTTTGTGCTGCTAATTGGTGAAACTGGCCTGGGACCAGCTGGAGAATCAGTCAATGGAAGAAGTGGGTCAGATACCTTTGATTAATTCTTGAGGCTGAGAGGGATTTCTCCCAGGTTATCTGTCTGCTCCCTGCAGTCCTGCTCGTGGCTGGCGGTCGATAGGAAGGAAATGATTTCCCTGGGTCTGTAACTGCAGTGGAAAACAGGCAGAAAGTCTGGAATGTCTGCAGGAATTACAGAATGGGTTGTGTTGGAAGGGACATTAAAGCTCATCCAGTGCCACCCCTGCCATGGGCAGGGACACCTTCCACTGTCCCAGGGGGCTCCCAGCCCCAATGTCCAGCCTGGCCTTGGGCACTGCCAGGGATGAGGAGTCCACAGCTCCTTGGGAAAACTATTTCAGTGCCTCTCTACCCTCACAGGGAAGAATTTCTTCCCAATATCCCATCTAACCCTACTCCTTTTCAGAGTGAAGCCATTCCCTCTTGTCCTGTGACTCCATCCCTTGTACAGAATCTCCCTCCATCTTTCTTGTTGGCTCCCTTCAGGTACTGAAGTGAGTTAATAATCAATAAAGAGCACAAGAAATAAAATTCCAACACTTTTCCGCTAAATTATCTCCTGCTCTGAGTTGCATAAGTGGTTTTAGTTTCTCTGATCCTCTGCCCTGGGGCAGGGACTGCACTTTCAGTTCCTGTAGAGTGCAAGGAATTTATCACAGTTCTTATCAGACAGCTTTACAAACAAGGGATGTGGCTGCTTGGGATTCTGTCAAAGCTGTGAGAGCCTGAATGGCTGAGGAAGGGGAGTTCACTTCAGACACTACACTTAAAAATAGATGTGTGCTCCTTGGGGATGTCTTTCCCAAGATTTCTGGCCCAGCTGTGGGGGAATTGTTAATCCTGGTCTGGCACAGAGTTAAGTCAGGCAGCTGATCCCAGGAGGGACCTGAGGGAGCTGGGAGTGGATCGGTGAAGAGAGGGGTGAACCTTCCCAGTGTCCTAGGTTAAAAATAGATGTATTTAACTATTCGATTATCACCAGCTGTGGACCATTGGCTGTTATCACCTGCTAAGGACCCACCCCTGATAACAGACAATGGGCCATCAAGAAACCACCACATGACCCATGGACTTATCTCATCCTATTGTGAGATGCTCCACCCAGGAGGGGGGAGTCGGGCATTCCCACCTGGATATAAGCTGCCCTTGGAACTGCCTGGCCTCAGCCCTGGCTGCTGGGTGACCAGAGGACAAGAGTCATCACGGACCTTCAGCTGGAGACTGGACCTTCCATCGGATCATTGCTTCAACTGGATCACTTCATTTGGACTGCTGGCACCACCCTAATAGGGTATCAGGTTGTATCTGACTTTGTCTGTGGTTTTTTTTTTTTTCCCTTATATATTATTTTGCTTGTTTCTAATTTTTTCTATTAATCTAAATCCTGACTTGTGATCTCCCACTGGTTTGTTTTCAAACCAATACACCCAGGAGGATCCCCAAAACCCTGCAGGCTGAGCTGCCTCTGAAAGGGAAAGGCTGCCTGTGCTTAGTCCAGCCTAAGTGCTTGAGTAATTATCATTTTCTTAATTGATGATGAGGTATGACTGAGCCTGAAATGTCCTGGAGACTGCTGATTATTCCCTTAAAATGCCCTGCTGTGAACTGTGGTGCTTGGAGAGCCCCTGAGGATGATCCCATCTCGGAGCATCCCATTTGCCTTTCCCACTCCCTGCCAGATCCATTACCTGACCAGACAGGTTTTGTGCCTGGTGGGACCTTCCAGGCTGTTCTTCCCTACGAGCCAGGTCTAACCCAGCTGGTTTAAATCCAGCAGGGAATGTTTGCAGGAGTCATGGCCACAATAGGGAATGCACTGCAGGAATATCCCAGGCACTGATCCACCCACACCAGCTGAGCCTGTTGCACAACGAGGACTTTAAAGTTTGTCCTGGAAAACTGGAGGCAAAAAATGCCTATAATGGCTAATTAGATAAAAATGGTATTGATGCTTTCCTGGCTAATTCCTGATAGCCAGAGCTGTGATCTTACATGACCTTCATTCCTCCAGAAAGGAAGTTCTTCTGCCCAGGAGGATTAATTTCAGATGGGAGTTACAGAATTAAATGAACAATTACAAATAGAGAGAGGATAAATAAGGGCATGGGTATAAAGGAGGAAGGGTGAATAAACAGCCTTAACAAGTTGGTGTGTTCCTTGACATAAATCATGGAATCATGGAATGGTTTGGGTTGGAAAGGATTCTAAAGATCATCCAGTTCCACCCCAGGGACACATCCACTGGACCAGGTTGTTCCAAGCCTCATCCAACCTGGCCTTGTCTGTCTCACAT
Organism: Rhipidura dahli; assembly: GCA_013399225.1. NCBI lineage: Eukaryota > Metazoa > Chordata > Aves > Passeriformes > Rhipiduridae > Rhipidura > Rhipidura dahli. The sequence continues at coordinate 19,423 of VXAC01008791.1, read as the reverse complement.
CCTTCCATCCGCTTCTACAGCTGATGAAAATTACTTTATTTTTCTCGGGGCAGAGTCAGTTTTCAAATATCATTCAGAGAATTGCACAATAGCCCTGGTTTGAATGCACCTTAATTGACCACCTGGTCTTCCCCATTTTGTGGGGAAGGGAACCCACTGAGATTATTTACCACCCTGTCCAATCACCTCTGAAAAACCTCCAGCAATGGGGACAGGAGATGTCCCTGGAAATGTTTTTCCAGTGACTGATTATTCTTACTGCAAAGAATTTCTTTTTAGGTCAAAATGACCTAAAAGTTGAGATTTTCCAATTTTCTCCCTATTTTCAACAACCAATGCAACGAGGTGCTCAAGATCTCTTGCAGCAGGGACGTGGCTGTTTGTTTGTTTGGCTGGGAGGGTTTTTAGCTCTAAACCTCTCTTTTGGACTGTTTTATTAGGAAAGTAGGCATTAAGTCAGGTTGTAAACAACAAAATCGTGATGGAGGAAATATCAGCAAGCATCTCCCAGACAAGTGGATTTATGCTCTGATCTGTTCCCCAGGGATTGGCAGGGTCTCACATGAAAGCTGGAATACCAAAATCCAACCTGCACTTGGCTATTTTAGCCTGGAGAGAAATACAAATGAATTTTCAAAGCAAGACATCAAGGTAGCCAGAGCCATTCCAGCTGCCATGTGAAATGTTGGGGGTTTCAGTTCATGTTTGATGTACTTCAATTTGCTTTATTTTTGTATATAATAGCTTATTAAAAACATTCCCCCCCTTTTTTTTTTCATTTCCTGGTGGTTCCTACTCCCTCTGTGCATTTTGTACAATATTGCTGAAGGGTTTCCTTGAACTTGCTTGGTTTGTAGGCAGGGTTGAAATGGTTTCTGGACAGGGTCTACAGGCAAAAGTGTCCATGTGCATCAGGAAACACCCCGACCCAAAATATGGCCAGTATTGCAGATGGCACAGGGTTGGAGACATAGGTTTTTTGTCTTGCAGGGGAAATTTGGACCTTCCAGAGATAAATGAGATGTAGCTCTGCTGAGGAATGCCTGATCCAAGGCAACCATTCAATTGGGAATGTGCTCTGATTTTTTAATAAATTTATGGAGACATAATTTTATTTTCTATCTCTTAATTCATCCCCAGATTATTGCTCTGACCTTGTAATATAAAATAGAATTGATTTTATGGACTTTTTGTTGCACTGACTTCAGCATCAGTGACCAGAAACCTTCTCCTGAGCTCCAAAACCAAACTCCCTATGGGAAAAGAGGCTTTTGATAGACCTGTCATTCTTTTTTTAAAGGCCTTGCAAGAGCTCCTGAAGAACCTTTGATTTCAATATCACCTTTTATCTGCTGTGTTACTTCTGCTGAAGAGAATGTTTATTGTTCAGGTTCTTTCTGGGGTTTGTTTTCAGGCAGTTTTTTTTTTTTTTTTTTTTTTTTAAAGGACTTTGGGTTTTTGCTTGCTACCGACATCAACAGGAAATTCTGTTTTCTTTGGAAAACCTGGAACCCTTGTGGTGGGAGAATAGAGGATTCTACTGGCCCTTTCACTTCCAGTCACATCTCTGGTGTGACAAGGAGCTCCCAGGAAGAGAACCAAGGAGAAGACACAGAGAGCAGAGGTTGGAACATTAAATTCTGAGTGATGGTGGGAGATGTGGCCACCCCCAGGGTGGAGAACACTGGAAGAGGAAAGAGGTGATGACTTGGTTTGTGTGTTCACACAAAAGGAAAGAAGGGAGGGAGGAAGGAATCTCACATCTGAGAGAAACAGGACCTGCAGGAGCAGGAGGGATATCAAAAAATTGTGGAATTGTTTGGGTTGGGTGGGACTTTATAGGTCATCCCATGGGCAGGGACACCTCCCACTGTCCCAGGCTGCTCCCAGCCCCAATGTCCAGCCTGGCCTTGGGCACTGCCAGGGATCCAGGGNCTGCCCACACTGGGGGATCAGCCCTGGCCATGGGGGATTCTGGGGCAGGTCAGGCTCTCACCCACCAGCACCCCAAGTCCTTCTCCATCTCCATGTGGGAGGGATATGATGGGATGTGCTGGTGAACTTGTCAGGAAGAGCTCGCGAGGGATCGCTCTCTGCTGCTCCTGCCTTTATCCCCTGCGTTTGCATTTGCATGAGCACCAAGTCAGAACAGAAGATGAAAATCTCCCAGACAGCAGCGATTTGAAGCGCTGCCTGCACAACTTTGCTGAAATATGCATGGAAGGCGTTTCAGCTAATACATTCTGAATTTTGGTAATGCCACGTCTCTAGCAACCTCAGCTACAGATCGTGAACATGAATATTTAGAAAATATTCACATAGTGGGGGTCGGGCTCTGCTGCCAGGGAACAGGGACAGGAGGAGAGGGAACGGCCTCAGGCTGGACCAGGGGAGGTTTATTTTGGATATTAGGAAAAATTTCCTCATGGCAAGGGTGGTCAGACCTTGGCAAGAGCTGCCCAGGGAGGTTTGGAGTGCCCATCCCTGGAGGTGTCCAAGGAAGGGCTGGAGGTGGCACTCAGTGCTCTGGGCTGGGGACAAGGTGGGCATCGGGCACAGCTGGGACTCTGATATCTTGGAGGGCTTTTCCAGCCTCAGGGATTCTGGGATTCTGTGAAAACTTTCCACCTGTATGTGTGTCTGTACCTGCCTGTGCACACACCTGTGTGTCACACCAATGAGATTCTATTTTTTTGTAATCACTGCAGGATTTTGGTTCTGTAATCACAGAGGATTCTGTCTTGATGCACATAGGAGATAAAAATATTTGTATCAATTTTTCCTTTTATCCCTTCAGTTCCTGTTTAGTGACTCTCTGTTCCTAATGCATTTAGGGAATGGAAATAAATGATTTCATGAGGTATTTATAGGAAAAACCTTTAAAATTATATTTACAGGGGATTTTTTTTTTCCACAGAAGATTTTATTTATGTAATAAAGTTGGAATAAATAATTGCACGCTGCACAGAGCAACCATTCCTTCCTGGCATGTTTTCACAGTCTTCATAATATTCATTTCTTTTAAAAATTTGAGTGATAACTTTCCTGTAGTGCCTTCCATCAAGACTCGTTAGAACATATATTAAAATGACAGTTCATTAGGGTGTTGCCAATGCAGCTGCAAAGCTTTCTATCATTTTTTCCTGAACTGTTATTGCTTATATAATAAAGCCACCAGCAAATAATAATCTTCGTGTCACACATGGCTGCTCTTGGGATGGATTTATTGAGGTGAATATAGAATAATGTCAAGTAATGATTACAGGGAGAAAAAACAAGGAGTTGCCCCATCAGTCTTCTATGATGCTGAAGATGAAATGACTGCTGCAGTAAAATAATCCTGTGACAACTTTGTCACTTTATTCTCAAGATGGTGCTAAAGGACTGTGATCCATTTAAATTTGGGGGATAAACTAAAAAAAAAAAAAAAAAGACATATTTTTCTTTTATGAATTGATAGAATAGGAAAAAAAGTGCTTAATTTTTGTTTTAAATCATGTGTTGTGTGCTTGGAGTGATACCAGTTGGCTTTGTTAAATAGACCTTCCTCATACAGCCAAGTCCATCAGGTGACCAGACTTCATCATCAATTTAAGGTGAAACTCTTAACAGAGAAAAAACTCTGCTCCACTAATTCAAACCCCAGAGAAAAACACACCAATAGGCTGGGGTTTTTAGGTGGGAATGCAGCTCAGGGTTGTAATATTTGAATAATTGCTGGATTTTAGCATGAACTTAGTGATAATGAGCAGCACTGAGACCTTGGAGCTCTAAAGGCTCTGGTGCACCATCCTCGGGAGAACCCACGGAGAGGGCAGAGCCTCTGGAAGCTGGTTTAGCTTGGATCTGAGGAAATTTATGGCTGTTTCTCTCTGTAAAATAATAAACTAGCCTGCTGCTGTTGCGTTTTTTTTGGAAAGTGGTTCTGGAATGCTGTATAAATCACATCCCATCTCCCATCTCCCGTGCTGTGCCTGCTGCCTGCTGTCACCCAGGGCTGTGAGGATGATGGGGGTGATGCATTTCCTGCCTTGCAGACAGGCAGAGATGAAAAATTCAAGTGCTGCCCTGCTCTACCTGAACAGAGAACACATTCCCAGGGATTCTCCTGGATGGCTTTTCAAAGGTGAACACGTCTCCAGCTCGCCTGCCTTTGATCTTCCAGCTCCAACGGGTGTTTTAGCAACAGCCTCTTGCCACGTTGATTTATTTGATTTATTTATTTATTTGTCTTCTTTATTCTTACAGGACTGGAGGGCAAAAGCAGCCCAGGAATTTTGCCAGAAGTGAAAGAAGGGAAGCTGATGTTCTCTGGGTGGGGAACATCCACTGCCAGAGAAGGTGCTGAGGGCTCCCACAGCCCTCTCCATCCCTGCAGTGGGTGCAGGTGTCTGCCTGAGGGAGATTAATGATCTTTCCTTCTTCCTTCCTCCCTGGTTGCCTCTTTCTGCCCATGTTTTATGGCCCTCAAAAAGGCAGCATTCTGCCAAATCCATCAGCACTGGGTGCCCTGCTCCGGCACCTCGCTAGAGAAAATGAGGAGTCTGATAAGGAATTGATAAGGTGGGGTTGTCTGGCCATGAGTGCCATGTGCTTTATTCTGCTGGAAACCAAGCCAGGAAGGAAGGGGATTCCTCAGGGCTCTGAATGAGAAGTTGTTTATCAGCAAAGGCTCTTTCCTGATGGAAGCCAGGCCTTACCTTTCGTGGGCTGGGCCAGAGCTGGCAGCAGAATCAGATTATGGGCTCAGCAGCATCTCTGAATGGTTTGGGCTGGAAGGGACCTTAAAGCCCATCCAGTGCCACCCCTGCCATGGCAGGGACACCTCCCACTGTCCCAGGCTGCTCCCAGCCCCAATGTCCAGCCTGGCCTTGGGCACTGCCAGGGATCCAGGGGCAGCCACAGCTGCTCTGGGAATTCCATCCCAGCCCCTGCCCACCCTCCCAGGGAAGGATTTTTATGTCACTGGCATAAACCCTAACAAATCTTCACCCTGAATCCAGTCCATCACCACCTCCTCCAACCTAATCAAAGGTTGTGCAAGGTACACAGATATTTACACACCCCCCAAATCTGTGCTTACATGTATGTGTGTGGACAGATCCATTTCAGACACAGAAGAAAAACTCTACACACGAGAAAATTGCTCCCTTTTAAATGAAAATAAAATAGAACCAGGTCTTTAATTCCTAGTACATCAAATATTACCTCTAGTCATGCAGGAAGAGAGTTGAGCAGGATATTAAACCTTGAAATTACTGAGCTGTTTGTAGAAGTAGTTAGTGAATGTGGGCAATAATCTGTTGTTTAAAAAGCAAAATCCCCAAGGATCTGGAGTCCATGTGTTCGGCGTGCAGGCATGGGATGTCTCTCTAATAGATTAATATTTCACAGGCCAGGAGCAATTTGCATGACAGACTGCAAATTAGAATGGCTCCCAAACCAGTCAGTACAAATGGATTCTGAGCAGTGGGAATCAATATCAGACACTTCTCTATCAGCTTCCCCTCTGCTGGGGGCACACAGAAGCTCAAACACCACATCTGTCGTGCTGTTGCCACCTTGGGAATGCTTTGGAACGACACATCCCACCCACATCTTTGTTCTGGTCAATCCTTTGACATTTTCTGTTGAAAATCCTGGCATGGAAACCTATAGCTCCATGTGGAAACTTGAGCTCCTCCCTGTCTATTCCTAAGAAAAGCAAACTTTTTTAATATATATACACAGGTGTGCAGCTGGCATTTATTTAAGCACAATGTCTCATCGACTTCATAGCCAAAGGTTGGGAATGGGAGAGGACGTTTTTTTTGGGATATGTGGTTGTGTCCCTGTGGAAAATCTCAGCTCCATGGTGCTGATTAGGCAGTGAATAATCCTGAGATGCTGGATGTGATGATCATGGAGAGACACACAGTGGTTGAGGGTTTCCAAAGGGACAGGAATTCTCTGTTTTCCTGTGTCCCACCTACAAAGCATTCACTGGAGCTGCTCCCCTGAATGTGCTCAGTTTGCTAATGGTGCCTTTAATTTGTTTCTTCTCGTCAAGGAGTCCATGAATCCCTCCTATGCTTTGGTAGATCTGTAAAGAGTTTTCTCTGCTCATCTCTTGTTGATCCTCAGCTCCCTTGCTCTTTTTCCTTGGATCTCATTTGTAAGCACTTTTTATTTCCTTCTTCTTTTTCTGTTTGTTTTACAAACCCATGTTCATTCCCAATGATCCCACATCCTCCTTCTGTGATAGGATGATTTTTTTTGGTTGTTGTTTATTTTGGGTGAGTTATTATTAAAGAAACAGCTTTCCTCTCAAAAAACCCCAAACCAAAACAACACAAAAGCAACCAAAAATCCCAAAGGCCTCCTTTGGTTGCCTCCATCCCTGAGGTCACTGCTCATTTAGCTCTGCTCCCATTAGCCCGATCCCTCTGTTCCAATAATCATGGAATCACGGAATGGTTTGGGATGGAAAGGACCTCAAAGCCCATCCAGTGCCACCCCTGCCATGGGCAAGGATACCTCCCACTGTCCCAGGCTGCTCCAAGCCCCATCCAACCTTGCCTGGGACACTGCCAGGGATAGGAAATCCACAACTTCCCTCTACTTTTGGCCCCTGTTCATTGTCCTTCACCCTTCAGCCTGATGGTCTTGAACAGTGAGTGATTCAAGGACATGCTTCTAGTGCCTACACTTTCAAAGAAATGTGGATTTTATGAGGTTGTACAGGTGAAATAGGATATTGAGATTCTCCTCTTCCCTCCTCACAACTTTTCTCTGTTTCTGTTGAACGGTAATTAATTCTCTGATTTTTAGTTTAATTTCTTTCAGGTCTGTCTGACAGCTGAATGTTAATATGCCCGATAAAGGATTTTTACTCTCCTCCTCTCTTCCAAAAACCCCTCTCCTGTCTTCATTCCCAGCTCTGGCTGTTGCTGTGAACAGTGGGCTCTGTTATTTCTGTCTCCGCAGCACTTCATCCCTTCAGCATCGTCTTTAATTCTGCTGCTTTCCCTCACTCCTTCACTGCTTGCTTGGCTGTTTCTGTGATGGTCTCATGTCCCTTTTCTATCTGCTCACATCCCTGGAACTGCTGCCATGCAAACTCTGTGTGACACACAGAGAGCAAAGCACAGGCTGCAAGGCTGCTGCCAAGATATCCCTTTCCTGCCTCTCTCATCTCTCCCCTGCTCCAGTGGGGTTCCCACTTTTTTCTGCCTCTCTGCCTGTATTATTTTCTCTCTCTCAAGTTTCTTCTGCCTTTCAGAGAACACAAGGAATCAGATCCTGGTTTTGGACCTGCTCTTCTCTCCTTTGCCTCTCCACTTTGTACCCTTTACGAGCTCCTTCCCTCAGGAAAAGTCCCATCCTCAGGGAATCTCCAAGGCACTGAATTACGCATTCCTTGTGCTCTTCCTCGTGGGTGTGAACTCTCTGCTGCAAGAGCTGCACTCGTGGCTTGCCACAGGATGGTGTGACTGTCTGATATCCCACAAAACTTCAAACTTCAGTGGATGGCTGGCATGGAAAGGAGGAGGAAGGAGTGGCTGGGAAATGAATTATCCCCAAGGACAGTCACAGCTGCCTGGTCAGTCTTATTGCAACAGTGTCTTTCTAAGCCTCGAGGCAAACACTGTGGATTTGTCAGTGCTTAAGGTGAGTGGAGAAGAGGAAGAAACAAAGCAGCCTTTTTATTTTTTTTTTTTTTTTGTTTGTTAAACTCTGCAGGAAGCCGTAGCTGCTTGGCTGAGATGGGCTAATATTAAAATGAAAGCACATTGTCACACTCTTCCCACACCTCTGAGCAACAGACTGAACTCTGCAGAAGAGACAGTACTCCCTAACATCTGACTGAAGCACATTGGCTTTCCCTGTGCCAAGAGGAGGATGGAAATGGTATCAGCACCTTGCTTTAAAAATGCTGTGAGCAAAGATTAACAACAAAAAACACCAAAAACAAAAACAAACAAAAAAACCCAACAAAAAAAAACAGAACAGAAGAAGGTGGCTTGTATTTGGAGCTGAAATTGTGATTTACACTGACAATTTCAGTGGTAAGAAATTCCATTGCTTTTATTGTTTATTTTTGATTCGTTTTAGAGGTTTTTACCTCTTAGCTGTCCCTGAAGCTATGAATTACCTGGAGCACAGCAAACCACCAACAGTTCTGGCTTCCTCCTGGGCAGCACTGCCTGTTCTCCTTCACTGGCCTCCCTGTCTCTAAAAGCAAGATATGCTGTGAAAATATGAGATAAAAACCCTTCCTTCCTTCCTTCCTTCCTTCCTTCCTTCCTTCCTTCCTTCCTTCCCTCTCCCATTCCCCCTTTCCCTCTTTCCCCACTGATCCGTGTCCCATTGTGATTCCTCATCCCTCAGAAATGCCAATCCTTCCCCTGATCCTCTCCCCAGCAGATTCTGCTGGTTCAGTTCCCCAACATCTCTGGCTATATTTAGCCAATTTGTCTAACTGAGTAGGGGAGAAAAAAAAAAAAAAAAAATCCTTTACTTTCTGTAGGGAATACCAGCAAAGCAGCAAATATTGCCATGGCAACGAGCCTCTCAATCCATCAGGCTCCTGCGGAATCTAATACATAATCTGGAAGGCAAGGACTGGCGTGGAAAAATGAACATAACATATTGGCACTTCAGGATTTAATATCTCTTCCCCGTGCCCTTAATTAGCTCACCTCATTTGGGGTAATTATTCAATTTGGGAGAGAAACATCTCTTTTATTTGGCTTTCCCAAGGAAAGCCAATGTGTGATCTGCCTTCATTAAAATGCAACTTTTGACTTTTTCCCCACAAACATGCCACAAAATGGGAGTTTCTATAGTAACACACAATGCAGGCTCAATTTGAAATTATAATCTTTTGATAAAAATGAGTTTCCCCCAGCCCCCTTCTCTATAGATTTTCTTTTTCTTAAAAATTTGGGTTTGCCACTCTGGATTACCTCTTCTCTGTTCCTAAGGAAGTTTGGAAAGAGTTCCTTAAAATGCTGAACTTAAAAGGACACCCCTAAACTTAAAATGACACATTGCCACCCCTCATTTTCATGTTTAATTATAATTTTTGTCTCATTTGGTTACTTTTTCACCTCCTCTTATTCTTC
>VXAC01008791.1:0-10236 GCA_013399225.1 Rhipidura dahli | reverse complement strand
AGAGAAGAGAAGAGAAGAGTGGAGTTTAATTGGAACTGGGGTGTCCAAAACAGGAGCCTGCATGAGTGAAATGTTCCATGGAGAGCCAACCTGGCCTTAAACTTTTTCAGGAAATCCACAACTTTTCAGGATAACCTGTTGTTCCCTGATACACCTGACTAGTGAGGTCACACCTTAGTGGGATCTACCCACCCAACATAATTGGGATAAAGCAATAATTTAACTGTGTTCATGAGCCTCCCCCCTTTCTTTTCATGTTAACATCACGGGCACCTGTTAAAATTAGGAGGCAGAGAAACAGTAGGAGGCTTTCTGTTCACTTTCAGGGGGTTTGTATGGTGCTTTTCAAGGTTTCACTTTGAAACATTACAGCCCAGCACACATGATTGAATGGGTTCTAAAAATACACAGCCTTCACCCACAAATTAGTGCACCAGCATGAGCTACTTGTGCCTGAAATGGTAATACTCCCCTAAATAATAATGTTATCACCAAAAAGACACTCAACTGCATGCAAGAGCAATATGCCATAGGAAACTAACTTAGCAGGAGGTCTGGAGATAGTTCTGTTCTGCTTTATTAAAAAAAAAAAGAAAAAGAAAGAAAATTAGCCAGTACACCATCCAGTAGATGTCAGAGGAAATTATTCTTTACCTGTCATTAAAAGAACTACTCAAACAATCCTAAAACACAGAGCAGGAAAAGAAATTTAAACTGCCACCCAAACTGTCGAGTGAAAGTATAGGTTTGAAACCTCAACAAAAAAGTGCCATTTCTAAGGACAGGAAATGATGTTGTTTGTTGTCCTTTGGTTTGCAGGTAGGTGAGAAAATGTTTTGTGACACACAACGTGACTTCATTGTGTAGGATCCTGGGAGAAACAGAGGAATCCTGTGAGGTAGAGGGAGCAGGCTCAGCCTGACAATGATAAATATGTCAGGTGGTGACAATCATTGTGTGATTTAGCTCTTGTGAATGAAGGAAAATGGTAATTGAAAGTGTCACGGTTTGGAAGCAACAATCATCTCCCCATCAGTCATCCTCAGGCAGTCGGAGGAGAACGCAGCTTCCCTTTGTTCCATGTGTGAAGTGTCAGCTGCCTGAAGACATGGAGAGGGATGTGGAGTCAAGCAGGAGTGGCAGATCTGACCTCCTGGATCATGGAATCCCAGAATCCCTGAGGCTGGAAAAGCCCTCCCAGCCCATGGAGTCCCAGCTGTGCCCAATGCCCACCTTGTCCCCAGCCCAGAGCACTGAGTGCCACCTCCAGCCCTTCCTTGGACACCTCCAGGGATGGGCACTCCAAACCTCCCTGGGCAGCTCTTGCCAAGGCCTGAGCTCCCTTTCCATGAGGAAATTCCTGCTGCTGTCCAAGCTGAGCCTCCCCTGGCCCAGCCTGAGGCCGTTCCCTCTCCTCCTGTCCCTGTTCCCTGGCAGCAGAGCCTGACCCCCCCCGGCTGTCCCCTCCTGTCAGGGAGCTGTGCAGAGCCACAAGGTCCCCCCTGAGCCTCCTTTGCTCCAGGCTGAGCCCCTTTCCCAGCTCCCTCAGCCTCTCCTGGGGCTCCAGCCCCTTCCCAGCTCCCTTCCCTGCCCTGGACACGCTCCAGCCCCTCCAGGGCTCTCCTGCACTGAGGGTTTGAGGTGCCTCAGCAGTCAGTGCTGTCAGGGAGGGAGAGCAGAAGGGCACCTATCTGAGGCACTTTGCCACCAGCTGTGCTGGAATCACCTGTGTGTGCCCTGAAGGAACAGGGGGTTTTATTTTGGACGAGCCTTTCTGGTTTGCATAATTTTTCTTACGGCTATGTGGATTAAGAAATGTACTTAAGGAGTGTGAGGATGACAAAGTGGGGGGAGTCCAGCAAAGAACAACCAGGACTGGAGGCCCTGGATGCTGATGTGGATTATAAAATCTAACAGGGTGATTAGAGAGAGGTTCTGCAAGCTGGCAAATATTTGAAGAAGGGAGATAGGGGAGTTATTTAGGAAGAAGGAGCAATCTCTCATTATTTGGCAGAATTTCAGTGCAGCGCTAACAGCGAGGAGCAGCAGGTGAACACAGCTGTGTCCTTCTTTTCCTGCAGAGAGGGATACCTGTGAGACATTCCTGGGCAGGAACAGTAATGCTGAAATCTGGGACTGACTGGTTTTGAGGAGCAGAACAGCCCCACAGCACAATCACTGCCATCCCTGGCTCTGAAAACAACGCTGGCCTCCCTCAGAGAGGACAGACCTTACAGGTCTCTGCCTTCTTGTTGGTTTGTATTTTAACAGCTCTCTCACTGTTGGCAATGACTCTCACTGGAGTCTTTCTGGTTTTCTCCTCCATGTAGTTCAAGATATTTTATGGGGAAAGGAATAGTGGTAAATAAAGTTAGAAGAGGCTGAGCTGTGAGTATGGGCAGCCATTCAGCTACAACACACTTTGAATTAATGTGCTCTGTGCACACACTTGCAGGCATTATTTGCCTTTAATATGGGTAATATTGTCCCTGTTATCCCCTGCCAAATGTTTGAAGAGAGCAGTGAAGGCAGGTGAAAAATACAGGGAGAGCATAGTCCAGCTTGAGGGATTAATTTAACACCCGATTAAAAGGCTTTTAAAAGACATCTGTCCAAAACACCCTGATAAAACCCTTCTCTCATTGTTTATACTGGAAAGTGCAACTGGGCCCTTTTTTCCAGTGAAGTGGCACATTTCTCTTGCACATCAAATACTTTATCTTGCCATGCTCTGTGATATATTCCAGCCATTGATTCTGGACGACTTTGCAAATAATTTTCAAAGTCTAAGGTCTTAAAAATCCAATACGTTGTGGTTCTGCCTGTTTAACAGCTGTCTTTGTTCATCTCAAATGCTTGGTTTTTTTCTGGATTGTTTTCCCCTCACCTGTTGACCAGCACTCTTTGCTATTCCTCACACTCTTATTTCCTAGAACTAAAATCCATTGTGGCCTCTTATCTGCTTGATAAGGCTGCTCCAGGACAGGCAGGTTTCTACAGCTTTCAGAAGCATTGATCCTTCTTTTCACCACAGAATTCGACTCATCTGCTCTCTGTGGAGACAATTGATTGGACTTTTTTTATGCTGAATAAATATGGACTTCCTGCTCTCTGTGTGTGGAACCTGCTCTTCCAGTGCTGCACAAAGTTCACTTCTCCAGCTGAAGCTGTTGGTTGGTACCTTTGCAAGATTTAAGTGGATGTTAAATAAATGTAGAAAAAGCTTTCCATTAGAAGAGTATTAAAACTGTGAAACCAAGTCATAGACTGAATCATGGAATGGTTTGGGCTGGGAGAGACCTTAAAGCTCATCCAGTGCCACCCCTTGCCATGGGCAGGGACACCTCCCACTGTCCCAGGCTGCTCCAACCTGGCCTTGGACACCTCCAGGGACAGTTAAGGGGCCAATGCTTCCTGGCCCACCATTGAACATTCACTTCTTATTTGGGTATGAGGAGAAAATGATGTCTCAATAAAGGCTTGAACCACTTAAGTGACAGTTTCGACCAAGCTCCTCAATATCTGGTCCTTAAAATCTGCTTTCAAGATTAAATTTATGCACTTGCTCAAACTAACCATCATTTCCAAAACCCCTGGGCACATATTTGCCCCCTGAAGACCATCTCACACCTAAATGCATCTCATACCAAAACTCATCCAGAGTCACAAATTTTCCCTTCAGAAGATGATGTTGCAACAGGACCATGGATTGGGATCTGTAGAGAGTGATGTCCTGGGAAGCTGGGAAGGTGTTTTATCCAAAAGCTTTGTGCCTACACCACTTGGATCCAGGATGGAATTGAATCCCACTTTGCCCTGGGAAGGATGGGACTGAAAAATCCAGACTGTAGGAATGCAAAGGAACACTGGAAATTTTGAAATAGTGGCAGCCTGACCTCAGCCTCTGATTTAAAAGTGGCTGATTTACCAGTGAGTAACCTGGAGCTAATAAAAATATATATAAAGGTAGAATTAACAGGAAATATTCTGTTTCAAGAAGAAGTCCAATGTAGCCTATATGTAATCACTGTTCCTAACTAGAATACCAAAAATTTTTACCTCATTCATAATTCAACTCTTGGTTATCTCATCCCTGAGATTTTGAATTTAATTTTCACAAAGATTTTCGCTTAGCCAAGGCATATTAGCAGTGCTATCAAAATTTAATATGTTGTAGAAAAATCCAGGCTTCTAGAATTGTACGACTTTGGGAGAGCCTTGGTTTTCATTTGGGGAAAAAAAAAAGCCCATTTCTGTCCTTCACACTTGCAGAGAAAAGGTGAAGATAAGACCCTTAAAAGCTCAGAGAATGCCAAGAAAATGCTCTTCACAACCTTATATCCCCAGGACTGGAAAAGCTGTCAATCATCTTCCTGCCTGAGACAAGTTTCTTTTGTTCATTATTGCATATATAAGTTCCCAGCTCTTCTAGGCCCCTGTCAGTGCATCACTGAGACAATACAATTCTTGCTTTCCTGCATAATGAATTCCTGCTTTAGGATTTCATTCTCCCCCTCAAAAGCTGACCTTTGCCACGAGGAACAAACTCGTTTTTCATTTAATAATAGCAGTGTTCTTTCTGTTCTTTTGATTGTATGCATCAGCTAATTTCTGCTGAAACAACCAAAACAACAACAACAATAAAACCATACAGATTCTGGTTACTTGTAATGCAAATTTGACCAAAGATTTAGGGAGTTAAGTCAGAAATAAATGCTATTGACCTACATAAACAGTATTGAATCAACAATAATTAGATGTATCACTTACATCTGTAGCTTAATATTTGGTACAAAACTGCTTCTCCAGTAATAACTGTAACAACAGAACAGGAGATAAGGAAAATACATATTGTGGAAAAACCAGCCTTCCTATTCTGCTCTTGGCACACCTCATAAAAAAGGATAACTAGAAGATAACTGGATATTTTCAAAATAAATTACTCCCCCAAGCACAGGCAAATGTCTTTCTTGATTGAGTTTTCCAAATGATTTGGAGTTTCTGCTTTTGGGCTTTGCATTTTAAGAATCTGCCCTTTGTACCAAAAGGGTGGTATTGATACCAGGGTAAAATGTAGAAATGGAAGTTTGTCCTTAGAAATGCTTTCTGAGAGTGAAAAGTCAGTGTTCTGGATTGAGGAGATGAAAGTCAGTCTTTAGGATCAGCTCTTCAAAGTCCTGATTCTGGTACCTGCACAAGTGGTGGGTTCACACAGGACAGAATTGCTGCACCACTGACCCCTGGTGTGATCATAAAAAGGTTAAAATCAGAATAAAAATGCCCTTAAAGCCCATCCAGTGCCACCCCTGCCATGGCAGGGACACCTCCCACTGTCCCAGGCTGCTCCCAGCCCCAATGTCCAGCCTGGCCTTGGGCACTGCCAGGGATCCAGGGGCAGCCCCAGCTGCTCTGGGCCCCCTGTGCCAGGGCCTGCCCACCCTGCCAGGGAACAATTCCTGCCCAAGATCCCATCCAGCCCTGCCCTCTGCCACTGGGAAGCCATTCCCTGCCTCCTGGCCCTCCAGGCTCTTGTGAAAAGTCCCTCTCCTGCTCTCCTGGAGCCCCTTTAGACATTGAAGGGGCTCTAAGCTCAGCCCAAAGCTTCTCCTGTGCAGGCTGAACAATGCCAGCTCTCCCAGCCTTTCCTCCCAGCAGAGCTGCTCCAGCCCTCTGCTCATCCTGCTGCCTCCTCTGGCCTCTCTGCAGCAGCTCCACGTCCTCCCTGGGCTGGGCCCCAGGGCTGGGGCAGCTCTGCAGGTGGGCTCTCACCTGAGCACAGGGGAACAGGGGCACAATCCCTCCCTAAATTCCTGCCCACAACTGTGTTGATGAAGCCCAGGGCTCTGAACAAAAGGCAAAGATAAAAGGTGTAGCACTGGAGGTGGAAGAAAGGTGGTCCTATTGCAAGAGGGAAGGTTGGATGTGTGTTCACTGTAACATACCATATGTTTTTCTTAAAAGACATAAAACACTAATTCAAAATAATTGCAACTGCTCAAAAAGTTCCAGACTACCCTGGCACGTGTAAATCTGGAAATGCTGTGACTTTAACTTAAAGCAGAAATATTTTTTTCTCTTTCTGAACTCTCCTTGCAAGTCTGAGAGAGCAATAGGGACTCTGCAGACTCAGACACCGGAGACAAGAAAAAGAAACCTTTAGGGAAAAGCACTTCATGACGAAGCAACTCACTCCTGGGGCTTGTCTGCTCCTGAAATTCCTTCAGGTTGGTTTATCTTTTCACCCCCCACCCTGAGTAAAATCTGTGGCATCCATAATTCAGAGGGTTTTATCTGGAGTCATCTGAGGTCTCAGCATTCATTATTTCACTGTCTTCGGAAATACATCCACGGACATTTGGAGCTCACATTTTTGTAACAAACGAAGGAACATCCTTATTTCAACCCAGCTCTGCTGCCTCTGGCTGTCCTCAGGCAGGTGTGTCTGTGCAGTGCCTGGCCACGGATGCATCCTTGCTGCAGGAGCAGATCCTAATGGGATGTCAGTGTCAGACATCCAGCCCTGCCCATTCTGCATCCCAGCCTGGAGCAGCCTCCCTCTGCTCCTGTCACACGTCCCTTGGCACACGAGATCTGTGTTTCTGCAAAGCTGAGAACTTTGGCATCCTCAGAATGACTTCTCTTAAACACAGCAATGTATTTAGCTTCTCACTACAGGTCAGCCCAAAGCTTCTCCTGTGCAGGCTGAACAATCCCAGCTCTCCCAGCCTTTCCTCCCAGCAGAGCTGCTCCAGCCCTCTGCTCATCCTGCTGCCTCCTCTGGCCTCTCTGCAGCAGCTCCACGTCCTCCCTGTGCTGGGTCCCTGGGCATCCAGCTCTGCCCATTCTGCATCCCAGCCTGGAGCAGCCTCCCTCTGCTCCTGTCACACGTCCCTTGGCACACGAGATCTGTGTTTCTGCAAAGCTGAGAACTTAAGCATCCTCAAAATGACTTCTCTTAAACACAACAACGTGTTTGGCTTCTCACTAAAGGTCTTGTAGTACTCATTCCACAAAGCATTCCCAGACACCATCATTCCCAAGGACTTGACTGTTCTGCACAGGAAATTTCTCTGAATAAATTTTCATTATTGGCCAAATAGATCAGGATGAACATTTGATTCCTTCCTCTGCTGGTAAATATTTGCTCTCCTACATTTTTTGCTGGGTTTTAGCCATTTGCAGACCTGGTGATGGCATCATTTGGGTTGGAAATGATCATCAGGGCACGGGAATCTTGAGAGCAACAGGGAGAGAAGGAAACAAAAGTTGCAAGGAAAATAATTTCATTCCTTGTTTCAGGGATCTGCTCGGCTTTTAAGTATTCTGAGATTATATGAGGCAAATTGCCTAATTCAAGCTATAAAGAAACTTAAAAATGCATATGGATTTTAAAGAATTATAAAGGAATTCTTGGACAGCTCCCTGGGGCTCAGTGCAATTGTGGTGGCTTTCTATTAATTCTGTGCAAGAGTTGTGAAATAATAACTTGGGGCAAGGAGTGGTGTTATTTGGTATTCATCTCTGCTTCTGCATCAGCTCTTAGGGACTATCCTGAAAAATTTAGGAGAACATTTCCTGCTAGTTTGTACTTTAACTGTTGTATTAAAATTATTTTCCCCCCTCACTTTGTGGGTTTTTTTTTAACTTTCAAGGAAAGCAAATCTCAAGTACAAGGCTCTATCATGACACCTCATCTCTTTCCATCCCCATGAAGGTTCTCTGGAAAGAGGACAGAAAATAACAACAACGTAGTTTTTTCCTTACTAATGTTCCCTACAACGTGACAGAGCCTCTGAGAACGGGAATGCAAAATGTGACAGAAATACAGACTGCTATCCCTGCAGGCAAAAAAAAAATAGGAACAGCCTTGGAACAACCTCTGCATCAGTGTTCCCTCAGTCTCCCTCTCGGTGCGTGGTGTGATGTGAATCCCAGGTGCAGGGCTTTTGCTTAGTGCAGAAACAGCCAGAAAGAAAATCTTTATGGAGGAGAAGGGGCAGAAAGCAGTGCTTGGCAACTTCAGCCAAGTGTTCTGATAGAGAGAAAATACAGAGCAGTGGAGGGAAGGGGATTGATTTTTCCTGGGGCTGTGCAAAGATGTGAAGAGAGGGAAGAGAGGAGCGCGGCTCTTGGGTGAAGCAGGAAGGCAACTCATAATTCTGTTATATTGGTACCACAATCAAGCCATTTCTCCAGACCTTTGAAACCCTCTCAGGCCTTGAATGCTCTTCTTTATTTTCTCAGTTCCAAGAAAAAAGGCCCTGCAGTCCCAACTAGAGGCCCACCTTACTGCATTTACCTCATTTTAGTCAGCTTTAAAATAAGCACCGTGGAACATTCACTAAGAATTCTACTTACACCTTGCAACGCCGTCCATGATTTATTAAAAGTATTTTAAAATGCCATGAAATGATCTGAAAATTTTATGAAAGCCTCGCATGAAGTATGAACAAATCCTCACAGAAAGCAGCAGCAAACCCCTTTAGGCATTGTTCTGTCTCAAAGAAGCCAGATAAAATAATTGGTGAGACAAACACGCCTCCTGAAGGAACTGCACAGGGCGTTTTTGGGTTTGTGTTCCAAATCAAAGCATTCTGGAGGCCTCTCCTCTGACTCCTCAGAGCACTCAGAGGGCCTGGTTGCTTTTCCCTGACACTTTGGGGCAATATTCCTTCACCTGGTGTCAGAAGGGTTGTGTAAAGTCCAGCAAGCACCGAATGAACAGCGGAGATGTTATTTATCTGCTCCCCCCTTTGATAACAGGTTCCTCCTTTGTTCCATCCATCGAGACATAATTGCACATCTATCCAACACCCAGCAGCACCAGATGGGGTCACAGATGCTTCTAAGAGTGATACTGAACATCCACAGAGATTAAAGGAGTAAAAATTGCCCTCCTCACAGCAGAGAGTTTCTCTGGGACCTGGTGCTGTTGTCCTTCTGGGCCTGGCAAAGCTGGAATGTTGTGATTTCCTCTGTTACCCCCCAGGTTTGGCTGCACCGTGGAGAAATACTTATTTATGTTTAATGATATATGTATTTATATATATATATATATACTGCAGCAATATGGAATCAGAGAATCCCGGAACAGTCTGGGTTGGAAGGGACCTCAAAGCCCATCCCATTCCCACCCCTGCCATGGGCAGGGACACCTCCCACTGTCCCAGGCTGCTCCCAGCCCCAATGTCCAGCCTGGCCTTGGGCACTGCCAGGGATCCAGGGGCAGCCCCAGCTGCTCTGGGCACCCTGTGCCAGGACATCATCACCACCCTTGGCAGGAGGGTTGGAAGTGGATGATCTTCAAGGTCCCTTCCAACACAAGCAGAAAAAAGTACCTGGAGGCAACTTTCTGATATAAACATTTCATTCATGGCTGTGTTTCTGTCTTTCTGTAGTCTCTGGTTAAGCAGAGTGAAATATTTCTCCCATTTAAGCTCCCATAGACTTTGTAGCTGATAAATTCTGGGTAAGAGGCAGTGCTCTACCAGGATTTCACCCTAAATGGTCTCCAGATTCTGTCCACAAATGGATGATCCAGCCTGAGTCTCCCAGCTGCAAAAGCTTACAGCCACTACTCCATCACCTAGATCCCAAATCATGGTAAAAACACAAACTATTTCTTGTTGGGCACATATTTAAGACACCAGAAACCTCTGACAAACCAAAGACATCAACAGAAAGCTTTCTGGACACATGTCTGGGCATAATTCCTGTTGGATCAAAGTGACACAGGCAACAATCCTGAATAATTGCACTGGATTTAGAGTGACCTTCTGTAAGCTTGTAAAGGAACACATGAATCAAGGAAATTAGGCACTTAGCAAGTCCACAATTAGTTACATTCTATTTAAAAAAACCCCTCAGGCTCACAAAGTCAAACATGGAGCAGGTTCTTTGCTGGATTTAAGCCCAAATAGAAGCGATTTAAGCAGTGCATGAAGAAGAGTTCTGGGGATTCCTGTTTTCTTTTGATGGTTTTTTTTTTTTTTTTTAGGAGTGGAATGATTTATGATGAATTTGGGAGTGAAGACAGGGCTGAATGAGATCCCTGGATGCAAGCACTGCGTTCTGGGCTCTTGGCTTTATGAGAGGGAGGGGCACAGATGGAAAAAAGAAAGTGGTTGAACTTCCTATGTGTACTCACTCATTGACTCTGTCAATTTGGCCATCTCTGTTTCTCTTTGGGGCTTCTCCTGGGGGAACAGACAAAATGAAAAACAAATATGTATATAT
>VXAC01008790.1:0-49155 GCA_013399225.1 Rhipidura dahli | reverse complement strand
GATTCAAATGCCTCACAACAGTACCTTTCACCTAGAAGTTTTAAACAACACCATAAACCCCATGTGACTGAACCCCAGTATTTATTTTATGGGACTCTGATGGTAGAGCATCATCGTGAAGTCAGGAAGATTGCTGTATGGAAGAGATACATGCTTTTATCTCATTTGTATTATGAGATAAGACACTCAAGAATGCACAAGTCCTTGTTGGTAGTGGTAGTCAGCCATTCTAATTATTAAGCACATGCTCTCAGACCAATTTTGTGGAGTTTAAAGGAACCCCCATAGAAACAGAGAAGAGCTTATTTTTATGAACTGAAATGCTCATACTGTTCACTCTCTGTGAATTCACATTGCAACTTTGAAAGCAGCTGAGTCCTGGATTTCCATGCAAAGGACACTCTGGTGTCATCCAGATGGTATTTCCTATGGTGTGCATTGGTCTGGCAGCATGTAAGAATTTGTAGCTCTTTTAGTCTGAGTTTCTCCTTCTTAGTAGAAGTATAGTCTGTTTTGTTTCTCTACATTCTATTCTTGACTTTTGGAGCAGGAAATGTTGTTATCATTAGCAAAACCAAGACCAGCACAAAGGTACTGGAACAGATTGGTAGTAGCATCACCATTCATTTCACTCCTTCAAATATTACCTGTCACATCCACCACATGAAAAGCATGTCTTCAGCCATAGAAACACTGCTGTAACTTTTCAGTCATCTAGTTTTACTTAATTTGTGAATAGTGTTTCATAACATGCATATATAGGCAAATTTCTTCTTTCTGATATTGGTAAATCCTGAAGATTTGTAGTGTAATGTATAGCTGCAGCTCAGAGCCCTTCTTGCTAATAATTGCCAATGAAGAGTTTATGATTTGTTCAGACATGGGTTATATGAATTCATTCCTGAAGTGTATATGTGTAACTCTTTGGAGGCATATGTTCGTAGACAGACTGATAAGTAGATTTGATATCATTATTGATAATGAACTCACATGTGTTGCTGGAACTAGCAAAAGAAGTGATTTGATTTGTCTGAAAGCCCCAGAACCTACAGTGGTGTGACGATGAGAGAAATCTCTGAGAAATACAAAGGTTTTAGCACCTACTTCAGGGGGGGAAAAAAAAGAGCAAAAAGCTTAAAACCTAAAGCAAAATGTTGAAATACAATTTAGAGTTCTAATGCTGAAAATCAGTGGCTGGTGTCATACAACACACTCATGGTTTTTAAAGACCAGAAAACTAGAAGACCTTCCAGACAGCTGGTCTCACTTGAATACTTGCCACGAAAGGGTGCTTTTGAATGAAAAAGGCGTAGTCAGCAAGGAGGACCCTGACTGCACATTTCAGAAAGTCTGTGTGTCAGAATGGGACAAAGGGGAGGCCATCTGCTCCCTTGCATGTCACATTTCCGTGGTAGGGTCTCTGAGTTGCTAGTTGATATGACTGTTTTGTCTTAGAAGTGTGCTAGACGGTCAGCTTTCTTCATCAATGTCGCTTTACCTCTCCTGTGTCTCTCAAGCTGCCCGGCTGGTGTTCTTGGTCTTCTTTGCACCTGTACAGAGAATTACATCCTCTTTGGAAAAAGGATAGAGTTTCTATCCTTCATCATCTTTGGCAGCATGTGCAGAGCAGTTCCTGAAGAATGCATTGTGAGCTTAGTGTCTGCTTGTTCCACTTCAAGCTTACAGGAGTGAAGAGACCAGGTATACAAACTACACTTCATTTTTGGGTTTGACATAGGTGACTGACAAATTCAAATTTCCATCTCCCACATACCCTGGCCAGTAGGTTTAGAAGTGAACAAAAAGGAAAGTATAGGTCAGAACAGCTACAAATGGTCCTCATGTTTTTTTAAGAGCCCTGTGCAGGAGAGCTATAGTAACTTTGAATATGATCTTCCTTGTTTCTGCTGGCTGTTACACAGAGAATTTCTAGAAATAATCTGGTGCTCTGACTCAGCAGTCCTGATGTTGCTGCTTTAATTAGTGAAGGAAATTTGCATTCACTTGCAAGCTGGTGGGTAGGCTTTTCCTTTATTACATAATATATTTGAAAATGTGTCTCTTAGCTCCTTCCCTAATAGAAGGAGAAAGGTCAAAAATTTTCCCTGCTAGGACCACTCAGCATACCCTGAATACAGAGGAGCTTAAAGCTGTTACTTATACCCAGTACCAGTGGTGGCATTTGAATTGGGGAATCTGTTCTGCATTTAGTAATTGTGAAAAATGAGGTTCACTCTCCTGTAAGGATTTAAAAGTTTAATAAAGGACAATAAGGGACAAAGACAATAAAGCAAAATTCACAGCGCTGGGTGCTTTGGCGCTCAGCCAAGAGCACATCTGCTACTTTGGAGACCCCCTTTACATACACATCAGCCTATTACATATTCATAAACACTTCTGCCTATTAAAACTTTTCCAGGACTGTTTAGCATGGCTCCTCCTTGGGTCCACCTTTTTAGAGCATGTGTATTTCTTGGCTGTGGTTTTAGTCCCTTTTTCTTATCAGCTCCAGAGTGGGCTTTGGTCCGTGGTTTCTGCAGACAGCAGTTGCTGATAGTAGCAGGGGTCCTCAACATATGTTGGTGGGATGTTATCTAGCCAGGCAGACAGCTCACAAGTATAGCCATTTCACTATTATGTGTAAGTTTTAGGTTAAATGACAGGAATAAAAAGCATTAGTTATTGTTAAAAAAATCCTACATCTTCATAACAAAGCTACATTATCCTTATAGCATTTTATTTGCAATAAAGCTACCTAAAGCATTTATTTGTAACAAAGCCACTTTTATATCTATTTCAAAAGCTACTTTAACCTCACTCATTTTAACATTTGCAAAAAGTCAATATTATAGCATCTATTTATCACAGTGATTAAAATGCACTTAACCTGCATATGCATCACTAGGACTGTGACAGGTAAGCATGGAGGTAGACTTGGATTCTCTTTATTTTTGTCCTGAAGGATTAGTGAACAGTGTGCAGAAGTGAATATGAATAAACAATTCATGGTTTATATATGTAACCATGACACATTTTCACATCAGCTGTGTCTTGGTTTGAGAGACAGATGTCTGCTAAGGAAGGCAGGAGCCTCCCTTGGAATGGAAAATGCAACCCCCTTCTCTCCAAATTATTATAATTTTGAAATTAGGGGGCTTTCAGGTAAATATATGAGGAATAGGAATAACAGTTCTTTACTAATATATATACATATATGTGTATATGTAAAACAAGGCAGACAAACAGCAGTAACTCTGGCAGTGACAGCAAACAGAACCCCACCCCCAGTGCAGCCTCTCGGCTGCCGGGCCCGTTCCCCTGTGCTGCAGTTCCGCTCACGGCCGGCAGGGGCGCTGGCGGCTCCCGGCCAGCAGGGCGGGTGCGATGGTTCCCCCGCGCCTGCAGGGGGCGCTCCGGAGCGAGCTCGGCCCTCACACGGCAATGGCGGCTCGGGGTCCCAGGAAGGGACGGAACAAAGGCCTCACAAACCCCCTGGGCAACCGGTCCCGGTGCCCGGCAGGAGCCTCAGGAGCAGCCCGAGCACCAATCCTGGGTGGTAGACGAGATGTATAAAGTCCAGAGCTGCAGTGGAAACCCCAGGACTTCTCAGCAGGCAGGAGGTGGTGAAGACTGGGAGCAGTGGCAAAGGAATGGCGGGGGACAGGGCAGCGGCGGCCTGGCTCCCAGTGGGGCAGGGAAAGGCAGGCTTGGGATCNTGGGGCAGGGAAAGGCAGGCCTGGGATCCCGGGGTCTCCTGAGGCACCCACGCAGATGGTGAAAAGGTCCTTCTTTTAGTGAGGTAGGGTGTTAAATAGGGTCCCAGTGCAACAGCCGCTCCAGTGAGCAAACAACACTCACGGTAGAAGGAAGGCAGGAGAAGGCAGAAGCCTGCAGTGGCGATGAATTCTCTCCACAATGACAACAACCTCTCTCCCCTCTGAACCCCAGGAGAAAAAGAGAGCTAGAGGCTCCACCCAACCTCTTTTTCCCAGTCCAGATCTTATGGCATCTCTGCCCCACACGAGAAAACCCCAGGTAAAAGAGGGTAGCGAGCTGGACCCCTCCCCCTGTGGCCAGGTCTTTTTGTCTCTCTTAAGTATCCAGTCATTATCGTCTCCTAGCAACATATATGGGGAAAATTCTTTAAGAGAAAAAGAAAAACAAAAGAAGTCCTAAAACCCCAACAAGCTGAATCTTGATTGCAGAGTGGCTAGAAGCTAAATATGAAATAATTTTTCTTATGTCCATTTGGCAGATGTGGTTTGCCTGGGCAGCACCAGGAGAAAAATGGTGTTTCACTTGGCATTCCCACACAGTCATGATTTTAGGTATTTAGTCCTGAAGTATAGCATACAGCACAGCTCATACCTTGTAGAAGAAGAATCAGGAATGAAAAAATGAATGGTTATTATCTAAAGTTTATGAAGGGCTGTTAGGAAACATCAAAACAAGTGTTCCATGTGAACTGAACCAGATTTAAGTTGGCAGAAACCAACTGACAACTCATAATTTACACAGCTCCCTCACCCATGCACACAGAAAAAAGTTAATTCAAATATTTGAAGGTAGCTGACAGAGCTGAGAGTGACTAGCTTCAGTCAGTCAAAAATAAATTGGTGTATTGTTACAGATCCTTTGCTTCTATAAATCGACAATATATCTCAGTAAACTTCAGTGGAGTTTAGCTATTTTACATGGGCTAAGAATTCAGTTGCAGATGTTTTACATTATCCCAGTCATGCATTAGGCACTGCGAGTTAACAATGCAACTTAATATATAGGGCTTTCTGGGAAAAGAAGATAACAGTTGTGAACATGGGCTTAGTCCTTCTGTATTCTGAATCATCATGCAAAGCAATATATGCTGTTGTTATAAACTTGTTTGTCTGTCTATATTTTATTGAGGAAAGAAAGGATATTGAAAAGCCTCTGAATAGTCTTAGTATCTACTCTGAATTACACATTGAAATGTGTATTGTAGTGAGATTTAATCCATGCTTTTTCTTCTTTTCTCAACTTCTGGAATGTGATGTAGCAAAAGAGACAGATTTTTTTTTAACAAATTATTTGTAAATGGTGCATTACAGTATATCCTGCAAATTGACATGCATTTCTTTTGATGGGTTGCTTATATAATGTTTTATCAACACAATGTCATATTTTTCCATGCTTTATTCAGACTATATGATTTTACACTAGTCTCTTAGCATATTTTGTTACAGTGAATGTTTCTCAAATTTATTTCTTATTATTTTCTCAGCAACAAATATGCTCTTGGATGATTCACTTCAGCTTATAACATTAAAAGATCAAAAATACATTTGCTGAGTTAAATTTTTTACATTTTATGAATCCTCCTTTCTCACAAAAGTAGTGTTATGATTACAGATTTGTTTCTCCACCTTTACAGGCTGTGTTGCTGTTGCTGACCTCTTTTTAATTGTCCGTACCAAATAATTCACAGAGGCTATGAAGGATTAAAGAGTTCAGACTGAATTAATGTTGTGCAGCTGTGGACATTTCATGCTCAGAAGAGTCCCAAGGCTTGCTACTTAGACAAATGGTATTCTGAAAGCAATCACTTCTACTTTTTGCCAGCACTTAATTCTGGGAGGTACCAAATAGCACTCTGATGCTGCTGGGATCAGCCTTTATGGTGCCATATGCTAGCCAATTATCCCAGTGTCATTAGGCACTGAACTAGTGTTTCCCACATGTCCAGATCATGCAATTAATGTGCTTATGTGAAATGGAATTGCAACATAGCAAACGAGTCAGAGGCTAGGTGTAGCTTGTCCAACCAACTTTATTTTGCCAGGAAATAGCAGCTATGCTGATGGTGGCTGCCACAACTAGAAGTGGAAGCCCCTCTCACTGTGCTGGTCTGTGTGTCCCAGACTCACAGAAAAATTTTGATTGAAAGGAACATTTGTAAGCCATGCATTCCAAACTCATGGCCGTATCTCCCACTTCCCCAAATCTGATGCCATCCACAAAATCAGAAAGGATGGCTGCATCTAATAATCGAAGTCACTGATAATGATCGTGAATAGCATTACCACCAACACCACGCTCTTGCTGTCTTAGGTGTAGCAATGCCTATGCTGCATTCAGAATAGACTAATTTCTTCTACCTCTTGAGTAAATTAAGAACCTGCTTTGGGAGAAGCACATCATTGGAGCTGGACTTGACTGGTACACAAATTTAAAGGCAGTTCAGGTAGATCTGCTGTAGCACGAAAACACACACAGAGGGAGTTAGGGTTTGATGCACAGGAACTAGAAAAACATTGTGCTTTCCTAAGACTGGCTGATATTATTCTGAGCAATACTCATATTTTTTCTCCTTCTGAGTTGCTTTTTTTCTTGTCTTGCCTTGAATACCACCTAGCTTTATGGGGGAGGGAGAGGGTCTCCTTTAATACTACTGTCAGTATAAGAGGAGAGGATCCAATTTGTGGAAGTTGTAGCTGAACTGTAGCTGTACTCTGAGGTGCAGAAAGAGGAAAATGGAAACAGTAGTGTGGCATGTAATCTCTGAAATTGTCAGTGGATACTAAGTCTTGCCTCAGGAAATGTTCTACACTCATCCTCATGTTTGTGGAGTTTTCTGCTTAAAATGGGTTTCTGGCAGAAAAAAGCTGCTGAGCATGTTTCGATCTTTGCTTGCCTCCATGTTCCAAGTGTGGTTATAGAAAAGTTCTCTGTGATTCACTTAAAAGTTGCAGCAAAATTTAGCCTGAAATGAAATAGAAACCTGAAGCCAGTAAGAAGTGTTTGGTAAACTATGAAGAAAAGGTAAGCCTTTCACGTCTCCAACTAAAATCAGCAGGAGGAGAGAGAGGAAGTCTTACAGAGAATGCTTTAAAGAGCTACAGAATCACAGAATGGTTAGGTCTGGAAAGGGCCACAGTAGGTCACCTGGTCCAACCTCCCTGCTCAAGTATCATGTATCTTATCTTAGAACACATTGCACAGCATTGCATCCAGACATCCAGTTCTTGAATATCTCCAGTGAGGAAGGCTCCTCAGCCTCTCTGGGCAATCTGTTCCAGTGCATGGTCACCAGCACTCCTCATATTCAAATGGAGCTTCCTGTTCATCAGTTTCTGCCCATTGCCTTTTGTCCTATTGCTTGGCATCACAAAGAAGAGTTCCCTTCTCTTCACACCCTCCCTTCAGATGCTTATATACATTAAAGAGGTCCATTCTTGGTCATCTCTTCTCAGCTCTGAACAGGCCCAGGTCCTTCACCCTGTTGTTGTAAGAGAGATGTTCCAGTCCCTTAATCATCTTTGTCGCCTGCCACGGGACCCATGTCAGGATTTTCACATCTCTTGTACTGAGAAGCCCAGAGCTGGACACAGTACTTAAGATGTGGCCTCACCAGGGCTGAGTAGAGGGGCAGGATCACCTCCCTCAACCTGCTAGCAATGCTCTTCCTAATGCACCTCAAGATGCCATTGGCCTTCTTGGCCACAAGGGCACACTGCTGGTTCCTTGATAGCTTTCCACCAAGAACCACATTAAGTTTCTCCTCCTGCTCCTGTTTGTCCTCCTTCTCCTCCTCACTGGTTATGGATAGTTATGGTCATTATGCCAAAGGTAGCTTTTGGGAATCAACCCCCAGCCCTCATGATATACATTTACCACAGCTGTGTTATTGGACTGTCTGGGTTGCAGTAAGAGAGGGCACAGGCTCCTTGTTCCTTCAGTGAATCCTCTCTTTGTCAGGCCATGTTGATTTTTGCTTTTCAATGAGCTGTTTGCTATTACTTTAGTCCCTTTTTGCCTGGCTCCGTCGGGTCCCATGTGCCCCCACAGAGCACAGGCAGGGTAAGTAATATGTCAGTGTTAAAGAGTCAAGAAGGGTACTGCTCTTCATCCTGGCAAGCATGGGTTTATTCAACCATCTGTCTTCCCCCAGTTCTCTCAAGCATGTACAAAGAACAAAGAGAAGCTCACAGTTTTCCCGGGCTCCAAGGAGGTGGGATTAGGGGAACAGGGACCAATAGGAAAGCACTGGGGGAGAGGTGAAAGGCAGAGGCCAACAACCAATAGAAGAAGCCGAACGGGCCACTGACTACCACAGTTTGCCTCTTAATTAAATGTTTAATAATGGAAGGATGATGTGTAAAAAAGAGCAGTGGCATCATTATTGTGTAAAGCCCCATTTATTTCCATGTTCCTAAAGAACATCTTAATTTCCTGTTACACTTATGCTTCTGTTGCCCATTATAGTGTTTTATAGTCAGTTCTTGGAAACATGCACCCTGGGCGCACCTATCTCTTGTTGCATGGGAAGGGTGCTCAGACTAAGTCTTCTGGGGTTTTGAAGGCATAATATGTCAAGATGTTTCCGTGAGCATTTCTAACACCAAGTAACTACTGACCTTTCAGACCATCTCTTTCAATGATAGCTGTCAGACACAGAAGCTTTTTAATAGGGCCAGTCCACGTGTTCTCTCTGTGGTGTTTGTAAGTACTACTTTTCTGAAAATAGTAGTATTGTAGAAGTTGCTTGACAGCTGGAATTTTTAGAGGCTTACTCAAACAAGTAAGCTCAGTGCTGTCAATTAATACAGCTGTCTGAGACAGCTTTGGGCTGTGGAGATTCTACTAGTGTAACAACTGCAAACCAAAATGCAGCTTTCCTAGAAACTGAAGCTTTCGTGTGTACTCCCACAGGATTTTTTGAGAGGTTAGATGCAGCCTTGTAACAGTGAAAGGCATTTCATTGTTACAAGGTTGCATCTCATTTACATTGTTTATTGTGTCCATTTAGGTATTTCTAATGAATGTTTGTTATTTTAATATCCTTCTTTCTGGTCTTCTAATTGCACCTTACTAGGAAAATAATACTCATTAGTACTTGTTAACTTGTTGCAAGGATTGAACTCAAGATCATTACAGAATTAGTCCTCTACTTTAACAAAGATGTCAAACCAGTATTTCTCTCACCATTACACAAGCTTTTGAAGACTGGTCTTGTCAAGCTGTGGGGGTGATTTTAGAATTAAAAGGAATGTAAATTATATAAACATTTCTCATCTGTCCTGTACATGAAAAACCAGCATGTGTTCATACATGCTGCAGAAGTAATTTTTATTTTCTTGTTCCATCACCAAGACATTGTAATTATTATTTCTTTCTGAGCATAATCATTTGAATAATTTTTCCTAAATAATATTAAAGTCTGAATTACAGGCTTTCATGTCTTTATTAAACAATTTGATCTTTATGTGCTACATGTACTGGGGAGACCACCAAATTTCACAGACTCTAACCTGACAAGTACAAAGAAGAAGTAAACCAAGTTTTGGTAAGGGAATATTACTTTCTAATAAGACTATGTGAAGTATGACAAAGGCAGCTATTTTTCACACTAATTCCATATCCTCACTTACTGAGTTCAGATCTCTCATATGCTGCTGCTGACACCTTTGAAAACCTTTCTTTCTGGTTAAAGTTATGTGAATAATTAGGTAATTTTTTGTTTTGCTCTTTTAATTCTTTAGCTGAATAAAAATGTTTTTTGGGAAAATGAAATTTTACTTCCCAGAAGGAAGCATTTGCTTTTTGACTTGTGTTGTTCTTCCAAAAATACAGTGGACTTCTCTTTTTAAGGGACATGAAAATTTTTTGCTTTAGAAATAACATACCTTTGACTTACGAGAATTTTTGTTTATGTTGTTACATGTTTCAAATTGACCAGAATTTCACATCAGTTTTCTTGATCTGGAGCATTGTTTAAATGAATTAATTATCTGTTCAAAGGGATTTCCTTGCTCTCCTACTAATACTTAAGCCACACACATTTTACTAAGCTACTAATAGGTTATAGGAGTCTTCTCATCCATTTCACATAGTTGCTTTCTTTACAATGTCTCCATGCAGCTCCTCAGGAGCTACTCTGACCAGTCTTGGTCGATTCTTTTTTTCTTTTTTTTTTTTTTTTTTAATAGCCATGGAGATGAAAAGCCTGACAAAGGTGGAAAACCTCCTCTTTCTGACCTATAGGCTGAGGAGAGATGGGTGGCCACAGTATCCCCAGGTTCCCCACACTACACCATTCCCAGAGGTGGGCTGATTTGGAGTTGGCAGTCCCTAGTGGAGAGGGCATTCATCTCCACCCTGGACCAGGTTTGACTGTGCTTCACTACACCTAACTATTCATTTGGTGATGTTTTCTAAGGAGAGGTCTTGTCCTCTGGAGTCTGGGCTGCAATTCTTGGGTCTGTTTCATTTAAAGGTGACTAAGGAAAGCATTCTCCAGTGAAGTACCCAGTCCCTTTGGCAAACTAAGACCTGTTTCTGCAAGCTGTTATGAGGGAATTCCCACTAGGGTTATTACACCTGCTGCACCTGGGTTTGCTGTCATGCCCTAATATTTTTTCCATATCGAGGCATGAAATTCTTCAAAGTGTTTTTTTCCTTTTAACATTTTTCTTTCTTTTGGTAAGCTTTCTTCTTGTTTTGTTACTAGGCATCCTTTCTAGGTAGATACATTTCAATGTAATCGTATATTTAACTGAGAAAGCTAATTTACAGATCTTTCTAAAGTTATAGCAGTCTGTCACTTCACCTTGGGTATCAATTTAGTGACCTCTTTCTTTTTTATTACCCAAGCCATAATCTAGCTTTTCCCATTATTTTAATCATAAAAATATTGGGAACGAAACAAAAATATGTACTCCTTTCTCATCTTGTGTTAGGTCTCTAATGTATTCTTGTCATTTAATAATGACATATTCAGTTTTCTAATTTAATTACTTTGCTTTTAATTTTCCATTACATGGTCCCATTTTCATATTTATCCAAATAAATTATTATTATACATTATATTATACAGTGGTCTGTGAGAAAAAGTCTTAATAATAGCTTATGATCAGGAAAGGGACTCTCCGAAATTACATCATAATTTTTCCTTATTTTTCCTTATTTTTGAGACATTTCTCAGTGTCTCCCCTATCAAATCTATTCCATATGTAAATTGAAAGATTTTCTGTAAATCAAACTGTATTGTTTTGGCCTTGTACTGTCTGTCCTGCTATCCCCATGATAAACTGCTGCAAAGATTTAGCTGTTGAGATTTCAGACACACAAAATTACAAGATAAATTCTTGTTGGATGCTTTCTGTTTTCCTGTATCCCTGGGGATTAGTTACAATTTTATAAATGAACAGAAGAGAAATGGATGGATGCATTAAAAGTTAGCAAACAGTAACAGACTTTGAAAAGTAAATATGTTCTTGTTGCAGTATGCAGAAAGAACCACACTGACTCCAAAGTAGAGGAAATATTACCGAAGTCCCAGCTTTACTAATTTTCAGAAGGGTTTTTATAAGGTAGATTGCAAAACGTGCTAAATGTCACAAACCCATTGGTTCTGTGTGCAACCACCCCCTAAGGGGCTGACCCAAAAATCTAGCATGTAGCAGAAAGATGTTTTCCTAACTGAAATATCTCTATCACAGAAAAACAATTTGCAGGTGCAAGGAGTTTACAAAACAGTAATATTATTTTGGCTAGAATATATGGGAAAGAAACAATTCTCACAGAATGCTGCAGAGCTGAGATTCTCCTAGCTAAAAACTTTCTCAGCACCGGCATGTTCTTATATTCATCCACATTCAAGTTAACACTTAGGCATAGGTTAGTGAAATGCAAACCAAAAAATGAGTGTGACAACCATGTACTTTAATAACTTGCTGAATTATTGATTTTACTACCCCTATGTGTATCTGAATTTGAGCCACCTGCCTACAAATGAAAAAGAGGTTCACAGCAAGATGTAGGTGATGCCAAACATAGGGACAGTTGGAAGCCTTGAACATGGGAGTCTGGAATATTTCAGGCCCTGTTTCCGTAGATGCTCTTTTTCCGTTCAAAGCTCTGATCTTGAGCGGCCCTACATCTGGTGGGGTTGCTTACAGGATGCCCAAAGCAGGTGGGATACAGCTGTGCCCATTGCAAGGGCCTGAAAGTCATGATGCAGGGCCAGATGAGGTTATTTGAAAAATGGCCAGCTGCAGGTCATGTCTTTTTAACATGTTTGTCTGACATTTGAGGGCATTCAGCCTACCCATGAAACCTTCATGGGAGTTGTTTCATGTGACTACACATCTTGCTCTCCTTTTGATGAAAGTACAACCCCAGTTCCATGATAGGTATGCTTAGTGACTGGTTATTCTGCCCTTCTCTACTTGATAAAAGCATACCTTCTCATAAATATGTGGTCTTACCAAAACCAGAAAGATGGTAGGTAATCGCTTCAAATTTGTTTCACCTACCACTTCTAAATGTAGTTAGCAAAAATGGCACATCCTGATGCTGGAAAATTCTCAAATATTTATACATTCTGATGGATGTGTGGAGACAGTAAGGGAAGAAATGAAGTGGTTGTATTGCTTCAAGTATTTCCCTTAAATTTTCAAGTAAAAGATATCTGAAGGCTAGGAGTAGAAGAGAAGATGGGTTAGCCTCAATAGGTTTAACTTGGTAAAGATCTGTTGTAAGACAAAAAACCACTATTGCCTGTATTTCTGGCACAAAAAAAACTGTTGCCTTCTTATGGAGACATGGAAAGTTATCTCAGCTCTGCTACTCCCTTTGTGATGATCATTTGTAATATTATATTACTGAATGTCTAACAAAGTGTTTAAGGAATCTCCAGGAAAGATTTGAAACAGAATCATGATAATTCTGTTGAAGTCTGTTTCCTTAAATATCATGCTATTAATAGGAACACTTTCTTTACAAAATTGAACAATGTGGGACAGCTGATGTTAACTGTGCATGTGATGGAATGGGGACCAGGTCAGGGTGCCTACTGAAGACTTGCCGTGCTCTATGGGTGCTCCTGTGTCCTTTGGAGAAACCTGTAAATCCACAAAACCACATCTGGCTCCTCAGACTGTCTGTACCTCATGAGTAAGCAGAGCAGTTTCTTCATTTAGGAGTGTGTTGTTGCTGCTAAACTGCCTACAAGAAGTGACAGTACTGACTTGCTGTTCAAATTAATTTGTTTCACCAGGAGCTCTCTGGTTTTTATGAGTTTATTACTGGTGTAATAAACCCTCTGCTGCAGAACCATAAGTGGGACCAGCCGATTTGAAGTTATGGGCTTCTTGCAGGATTTCTGAAAGCTCTGTGGGAGCTGGAACCAGATGGACAACTGAGTAATGATCCTAGGGGATGGCGGAATCTCTGCTTGATTGGTGTCAAAAAGTATCTCTATTTAACTTTCTTATGTGTTACCCTCCTGCTTTTTTTCTTTATAGCACAGATAAGGCTGAGGTAGGTTTAAGGTCG
This sequence comes from Rhipidura dahli, assembly GCA_013399225.1. Classification (NCBI taxonomy): domain Eukaryota; kingdom Metazoa; phylum Chordata; class Aves; order Passeriformes; family Rhipiduridae; genus Rhipidura; species Rhipidura dahli. The sequence continues at coordinate 35,841 of VXAC01008790.1, read as the reverse complement.
TTATATTTCAGCTTATCCATTGTATATGAATGAAGTGACAAACACATTACTTTTGAACTACAAGTTTCTGCATAATTCTAAAAATGTAAGAGTATATTGAGTCTACACATAATTTTTAATGATACAACTAATGTTTATAACTAGACATTAACTTGTTATATCCCTTGACTATATTTAAATTTTCAGAAATTTGTACAACGTAAGGGTTAATATCTTGAGCAACAGTGTCTTTTTTTGCAGACTAACAGAACAGTTTTATTAAAATCAGGTAAGGTACTGGTCTTATTCTATTTTTTTCCTCTGTTTTAAGTTCAGTGAAGGAAAGAATACAAGGCTAGAGATAAAAAACAGAGAGAATAACATCAGAAAATAGAGAAATGTGAGGAATGAAGAGGAATGAAGCTGAGAAGATCTGCATGCATCATTCAGGGTTAACTTAAATATTTCCTGTACTTTTTCCAGATCGCTGAATAGTTTAGGTTGGAAAAGCCCTAAGAACAAGACCAACTGTTAACCCAGCATCACCAAGTTCATCACTAAACCATGTGCCCAAGTGCCACATGTTTTTTGAACACTTCTGGGGTGGTCATTTCATCACTTCCCTGGGCAGCTTGTTCCAATGCCTGATCATGCTTTCAGTGAAGTTTTTCCTAATATACAATCGAAACCTCCCCTGGCTCAACTTGAAGACCATTTCACCTCATTGTGTCACTTGTTACTTTTGAAAAGAGTCTGACCCCCATCTGGTTACAACCTCATCGCAGGTAGTTGCAGAAAGTGATAAGGTCCCACTGTAGCTTCCATTGCTCCAGTCTGAATAACCCCAGTCCTGTTAGCTGCTTTTCCTGAGACTCGTGCTCCGGTCCCTTCATCCCATTTTGTTGCCTTTCTCTGGGTATGCTTGAGCACCTCAAGGTCTTGTAGTGAGGGGCCCAAAAATGAACACAGTACTCAAGGTACAGCCTCACCAGTTTCAAATAGAGGGGGATGATCATTTCCCATGTCCTGCTGGCTGCACTATTCCTGATAAGGGCCAGGATAGGCCTTCTTGGCCCCATAGGCACACTGCTGGCTCAAGTTCAGACACATGTCAACAAGCACCCCTATGTCCTTTTTCTGCTAGGCAGCTTTCCAGTTACTGATCCCAAGCCTGTAGCATTGCATGAGGTTGTTGTGACCCAGGTGCAGGGACCTGGTACTTCACCTTGTTGAATCTCCTACAGCTGGCCTCAGTACATGGATCCAGCCTGTCCACAACTGTAGAGTCTTCTTACTCTTAAACAGGTCAGTGCTCCCACCTAACTTGGTGTTGTTTATCAACAGTTGTCCATTTTCCCAAGACTTTTTGGCATTTATATCACTAAGTGTATTTCCTTCTGGCTGACGAGGTCTGTAGTTCTTCAGCTTCCCAGGACTGTACTTTTTTACTGGATTTCACTTTTTTATCAGTATTGAATTAGGGCTTTTCTGAGCTCAACAGTGCTCTTTTCCACTTTTCTGTATTTAGAACCCATAAAGCTTGAAAATAGATGTCTAGTCTCAATTCAGATATGCTTTGTGTCTTGTGAGTTCTGTCCAGAACAACTTAATGTGTGGATATTGTATTGGGTTTGCATGGTCTGGTTTTTGGTAGCGGGAGGCTTCCAAAAGGTAGCTTCTGTGGCTTCTGTGAGAAGCTGCTGGAAGCTTCATTCATGTTCAGCAGACTCAGTCCCTTGAGGCTCCAAAGATGGATGGGCTGCTGGTCAAGGCTGGGCCAATTAGAAATGGTGGTAACGCTTCTGTGATAACATATTTAACAGGAAAGAAAAAGAAAAGTTGTTAAGCAGTTGTAATTGTGGCCAGGGAAGAGGAGGGAGAGAATATGTGAGAGGAACAACTATGCAGACACCAGGATCAGCAGAGAAAGGAGGGGGAGGAGGGGCTCCAGGCGCTGAAGCTGAGATTCCTCTGCAGCCTGTGGTGAAGACCATGGTGAAGCAGCTGTTCTCCTGCAACCCATGGGGGACCACAGAAATGCAGACCTGGTGTGGAGGAGACACATGCCAGAGCAAGTGAATACCTGAGATGAGGTAGTGACCCTATGGAAGACCCGTGGAGAGAGGAGGCCACTCTGGAGTAGCCTCTCCTTGAAGGACTGCACTCTGTGGAAGACTGTTCCACGCTGCAGCAGTTTGGGGACAACTGCAGCCTGTGAGATGGACTCACATTGCAGAAATTCTTGCAGAACTGTCTCCTGTGGGCAGGACTCCACAGTGGAGCAGGGGAACTACTCCTTTCCCTGAGCAGTGGGTGAAACCATGGGTGATGAGCTGGCCATAACCCCCATTCCCTGTCTCCTTGCACTGCTAGGAAGGAGGGAGGGGTTGGGGGAAGGTGTTTTTAAGGTTTTATTTTATTTCTCACTATCCTGCTCTGATTTTATTTATAGTAAATCTAATGAATGTCTCTAATTTGAGCCTGTTATGCCCATGGCAATATTTGGTGAGTGATTTCTCCTGGTCCTTAACTCATGAACCCTTTGTTATATTTTCTCTCGTCTGTCCAGCTGTGGAGGGAAGTGAGTGACTGACTTTGGTGGGTGTCTGGAATCCAGCCAGGGCCAATCCACTACATAGAAAAAAAGTGGTACTGTGACCTTCTGTCATTGCAGCCCCTAATAAAATGTAATTTTTGTAGGAGTATTCCTGGAGATGGAGTTACCTTATTTTGTTAAATTCTCTGTCTTCATTTAAGTGTTTCTGCATTTAAAATACTCACCAAAAAGTAAAAAACAACAATAAAGATGAAGGAGGGAAGAACCTTTGTCCGTGCTGCAATAAAAACGACTTTTGTTTTTACTGTATATAAAGAAAGCTTAGTCTTGAGGAGCCTCCAAGTACTCAAAGTGTTTTTGAATGACAGTGATTTTACCCCAGTCCTGGGAACATGCAAAAAAAAAGCAAATTAATAAAATATGTTACTTAGAAATGTTTTACATAAATCTGAACCTAAACATTCAAGACTCTTTATGGAATCATAACTGCATCCTAATGGTTTTCTTGTCACCACTCTGCTGGCACTATCACTGATGAGTGACAGTGGTACAAACACAAATGTGACCATAGTTTTGCTTACCTGCAAAACCCAGTGTTTGCTCTATTAGGAACCACAGTTTAGTGCTGTTTGCTGAAGTAGGAGCACCACCCTTCTTTTCTGATCCCTGCACATAGGTGCTGTACATTCATATATGCCAACTCTAGTGTCTGTGCCCTCTTCTAAAATTTTGACTCTTTTGGCAAAAGCTAAAGTCACAGAAAATAGTTTTGCAGTTACACTTGTTTTTCCTGGTCTAGTTAATTCCAAAATTTAACCTCATTCTGTTAATTCCGTTAAGTGAGGTGAACTCCATTGATATCTAATGTGAAATTATCATTATGTCTGAGTAAGGATTTTTGTACAATGTTAAACCATTTACAGGCTATAGAGAGATATCTATATCTATATATCTATAAATCTATATCTATATCTATACCTCTGTGACAGCCCGCATCTTACATACAAAGATGACAGGTAACTTTGTTTTATTGACTTTTGCTTTTGAACCCTCTGAGCTACCAAAATTAACTCCTTTGTTTAGCTGTAGCAAAAGAACAAGGAATTAGTGCTCCCCAAATTGAATTTTAGTGCTTTCACCTAAGCAGCAGCACAGCCTAAAGCTCAGCAGAGTTAGGCTCTACTAAGGAAGTTAAAACAAATGCTAAATAGTTCTTTATCTGTATAAATAAAAGAGGAGTGGAACTGCTGTAAGAAAAGAAAGTAGGAAGTGGGAAATTAACACTACCAGAAAGGTAACAAAATTAATTTAATTTGCTCAGTTTGAACTTAATGTACTTGATTTACAAGAAAATGGTATTTTCCATACCAAAATAATTACAGAACTGAAATTATTACTCTGTTTTTAGAAATCTGAAATTCCAAATTCATTGAAAGATTTACAATCAGGCTTCTGTGTTAGGGCAGAATTATTTGATTGGGTGGTTTATATTTATATTTTTTAGAATGACTTTTGAAAGAATGAATAATTGAAGGCATAGAAGTAAATGGCAGAAATTGATGGAATTCAGTAAGCATTTGCCAATCAATATGCCAGTGGTAATCTAGATCAGTCTATGTGATGGCTTTCTTCGTTACATAATATGTATTCTAGAAAAATGGGGAATGGAAGTTTCAATCCAGTTAGACTTTGTGAAATTATGGTGCTATGTGGTTTTTTAACCTGAAAGAAATGGGGATCAAAATTAGAAAAGCAATGTGGCATAGGGAACAGGCTGATGGAGAGGCAAAAACCGGCTGTGAGAAAGGGTGAGTTACAGGGGATATCTACAGAAATTCCTCACAACCTTGGGGCTGATAATATTAGCAAATTAGGATGACAGAATAGAAAGAACAAAGAAATACAAAGATTCAGAAAGCTCTATCAGTGAAGACGACTGGAGGATAAAATAGAAAAAACCACTTAATGACAGAGATGGACACAGGGATGAAATTAGCAATGGAAGTGTAAAGTTGGACATTTTTAAGTTTAGTAACAAGAAAATATTTCATAATTTTATAATGTGGCAGTGAAAAAAAAGATAGTCTTAGGCCTACTGCTCATTAATGTGGTATGAGTAGTAGTAAAAGTGCAATTGCCACCCTAGGAAATGTCAGGCAAGTTATTTTAAAGGAAAGAATTTGAAGAAGCCATTGCTCAAGTCCCCGTGTAGAGTACTGCACCATTCATGTTCAAGAAATTTTGAACAAAGACAGAGGAAAACAGGTAGTTTGACTGGGGACTAATGGATCCAGGCTCTAAGATAAAAGCTTAGATTGAACATAATAGATGCCCCTAAGTACACTGGAGAAGTAAATGCAAGAGAAAGAAAGAAGACATTTGAGCTGATGAAAAATGTTTCTGAAATAAAGGGTTTTTCCTGGCCAAGAATAATATTTGACTAGAAAAAGGACAGTGTTAACCATCACAGCAAGAAGGTTCAGGAAATGATTTCTCATAAGGTAAGGGAGGGCCAGATGTAGTAGTTGTCAGATGGACTTGATATGTTTGAGAGAGACAATCTGATATCTGATAAGGTATTTGAAAAATCATATGGTTGTTTATGACAGTGGATGACTGATTTCAGGTTAGTGATCTCTTTAGGCTCTATGTTTACACTGATGTATCTGATTTAGAAAGCAGTTAAGAACTGGAAGAGCACTGTCACATATACTGATGCTACTTCACTGCTGTAAAAATATTTTCTCAACCTAATGATTTGTAATTCCCCAGTGGAGGGATGAAGTAGAGCCAGAGTGGTTTTGTGTACTCTTAATCTCACCTTACTGGGAATACAATAGTAATTACCAATGAGAAAGAAAATATTTGACATCCTTCATTATGGCCACAAAATTTTCAGTCATTGGAGATAAATGAATCATTACACATGCTGGGATCTGTGTGGGCAGAGATGATTTTGAAATCATGTCAATCTTATCTGTATATGTGTCATATAGGCTTTTGCCCTCTGAAGTGGATGGTATTGCTTCCAGCATGTGTTCCCATCTTCTGGAAGAAGTGCCATTTCTGTTTAACCTTAATGTTTCAGTACATGAGCAATATATTATAGGATTCTAGTTCTTTGCTGTAGTTACTATTATCTTGAAATTTAAAACTTAATAAAACAATGGAATAGGGCTATTCCAGTAATCTCTGAAGCATCAAAGTTAAAAGTTATTGACTAATTTCAGAGAATTTCAAGAGAAGAACATGTCATCATTCTGTTTAAACACAATTTGAATTGGTGCTGTGCAGGCAAAATTTCTGTTCCTATGAAAAAAGTGAATGATTTGTTTATTGTTTGCTTCCTCAATAAACATTTTGTTACAATTACTAATTTAATTCTGAGAAAGTGGAAAGGAAACTTCCCCCCCAGTAATTCCCCTTCATCACTGGTATTATTTGCTAAAAATCCATGGAAGATCAAGAAGAATGAGCTTAGTCTGGTGGTTAAAAAGGCCACTGGACAACAGTGGATGGGGCAAGCAGAGAAGGCAGAAGAAGACAGAAGTCAACCCTCAGCTTTTGTGGTGGGGAAGAAAGATGAAAGAGTTGGTGGGAAGGGAGATGGACAAAAAATAAAGGAGAGAAAATTTTGAACATCTTCTTTCTGGGGAAACCACTGAAATCTGTGGACATTATACTGGAACAAGAGGGGAAGACTTGCAAAAAAAGTTAGTGAAAAGAGTACCTCAGATTATATTGGTGTGGAATTCTATTACACTGGAGAAATAGAGTTACTTAGTGTAGAAAATGGCAGGCCAGAAGGAGAAAATGTCCAGTGTTTGCTGGAAGAATTTGTTCTGCTCTGGGATTTCCCTGAGGGATACTGAGTATATCCAAGAACTGAGGTAGAGACTGTGTATGTCAGGGGAATAAGTAAGGACTAGTGACTGGTGGGACAGGCACTGTAAAATTATAGAAATATCCTATCTTTAGTGAAGAAACTTTGCAGACCTTTGTTATCCAGGATATAATCATTCTAGATTTATATACCCCAGTGACAGTCAGTGTCTGCACATACTGCAGGTACAGGTGTGAGACACTTCCACTGTTTAACATGAACAAATGAAGATTGTTTTCTGAGTTGTTTCTTTAATTGCCAGTTACCATGAGAAAGAAGAGTTGAATTTCACATTGTATGCTGTTTTGTTAAATTATACTTGACATGTCTTCTCTAAACCTTCACTTTCATGAACATTTCTCTATCCTTAAGTGTGAAAGGAAGTCATAACCTCCATGTTCACTCCTCAGCCGAAATTATGCAAGTGGAACTTTATGTGATCTTCTCAGTGCATTGATTTGATCTTGTTGGCGGACTCATTCACACTTGACTTGCCAGAAGGAGATTATTTTGCTATTTAGCTTTCTCCAAGGAATATTTTGACCTCACTTTCTGCAATGCCTTTATATGTACTGTCTTTGCAAAATGATTTTTACTCTCCAAAGAACATGTGCTCTTGCCAGTTTTCACTTTTTTTCTATTTTTAAGAAAGAAACAAAAATTTGGAATTTTCAGTCCTGACAGAAGGACCTGATTCTCTGGGGAACTCAGGAGTGAAAAGGCAATCGCAATCAATTGGACATTTTGTTTTCTGGGGTTTTTTTTTTGTTTTCTGAATGTATTTTGGTCATGCACATGGGTGTTTTTCTAGTGGGAGAGAAGCTTTGTGGTCCTTATTTCAGCTATTTTTTGTAATCAATACTTGAATCAATTCAGAAGGCACCATCTGTGTGCAGAGAGCAGCTATCCAAGTGCTGTGGTTTAACCCCAGCTGGCAACTCAGCCCCACAGAGATGCTTGCTTACTCCCCCACCAGTGGGATATGGAGAGAATTGGAAGAGTAAAAGAGGAAACTCATGCATTGGCATAAGAGACTTTAATAGGTAAAGCAAAACCCACACACACAAGCAAAGCAAAATAAGAAATTAATTCATTGCTTCCCATGGGTGGGCAGGCAGGTGTTCAGCCATCTCCAGGACAGTTGGGTTCCATTCCATCATGCCTAATGTTTACATGGGAAGACAAATGTCATCACTCCAAACATCATCTTCTTCCTTCTTCCCCCAGTCTTATATGCTGAGCATGACACCATGGTGGTGTCCCTGTTCAGCCAGGGTCAGCTGTCCTGACCATGTCCTCTCCCAGCTTCTTACACACCCATAGCCACCCTCCTGGTAAGGCAGTGCAAGAAGCAAAAAAGGCCTTGATGCTGTGTAAGCACTGGTCAGCAATAACAGAAACATCTCTGTAGCATCAACAATATTTTCAGCACAAAAATGCAAAACGTGGCCCCATACTAGCTAGTATGAAGAACATTAACTCTACTCCAGCTGAAACCAGCACAGGAAGTAAATGTTATCTTTATCTGTTGTGAGACCATATAAGTAAAATACTCAGGAAATATAGGAAATATACTACGTAGAATACTAAGGAAAGTAAGCCTCTAAGTTCCATTTTTCAGTTCATTTATACAGAATGAGGAGATTTGTCTTGACAAGAAATCAGCAGCATTTGTAGTTGCCAGGTATTCCTATCTGGACCTTTTTACCCTTTCTCATGCCCCTCTCAACTTTCCACTCCAGACTTTTTCCTCTCCAGTGTTTCCTATTGTTAGTCAATCTTAAAAATGGTTTTAATTACCCTTTTTTTTTTTTAAATGATGCTGCTTACTAATGAAGGCTTCTGATAATGAAGGGAAATAGTGTATTTTCTGCAATCGAATCAAGATGACTTACCCACATAATGTTGATGAAATACTAGCTGGTACCTTTGATGTTGGTGATATTACAAGGTGACTTCTGCAGTTTCTGGTATTTTTGATGTTTGTCAAAATATTTTACTTGATATTCATCTGCATTGATGTACTGTCTAATATATTTTTATTAGTGAAATGTTAAATAGAAAACAGTATTTCTCACATCAGCTTCTGTTTCTCTTGAGATTTCAATGTCACTCAGGAAAAAGCATCAGCATTCATCAAGTTTAATGAAAAAGCATCACCAAATTTAATGAAAATGAATATGCCAAAAATTGCTCACTTTTATGATATTTAATAACACAGATACCTTCTCTTCACCATATTTATTTAGTACAATTATATTGAGTACTTAAGATTTCAAGCTTCTGCTCAGTTTTATTCATAAGAACAAAAGAATTTGATGCTTTCAGGGCCTAATACTCATGGTGTGACTATACAGTGGAGACTACAGTTTACCCCAGTTATAAAAAAAGAGCCCTTATGTACTGCAATTAAATGAAAATTTATTCATATAGCCCATTTATATGACAAATACCTGAAGACTTGACTTGCCTCATAGGTCTCTGCTTAGGAAAACCTTTTCTCGAACCAGATCCCTTCAGATCGGGATTCTCACTCCTTTTGTATTTACTTCTTTCTTACAGGGATGAAAGAGGTAAATAATGGAAATTGTCTCCATTTGGAATTTTCATTGGGATTATGACATGCAGTACCTGCTGGGTATATAGCAAAAGAAATTAGGCTTTGAGAGACATTCAGTGTTTTTACCTCCTGCTGTACTCAATGGAAACAACAGTATTTTCTGTTGTATATAAGGCCATTTTGTTTGGGTGTTGTGAAGAGGACTTCTAATTTCCAGAAGTATGTGATAATGAAAGTGTATTTTAAAGTAAGAAATTTGAGAAATAAAGAATTTCTGTTCTACTCCCTTTATACTTTACTACCTGTTTTTTTGTTTTTGTTGGTTTTGTGGTTTGTTTTTTTTTTTTTTTCCTCTGAATGTGTTGGGTTGTTTATTTCCTTGCATTGTAACTGCCACTGCTTCATTTCTATACTTTAATAGCGTTGCAGAATATCAAGGGTGGGGAAGTAGGAAGAAGGGGAAGAGGGACATTCCTCTCGGGAAAATTCACTTCAACTGTTCTGGTTTAATTTCACTATTTTTCGCATAAGACTTCTGGTATTTTTCATTCAAGTTTTCTGTATAGTCTGCTTTATTCTTTTTACTTACCGTTCTGCCCATCACTTAATCTCAAAATTATACTGTAACAGTATAATTTGCTTTGTTTATTTCTTTTTACTAACAGTTTTCTACAGATGCTTACAATGTGTTAATTTCTAAACTACAGATTTATAACCTAGAGTCTTGTTAAGATACATGTCTGGATCACTGGATGAATATGGAACTTCCTTTGCTTTTCTTCAGCTGATACTTTCTTCCTTTCTCTTGACATTGTGACTTGGAGATCATTTGGGATATAAACTGGCAAGATTCAGGACAAGAAAAAAACTTGTTTAGCAGAATGAAAAAAAAGATGAGAAATTTGTAGAGACATTTTTACTTCAAAAAATTCGATGTCTCAGCCAATGTGTTTGAATATTTGCTCTTTCATAAAGCTCAGAAAAAAATACATGTAGTTGATGCAGGACCTGACAAAGGACTTAAAAAATTGCACGTCTTTCTTTCTACTTATTTGATTCCCACAACTGTGTTACCCATGCAGCCTGCAGCCTCTTTTTGATCCCTGTAAGGCCATTCATGCTAGACTTGTACTTGATGATCCTTATGGGTCCCTTCCAACTTAGAATATTCTGTGATTCTGAGTGATATTCCAGAGAAGTAGGTGTTATTGGTAGGAGGTATTCATTCTTACTTTATTGTTGAGAATCAAGAAATTTAGGCAGCAGAAGCTGCAAAAAATATTTAAATGACCTTAAAATTCTAGCCTGCACTGACACAGGAAATACATCAAAATTTAAATCGTTTGTGTAATTTACCTGATCTCTGCTTTTGTGTCAGTGGTATTACATCTGGTGCTGATCTTATTCCCATAGAAGAAACTGCTTGCTCCTTGTGCTCCTGACTTGAGTCAGCTTCTGGGGCAATAGGAGAAAGGGTCTGCTTGTAAAAATCTGTTGTGCTTCTATTGTATTTTCCTATTTTACTACTGTAATTAACCTTGCATAGTTTCCTGTACAGCCAGTGCAATTATATTTACTCTAGCTTTTGAGAGAGTATATATTCAGAGATATTTCCTCTATTTAAAACAAGAAAACTAGAATCAGGCTTACATGTTTTGAGTGGTTTCATTGTACCTTTCAGTAAAATTCAAGGCTGGCCTACTGTAGATCAGCAATGGTATCTTATGCAAGTGCCAGGATGTCTGCTGTTGAACTCAGCACAGCTACTTTTGAAAGAATGAGCAAGGTTTTCCACAAAATTGGACAGCTGAAATGAAAAATACAGAAAAAGCAAAGTACTTGAAAAATGCACACAGTAAGAGAATTTTCTTTGCTAAATGAAGTTTTAAGCTACATTTATGCTGCATCTTGCTTTTTAATACCAGGTCATGCGAAGATTAAGAGTTGTGTCAATGAACTGAGAATGAGGTCGAAGAGGAGTATTCATCCAGTCTCTAGCCTGTGAAAAGACAAGTGCATTTACAAGACATTGTGATTCCTAAATAAAATAGGAATAGAGCAGTATGTACACTATCTTCCACAGTACTGAATTACAGAACTTTGTGAGTGGTTTTAGGGGCTAATTTGGGATTATAACTTCGAACAATTAAAAGGCCAAGCAAGGTCATAGGTATATGAGCCACACACAGGGGTGATGTGTGTTCTGGGGCTATTAGGGAGATTGCAGCTGTGTCCCCAAAGGAGTCTCCTGAGAGAGACTGCCTTGGGTGCAGCAGAATAGCTGCTAGCTAGCTTTCTCCTTTTGCCCTGCGCTGCTGTTTAGGCGCTGATCACACACACACACCCACACACACACAGGCTCAAGGTGTCAATATTACCAGAGGCAAGGAGCAAGGAAGGCCTTCTTCATGGCAGGTTCCACAGTTGAGATTTATTCCATCTTCCATAGAGGGAAGCAAGCAAAGAGGGGTATAACATGGTCAGGTCTCTTTACATAGGGTTTCAGAGCCAGTGATCTGAGGGCACAGGGGCGGTACAAAGGCAGGACTAGGGAAGGGCACCAATGAACAGAGGGAAGGGGCAGGGCAGGGGATCAGGCCAGGTAGAGGTAGTCTTTAATCAGGGTCTGGGGCTAAGGTTACAGTTCATGTGCTAGGGATTGTGGGAGAGGCTTTTCCTTTACAGACATAGGAGAGATATTTCAGATATCTGAGTTTTTCCACCAGCAGGCCTCTGCTATTTCTATGTTCTCAGGCTCATCAGCTAACACAGCTGCCGGCTCAGTGACCCCAACAGATAGGAAAAAAATAGAAAGCTTGAATAAAGGCTATAACAGTGAGAATAATTGAGGAAAGTTGTCAAAAAAGATGTTGTGCAATTTTGTTGGCTGTTGTCATTAGTGGTGGGAAAATAAATTTTGAGAAAGAAGATGGGCTTATCTAAGCAATGTGAAAAGTGAATTAAAAATACTATTTTATATTGTGTTCACCTACACGTCTGGCTTCTGAGATGATGAATATCTATAAGTCTGGCTGTAGGGCTTGGATATGATGTACAGCTTACTCATCTGAATACAGTCATCCTCTCTAGTCTGTTTCTTTGGAAGATTCTAGTGATGTTTCCAGTGATTGGATTAGGTGGGAACAATACTCTGTTGGACAAAGTATTCTGGCCTTCCTTACGCTGCTCTACAACAGGTCAGCTAAGGTGTGTAGACTTGAAGGAATCATCTCCCTTCCCTTTTCAGAGCTTTTATATATGTCAGTCAAGGCCTTAAATGCAACAAAGAGGCCACAGAGAGGTGGAAATAAAACAGAGGAAAACAGTTCTTATGAGATAATTTATTAGATGATTTTCACCCTTTTTCTACTGGTTCTTGGAGGATTAGTGGATGAAGTGTGATTTGTGCCCATTTTTTCATCATTTGTAATACTTACTTGAATGATTATGAGGATATGGGTATGAGGATATCAGTCTCTGGATTTGCTTCTCAATGACTCACTGAAATTGCTTCTTGAAGAGAAGTTCAGTGCTGATTTTCTATTTCTTCTGGATCACCAAATGTATGAGGTAGTTCTTTATTCCGGGACTAGAGGACTTTTACATTTTTTCAGATGGTGCTCTTCTTTCCTCATCACCTCATATTTAAGTATCGTGCATATGCCAGCATGCCCTTTATTCCCTTATGTTTTTCTCCAAACATCCTTGTGAATATGCACTTTTTTTCCTGAGAGACATGCATCACTACTGAAAAGAGTTCAGAAATGTTACATTTTGCAACAATGGTTCATGATTTTTAAAAAAATAAACTCAAACTTACTTAGTTTTTTGTTGTTTGCCTTGTGTTAGTAAGTTATTATCAGACAGCATTTTATGTAAGGAGTAAATAGCTCTTCTGGGGAATGAGGATGGGAGGCTATTTTGCTCCATTAATTTAATGGCTTGTAGCTTTCATTTCAAGGCAACAACAAAGACTAGTCTAGAACAGTTATATTAATTTCTAAATAATGTTTTATAAGAAATATTGTGCCTTCTTCCCCTTAGCTCATTTTCATTTAACATTGGAATAGTGGGTTAACATTGAAAATAGTGCATCAGAAACAGATTACCAGCTGTGGAAAATGGACTCCTTTTTGTTTCTCATTGAAATATACTCATGTCTGCTTATACTCCTTATCCACTTCTGTTAGGCCACTACTCACAGATTATCAGTGCATCACTTCTCACTATGCCATTGGTTAGGAAATTTTAATGATTTCCCTTTTGTTGAGCATTCCTGGGGATTTCTCTTTAGGCTGTCCTTCATGGTTGGTTTATGCAATAACAGATCAATTGGAAGAATGTCATGAGGAATGGACCTATGGGATTATAATTAGATATTACTTGGTGATTTTGTTTCACTGAATATATATATATATATAAATATATATATATAAAAATATATATATATATATAAAAGCATAAGCAATTGCTTTGCTATAAGCCAAAAGGCCAGTATGCAATGGTATTGCTTACTACTCATGAGCAGATGTCTGTTTTATGAAGTGCTATTGAGCTTTGAAAATAAAGCTAACTTTTATTTCAACTAGTCCCTGTCTTTGCAAGCTGCAGCTGACCAGGGGATATTCTGAAAAAGCTAAATCTTTGGTTTTGCAGTTTTAATTTTGTGCTTCCTGCTTCTATCTCCCTGGCTCCCAGTGGCCCCATAGGGAATGAAGTTTGCTGAAAAGCAGAAATGAGTAATTTTCCCCAGCAAGTGAAATATGCCTCTCATTTCTCCCAGACACTGGAGAATTTATTTTCTATTTCTGTAGACAACAGCTGGACTTGTGTCTTTGGTTTCCAACTGATGAGGTATCTAGAAGGATTCAGCACAGTGTAAGCTCTAGTATGTCAGTGATTTAAAAAGTGATTTGGAAGGAGGCTGCTGGAGTGAAAATTATAAAATTTCCTTTATTTTACAAACAGGGCAAACTGCAAATCCAAAACCTGGTCTTGGCTGCAGCTTTAATCTAGTAAATGTCACTCAAAACAGTATTTCTTATTTTGCATAAGGGGGAGGCTCAAGTGAAACCTTTCTCTTGTCAACTTTCATGCTACCTGAGGAAAGTTTTTCCTCGGTCTCTGGGGTCTCAGCTAGCTGAGGGATCAGGACAAAGAGTAACTGAGGGAAGCAACACATGTCTAAACAGTTGCTGATGTCTCACTCTTCCTCTGCACTGGTGGTGGGAATGACAGTCTTGTGTCCTTGGGACCAGAGATTCCAAAGATATCTCCTGACGCTTTCAGGGAAAAAGGCAAAATTAGGCAGAGACTGAAACTGGAATAAAAACCCTATTAGCCCTTCCCTCTTCTATTTCACTCTTTAGTGGTGTGTGAGAGCTTTGAATTCCTAAGAGGGAGGGTTTTTTGTAAAGAGTCACTTGACTGTGAGGAAGAGAGATGTGGGCAGGGTGGTATTTTATGCACCAGTAGCCAGTGAGTTGCAGTGGTATGGGTTACAAATAAGTGAGATTGCTTTAAAAATCACTGATAAGGGTATAAATAAAAACCAGATTAAATATTAAGCAACAGCACGACAACGTTTGTTGGCAAGATTCAGTCTACTACTTACTAGACAGTGGTACATCAAGTAAAAAACGCAACAACAAACAAAATCCAGTCTGTGCAAATGACAAAAGGCCAATGAGGGCAAGGATAAAAAGGAATATGGCCTAAAAGCCTAACAGTACTCCAACTTAACAGTACTTAACCTCAACTTATACCTTAACAATTTAACAAAGGAACACCACTTAGCTTATACCTAATTTAATTTATACCTTAACTTAAAACTTGACCTTAACAATTTAACAGAGGAATAACACTTAACAGTATTTAACCTAATTTATAAGTTAAACTTAGCTACTTAGCAAAGAACAACACTCAGCAGCACTCCACTTAGCTTATAATTTATGACTTAACCTTACTTACAGGTCTGGCTTACTTAAGTATCTAAGATACTTAAACATCTAAGAAAGCAGCATTTCTCCCAGCTTTGCTATAGCATGTGCACATCTGCATGCACACAAACATGAAGAGTTAGTGCAAGCAAGGTACCTGTGAAAATTTCCCCTTGAAGATAAGTGAAATACTCACCTTGGATGCCTTTGCATTTCCCTAGTGGGTGAAGGGTTGAGCATCGAGGAGTGAAGATATTGGTCCGGGATTTGTCATTGTTCATCAATACTCCTAGTACAAAAGCTTGAGTGTTCACTAGCTCTGAGAGGTGTCCCACTCAGAGGGAGATTGCTTGTCACAGCTTGCTGCAGTCCAGGCCAGCTCAAAGGGTCTCGTTTTGGCTGCTTTTTCAAAGATTTTAAACAGGTCTGTTCCCTCTGAACTCTCAGGTTGGTCAATTAGGTATCATCCTCTAAGGTGTCTGTCAACAGCATATGTGCTGACTTGTCCATGGACTAGACCATTGACTGAAGCTACAGGTACTGGAGGAGTTTCAACTCTCAGTAACTGGTCAGCTTTATTCTGTATAGCTCAAAAAGTTCAGGACAAGAAACCCTCAGTTTACTAATACCGGTGTTTTTTATTTTGTTGCAGTCATCTTTGTAAAGTAAATATTCAAACTAGAGTAACAAATGCAGTCAGTGTTCAGTATCATAATGGAGGGAATTCATTCTTCTGAGAGGTAATGAACTTGTCATCAGTGGTAATTGCTTTTATCTTACAACTGTCTTGTCACTGGGGATTATAGTTTGACCCACACACATCCTGCTGTTTACTTGACGTGAAATTTAAGTCCAGTAATTCTCAAGAAAGCAAAGGTTACTAGAATGCATAGTGAGAGTTAGATATTATTAGTTGTATAAATAATGGGTCACACTTAAAAGTTTCTGCTGCTGTCACAGGTTAGGTTATGACTCAACTTCTGCTCAGGCACCTTTTTAATTAAAAAACTGTAGCCAGAAAAACTGAATACAAACCTCAAACATGCCAAGAAATTAATAAGGTCACTATGAGACAGCTAATTCCTTAGTAATACTCAGATTATGGTCTCTCTGCAGCTGAGCAGATGGGGACCTGGATCCCCGTTCTGTATTTCTAAGATATTTAAAATTCATCTTTTTACTGCATTTTTCTGTCATCTTCCATGCTTAGGGAGGTGAATGAAATACAGGAACCTCATAGTTTTCTCAAAAAATAAAGAGGTCTAAAGAGTAAAGATTTGAGATTTGCCTTTAATCCTGGGACCTGCTTCTTGACCCAGGAAAGTAATTTGCTTACTCTTCTCTCTGGAAAGATTTACTCAGCAGGGCTGTCTCATTGATATCAGTGCTGCCTCTTGTTACTATGCTGATGTGCCTGGTTCAGAGTCAGCTGGGACCAAACAGTCCTGGAAGGTGGAAGGATTTGTTCATCAGCCAAGGGAATTGCAACAGGAAGCAGCTGGGAGCCAGATAGTGGTAAGTCTGCTCTACTGCATGATTGGCTTGACGTAAAACACAACTAATAGCAGTGTATATAGAGAATAATTTTCCACCTGTACTTATTTTTTGTTTGTTTTTAAATGAATTGTTAATTTTTGTCCAACACTGCAAAACTGAATGGAAATATGAAAACAGGTATCTCTCTAAAGGAGCTATTTCTGTGGAATTTAGAGAAAGAAAAATGTTAGGCTAAATCTGTGCTTACACTTGCCTTAATCTGGTGATTTCAGTGGTGGCCTTCTGTTCTCTGATGATTTGTGGAATACAGTGTTTCATGTTGTAGAAAACTCCAGCTCAAAGCTGGGACATGTTGGTTTTAATAAAATGCATCTAATCTGTAGAGCCATTTAACATCTGGAAAGCAAGTTGTTAAAAACCTAAAGTACATCTAATCCTGTGAGCTGCTCAGAGACTAGAAAAGGAGCTTTTTCTTATGGAATGCTTTAAAGAAATGAAATCCTGTAATATTTAGTCTGGAGTTGTTAGGATTGTAGAGCAGGTGCTGGGCGAAAATGTTTATAGCATTGTCTATCATGTTCTTCATTTAACATATGTATAACTAATATATATATAGAAACAGAGAATGACAATGAATGTGAGAAAGAATAAAAATTCTTTTAAAGAGTACCTAAATAGAAAATGCAAGAATATATGAATATGTACAATAAGGATTTTTTCCTGCATGTATATTATTTTCTTGGTTAATGAAAAGGATTTTGATCTTCTCAGCAATATATTAATAATCTGAGGATTCAAACCCCTTAGTTGGTCAGTATGATATTTTTTATTTTTACTCTAGCAAAAAGCTAAAAAGTAAGAGCCCTTTGATTTGTTTTATTAAACAATAATATATAATTATCAAACCCTCCAGCCAGACTTACAGATATTCATCATGTCAGAAGTCAGACACATAGGTGAACACAATATAAAATAGTATTTTTAATTCACTTTTCACATTGCTTAGATAAGCCCATCTTCTTTCTCAAAATGTATCTTTTCACTATTTTATTAATCATGATAGCAAAAAAAATTGCTCAATCTACTTTTTGACAACTTTCTTAAGTTGATTTCACTGTTATAGCCTCTACCCTCTGCTTCTTTTCGAATTGCCTGGCCATTTAATTATTCTAGCCTACAATCCCAAGGATGGTTTGACAGCTAATGAAGACGAGCACATGTAGAGTTGCCTTCTCAGTCCTATGTTAGCTAAACAAAATGCTCCAAAGGCTTAAAATTTTTCTCCATTGTTTACAGCGCGAGTGTTAAAGTAATAAGACACTCCATTCAGAAGACTGCAGAGTTACTAGAGTTAGGTAGGAGGAATATGTCCCATAGAGATGAGTGAAGTGGCATCTAGCCCACGAAATGCAGTAGGTTAACTTAATTAACTTAGGGCCCACTGGATAATTACAAATACCTCCTCTTTCCCACTCTCATTCCATCTTCTACTGTTGAGTGAGAGTTTTTCCTTACTTCTTTGAGGCTTTGATGTTTGCATCTTTTTTACACTGGCAATGATGTTGATGGGATTCAAAAGTACTTTAATGGTTGTATCATTAGGCTATGCTAATAAGATATTAAATGATATACTCTGTTAAAGCTAATTATTAGCAAAAGTTTGCTGTAATTACTAATTTAATAAAAATTTGTAGGAATTCATGTTCTTGTTTGTCCAAACAGTCTCAATCTGGTGTTCACTCTTTATAACAGAGCCTTTCTTCATTTTTAAAAATCAAAATCAATTTGTGTCAGATTGTTTCTTGAAATGTGATAATGGAGTTTTTTAGAACAGGAAACTAGAGGGGAAAATATCAAGAGCTTGACATCAGTTTTGCTATTGATTTGCTAGGCGATCTGAGAAAAGCAAGCTGCTTTTCTCTGGAAAGTAGCTCAAAAAATAGTGCTATCAAATCTAAGGATCTAGAGTACATATTTGATGAGGAGCAGCTAAGGGTTGTTTAATCTGGAAAAAAGGATTCTCATGGAAGACCATATAACTCTCTACAATTACTTGAAAGGAAGTTGTAGTGAGGTACAACTCACTCAAGAGATTGGTCTCTTCTCCAAAGTAACAAACAATAGCACAGAAGCTACTTAAAAGACGTGTAGATGTGCTGCTTAGGGACATGGTTAATGGTGGACCTGGCAGTGCTGGATTATTGGTTGGATTCAATGATCTTAGAGGTCTTCTCCAAACTTAAATGAGTCCATGATGATTCTGTTTACCTGGTCCTTAGCTGTGTTAGTGGTGAGATAATTCTAAAGCTATCCTAGAGTGTTTTAAGCTTAATAAAAGGAAATGCCTTGTAAGTTTGAAGGTTGTGTGGTGCTATAGAGCGCTAGCTTGAGACCTGTCAGTGGGCAACAAAGTGAACAAGTGTATAGGGCTGATGGAACCTCTCTGGAAAGGTGCAGTTTTGCAGATACACTAAGACACTTGAAATTTCCTGTGTGTTTATAAAATAAAGTAACTTGTTATTAATTAGAATTTTAATGATGTTTTGTCGGCAAAAAGTAATTTGTAGACTTTCTCTAAGTCATCTTCTCTTGTGCTCTGGAAAATAAAATTCTTTCACTGTTAGATCAAGGTGAGAATTATTCCCAGTTTCTACAAACACTGCCAAGACACCAAGTCTAGAGTGTTGTGTGATTGAACCTTGGCTTTACCAGAAACAAAAATATTCACTCCCATCATTGGACCAGTTTCTAACATTTGTATGTAAACCTATTTCTGATGTTGAAGGCCACCCCAAACAGTAAATGAAAACTCACAGTTCATGGTCTGTTTACCCAAAACTGGACTGAGAGAAAATCTGTTTTATCATCTCTTCACCTAAAACCAACTCTTGGTCTGAACTGTTATTACTGATAACAGGCAGATTTACTATTCTTTACAAATGCCATTCAAAAAAATTAGTAACCAAACAACTTCAAGTGCTTTCTTGGTCTAAAGAATAATGAGTATATACTAAGTAAAAATTCTTTTCACTAAATTGTTTTGGTTGAGTGTTTACAAAAGTATGTCAGGGTTAGGAAAAAAGAAACATAGTCACTTTTATAATCATGATGATGTGCTCATTTACATTAAAAAATCAAGACTGACTCTAATGGATCCTGCATTGATTGTTGTCTTCTTTAAAAACTCTCTTACTTTCATGAAGTAATGGAGATTATTTTTGAAGTATTGCAATTAGGCCTTTAGATATGGTATTTGAATCTGTATTCTATTGATCTGAATTATTAAATGCATCCTTTCCCTGAAGCATAGCTTTTAATTTTCTTCAGTGGTGGTGTATCTTTACTAAGTGCTCTAGCTGAGACATGCACTTATCCATGACAATAATAGCGATGAAGTTCTGCTTATTAGTGATGCCTTGTTAAAACTGTTTGGCTGACTGTTACTTTGCATCTACAGGATGCTTTTCCTTAAGATTCGGCAAAATAATTAATGCTAGGCTAAAATGTACAGAGAGAAACTAGTAAACTGTTCCAATGGGTTTATTTTGCAGCTGAAGACTAAAATGCTAAGCCAGAGTTGTGGTTAAATTAGGGTGAGCCACAAACAATAGCTCTGGAAAAGGGAGAGGGTGGATATGTTTTGCTCCATGCTGTATTTTGACCTGAGTATATATGCTTATCTGTCTTATTGTGGCAGAGTTGGACTGGTCTTAACAGTCAAACAGCCTTTGTGGTAAGCTTGTACTGAAATTTGATCTGATTCTGTCAAAGTTTGGAAGTTATGAGATTGGAAGCCAACATATCTCAAAATAAACAATGTTTTAACAACATGACAAATTTCATCTCAGAAAAGCCCTGTGACCATTATTTGAAACTTGTGAAATTGTGTGAATTTATGGACATGTTTGCCTGTGGGAGAGAAACAGATTGGAAACAGCAGCAGGCCCTGAGTTAGCATCCGTCAGGCCCCAAAGAACCTTGCTCAATGAGATTTTAAAAGGCCTTATGGTTGTTCGTGTACTCTTGAATTAGATACATGGGACAAATACCGAGAAGATACTCTCAAGAGGTCAAAACAACAAAAAGACTTTACTGGCAACTTTAGAAGATCAGAGAATTTTGGCAAAAGGTTTCGTGCAACATTCTTACAGAAATACTTCTTAAAGCATTAACTTTAACTAAAGGCTCATTCATTAGCAAACTTTATGCCTTGTTTGATTTTAAGTTACTCAGGAATTCCAAGAAGAGGAGTTAGAAGAAGAAGAAAGAGACAAAGACAGAAAATATATAGAAAAGCATACATATAGCTACCAACTCCAGGGCTCCAGCAGGGTTCAGACAGAAATTCCAAGAAGAGGTACAGTCAAGGCATTTGATTTCCTCATATTCAGGCTTAAATAACCCTTAGCCTTCCTGAAACCTTCCCCCAGGTCATTTGCCCACTCAGGAGCTGGGTTAGGGGCTCCAGAGGTGAGTATGGAGCATTGCCTCTTGTGTGCCAGGGACTGGCAGCTACTGCTGGGCTGGGGTACAGACTCTAGGGGTGGGGGTGTACAGGGCAGTGCACTGCCTCACCAGGGCAAGGCCCAACCTCCTCCTCCCTCCCCCACACGTGCATCCCAAAATATCTTGAGATACCACTCTTTCCCGTCTCTCACAGCATCACCTTCAGTCTGTACTACTGCGGTACCTTGCTTGAGTCTTTACCAGTTTCAGAGTGTCTAGATTTGCAATTACAGATATGTGCACACATAGTATAAAATCACCCTTTACTTGAAGGCCAGTTCTTTTAATGGAAGATGGTGAATTATTGCTCTAAGCCCTGAGTAATATGTAACAACTTAATGACCTTAGGAGAAATACTAATCTTGTATGAAGAAGAAATTTGCATTCTCTCCATCATGATTATACATGCATTACATTTTAAATAAAGTTGTTAGAGGGAAAGGATAATTTACACATACTGTGGGAAATGGAAAAGTCCATCTCATGAGCACTTCTGCAACTTTTAGTAATGTATATTGTCATTAAAGCAAAATATTTTAAATATGAAATATAGTCATTAAAATTTAGACTTTATTACATTGGAGTGTTTTTCCTTACAGGAGAATTGATTGCCATCCATTCCCTTTCTAAACAGGTTATTGTGTTCTAAGAGACATATATCCCTGAATAAAGTCATAAGCTGTTTATAGTAGGGATATACTGCTATAAAATATTCCATCCTTAAAAATAAGGTTTAAAACTATGTGATATGTAGTAAATATCCACTTACTTTTACTCCACCTATGCTACAGAGTAGTGTATTTGAGAATACATTTTACCAAATAAGCTGTTTGTTCGCTTGTGTAAGAAGTTGGGAAGCAAGAAAGATTAAATGTCTTAAATATTAGAAGATAAACTTAAGATATTTTTAGAAGTTGCAGGAATAGTTATATCAAAATGATTCACAGAATCACAGAATCAACTACGTTGGAAAAGACCTTTGAGATCAAGTCCAACCTATGATCTGACGCCACCTTATCAGTTAGACCACATCATGAAGTACCATATCCAGTTTTAAACACCTCCAGGGATGGTGTCTTCATCCTGGGCAGCCCATTCTAATGCCCAATCACTCTTTCTGTGAAGAAATTTTCCTAATGCCCAAGCTCAACTTCCCCAGCTGCAGCTTGAGGCTGTGTCCTCTTGTCCCGTTGCTGGTTGTGTGAGAGAAGAGACTGATCCCCACCTGCCTACTACTTCCTCTGATAGAGTTGTAGAGAATGAAAAGGTCTCACCTGAGCCCCCTCTTCTCCAGGCTAAACAACCCCAGCTCTTTCAGCCACTCCTCGTAGGACTTGTGTTCCAGACCCTTCACCAGCCTTGTTGCCCTTCTCTGGACATGCTCCAGCATCACAACATCCTTCCTAAATTCAGGGGCCCAGAACTGGACACAGTACTCAAGGTGTGGCCTCACCAGTGCCGAGTACAGGGGAAGAATCCCTTCCCTGGTCCTGCTGGCCACACTATTCCTGATCCAGGCCAGGATGACACTGTCCTTCTTGGCCACATGGGCACGGTGCTGGCTCATGGTCAGTCTGCCATCAGTCAGTACCCCCAGGTCCCTTTCTGCCTGGCCACTGTCCAGCCACTCTGTCCCCAGCCTGTAGTGCTGCAGGTGGTTGTTGTGACCAAAATGCAGAACCCAGCACTTGGTTTTGTTAAACTTCATATTGTTGGATTCAGCCCATGGATCCAGCCTGCCCAGGTCCCTCTGCAGAGCTCTCCTGCTCTCCAGCAGACTGACATTCACACCCAACTTGGTGTCATCTTCGAATTTGCTAATGGTAGGCTCGATCCCTTCATCCAGATCATTGATAAAAATCATAAACAGGACCAGGGCCAACACAGATCCCTGGGGGATCCCACTGGTGACTGGCCACCAACTGGATGCAGCACCATTCACCACCACTCTCTGGGCCTGGCCATCCAGACAGTTCCTAACCCAGTGAAGGGTGCACCTGTCCAAGCCATGGGCTGCCAGCTTTTCCAGGCTTATTCTGTGTGAGACGGTGTCAGAGGCTTTGCTGAAGTCCAGGTAGACAACATCCACAGCCTTCCCCTCATCCACCAGGCAGGTCACCTGGTCATAAAAGGAGATCAGGTTGGTTAGGCAGGACCTGCCTCTCCCAAATCCATGCTGGCTGGGTGTCATCAGTAGGCTGTCCTGTATGTGCCATGTGATCACACTCAAGATGAACTGTTCCATAACGTTGCTGGGCACCGAGGTCAGGCTGACAGGCCTGCAGTTTCTTGGATCCTCCTTTTGGCCCTTCTTATGGATGGGCATCACACTGGCCAGGTTCCAGTCATCTGGGATCTCCCTGGTTAGCCAAGACTGAGGGTAAATGACGGAGAGCAGCTTGGTGAGCCAGCTCCCTCATCACCCTAGGATGGATCCCATCAGGTTCCACAGAGTTGTGAACATGGAGGTGTCTCTGTTGGTTGCTAGCTGCTTCCTCCTGGGTTACAGGGGATCTATTCTGCTCCCTGTCCCCATCTACTCACTCAGTAGGCCAGTTTTCCTTAGGAACACCTGTCTTATTGTTGAAAACTGAGGAAAAGGTTTTAAGTACCTCAGACTTTTTCTCATCTTTGATAACTATATTCCCCGCAGTGTCCAATAAAGAATTGAGGTTTTCCTTGCCCCGCCTTTTGCCATTAATTTTTTTATAAAACTCTTTTTCATTATCCTTTACAGAAGTGGCCTATTAAGTTCTAACTGAGCTTTTGCCTCTAATTTTCTTTCTACATAACTAACAACACACTTAAACACTTCTTGAGTTGCATGCCCCTTTTTGCAAACATGACACACCCTCTTTTTTTCCCCTGAGTTCCTTCAAAAGCCCCCTTCCCTTCCAGGCTTCTTGTTTTCTCTGTCAGCTCAACTTTCAGCACGTAGGAAGAGCCTGCTCCTGTGCCTTGAGGATTTTTTTCTTGAAGTATTCCTATTCTTCCTGGATCCCCTTGTTTCTAAGGGCTGTTTCCCAAGATACTCTCTGAATCAACATCCTGAATAGGCCAAAGTCTCTTCTGAAGAGCATGTAGCCATCCATTGCAGCACTCCAGTCATGTGAGTCATCTCACCACATTTCCGTGATGGCCACTGCATTATAGCTTTCCTGCTCTACACTGGCTTCCTGATCCTCTTGGTTGTTACTCATGTTACATGTATTAGTGTACATGCATTTCAGCTGGGCTACTGATTTCACCCCTGACTCTGGCTTACCACCCATAGGCTCCTCTCTGGAGAACCTGGTTTAATCCCCTTCCCCCTTCAAACCTAGTTCAAAACCCTCTCAATTAGCCCTACCAACTCACGGGCTAGAATGCTTTTGCCCTTAATAATGACCTCTGTTCTGTTTTACACAATGGAAAGACAACAGTGCACCAATGTAGTCAGCAGTGATTAAATTTGGGGTAGGAGTAATGGGGGGTTTTTTAATGGAATTTAAAGCACCTATTAACCTGCAGAAGTTTGTTCAACCAAGTTGTTCACCGGGAGAGTTTTATGATAAGTCTGACATGGCAGGCTAGGAAAATATATCATTTTATTCAGAATATTTCACTCTGGAAATATGATAGAGAAAATAAAGCAAAGATTACTTATTCAGTTTACAGTGAAAAATGCTTTTTGAATTATCTTTTATTTTGCTTTTGTCTTTTCTGTTTGAGGAAAGGAGAAATCTTTTTCTCAATTACTTATAATGAAATACATCTTGAAATAGGGTTTTCTTCAACCTATACAAAATGGATCTTTTCCAGCTAAGAGACATCAGGTTTTTTTATATGTAATATAAAAGAAAATTTATGTCCCCTGGAAAAAGTAAAATTTTAGTACAGAGAAGGTTAATTATTAGCTGTGGATGTATTATTGTTTCAGCTTGCACGTTTTGCCATCAGGAGGGGAGGCTGGAGACCGACTGCAACTGTAAATATCTCATATTAAGGGGTGTTGAATGGCTCTGACACCGATTCTCTTTAATGACAGTTTAGTGACAACCATTAACCTTGGGTTTCAGGTGTTAGGAAGCCATAAAAAGTAAGAAGTGCCTGTCATTCTCGTCTTTGTTAGTATCAGCTTCTGTTCTATGCACTTAGTCCCAAGGATTTAAGTAGAAACAGGGTCTTAAAGAGAACTTCCATAGCTCTTGGACTCATTTTAATAGAAGTGTTTGACATTTCAATTTTTATCTGTCATTCAGATTTTTTGTTTTGTCTCTCATGAGGAATTTATCCTTGTTTTGACCTATTCAACTATTTACTGTCTCAAATCATAAAACAGGATATTAAAATAACTGAAAGAGGAATCTGCTCATTAGATAAAAGGGCAGGTGTGGTGTTAGGAGCATTGCTGGGAAGATGCAATGATAAAGACCTCATGTTTGGGAGTACAACAACAACCAAATACCTAGTCTTAGCAGCATAGTATAGAAGCAAACATAGTTTTTAAAACCTGTGAAGGAAAATGGGTAAAAATATCGATAGGAGGAGCTTATGTAAAGAATACATAACACAACCAGACTGGGAAGCTTTTATCCCTATTTGCTAGTGTGATTTGTTGTAGCAGGTTACTGCTTTTGACTTTCCAGTAGTAAACAGGTATATTGATAAACATTACACCCAAGAAAGACTAGTTTGATGTGGCTTTTTGGCCTCTTATTAAACATATATAGCATCCAAAAACATTGCAGGCTTTTTTATGTCTTCAAAGCATTCATAGTATCACTGCTACTTGGAAGCCCTGAGGTTTAGTAAAGGTTGTGCTAGTATTGATACCTCTTGCAACCTGGTTCTATATACAGCTACTACTCAGAACTTTGCAAGAAGTGATCACATGTGATGAAGAAGGTGATCACATGTCACCTGTGTATAAGCACCCTTGTCTTAAAAGGAAAAAGACAGTATCTTTAATAGACCATTTGGAGAAAAGGCAAAACATTTGAGAACTGAGTTTTTTTAAGTAAATAGCATATTTTTTTTTCCTTCAGCTCTTTTAGGTAACCTAATAACATATGTTTCCTCTCACAATGAGCTTTGTAGTTTGCAGCTTTAAAATCTCATGGCTGCAGCAGCAGTGATTGTGCTCAGATTGGTGTAGGAAAATGAATAATTAACACAATATCATTTTCCAGGACAGAAAGGAGTAAAATTTTTAATAATCTGTGTCCTTCCCTCTGCTTACAGAGGCCTCCTTGTCATGTAATTGCTTGGCTAACTCGTATGTGAAGCATACCCTGTGTGGCTAAGAAATATACCCCCACAATAGGTACATTTCTTTGGTCTGCCTCTCCAAGCTATTATGTTTGCTTGCCTTCTTCCTTGATCTTTCTCATGATGATTCTTCTACACAAAATTTGTATAATTTTTGATGATTAAAGCTCATAGCTCTCTATAATGACAGTTTCTGTCAACATCGACCTTCAGATTCCTTGACTGTATGTTTGAAAGTTAGGAACATGTTTAAAGTTAGACACACTCTGTACACATGTAGGTGATAATTTTTGTCTCTTGCATTCATCCCTCTTGATTAGTCTAACAGTAACTTAACGTTTTGTCCATACTGACTTCTAAAGATTTTCTAAGATTTCTTTTACAATAACTTTTTCAGTATATAGTACCCTATAATATCAACAGTATTTAGTAAAAATCCTTACTCTTCTAAGAGCAAATTTAGTATTGACTTTCAGTAGAAATTGCCATCACTGACTGGAAAATGTCAAACTTGAGAGGGGACCAGAGAGTTTTGCTACCATTATCCTTCACAGAAGTATCCTGCCTTTTGCTTGTGTTGGATTTCATTAGCAGAGTAATTTCTGCCCACTGATGTTAATGCTGTTATGTTCTTAGACCATGTGATAACCCATTTTGATATTGGAAAAGGCCCGTGCTTGTGGTGCTGGAATGGAAAGCCAGCTGGATCAAAGGGATGTTCTTCCCCAAAACTGGCCATTTAAAGATTGAGCTCTTGATGATACAGCTATTTCATAGACTCTCTTTAGCGTTTGTTCTACACTGAAGCTCAGAAAGTTGCAGTGGTGTCTCTTCACTTGCATCAGTAATCTAGAGTGTACATGCATTCCTCTAGGCAGAGAAATGGGCAATTTGTTAATGTATGCAGTATATGCTTATTCTTTTCCTCTTTCATTATTATGTAACGGACTAATTTGTGTAGATGCATTTTAAACTGTTTGGATAGATTCACTCCTTTTGAAAGCTCACTTTTTGGTATAATCTTGTGGCTGTAGGCTTAATTAGTAAGGCTCAAAAGCTTTGCCTGTATAAAGGGCAATGGGGAATCTTACTGACAAATTGCCATTGCTAAATGTCCTTGACAAACACAATAGTTTTGTTTCTAAAGCACTTATTTTGCCCAAGGACTTTCTGCTTCTCCAATCCTCTTGCATCCTCATGGACAATTTGAAAGAAAAGGAAGTATTGCCAAACAAGAATCACTCCAGGCAATCTGTCTCAGTTTGAACCTGATCCTTTTTGACTTGTTTTACAAAATTAAGTCCTTGTTAGTCAAAGGTCAAGGACCTATTGAACTTGAAAGCTGGAAACTGATCGCTGCCCATACTAGGAGGAAGGCTCCTTCTCCTGAAAATTAGATGATGACAAGTAGGATTGGCACTTTTACAACAGGTGTAAGGCCCTGGAACCAGGACTGTCAACCGATGAGATGGACAAAGGTCTTTCTGGGATAGAAGGACCACATACACCAACATGATCTACCCCCCACATCACGACCTTCTCTGTTAAGAGAAAATGAAGAGTAGTTGTCATAGGTGACTCCCTTCTAAGGGGAACAGAGGGTCCAATATGCAGACCAGACCCAAACGACGGGGAATTCTGCTGCCTCTGAGGGGCTTGGGTAAGAGACATTGCTAGAAAACTCCGAAGATTAGTAGGGCCCCTCTGATTATTATCTGTATTGGTTCTTCAAATCAGCAATAACAAGATAATAAAAAGAAATCCAAGGGCATTCAAAAGGCTTTTCAGGGCCTTGGGATGATTGACTGAAGCATCAGGAGCACAGGTAGTGTTTTCCTTGATCCTTCCACTGGCAAGGAATATTATGAAAAGGAGTAGGCAGATCCATCAGATCAACACATGGTTTCAAGGCTGGTATGATTGGAAAAATTCTGGGTTTTTTGGCTATAGGACGATCTAGATAACACCTGGTTACTGACACCTGGCGGGAGGCTCCTGTCTTAGAGTGGCTCATTGATAGAGCTTCAGATTAAATTGGAAGGGAAAAAGGGACAAAACCAGGCTTGCCAGTGATGAGCAATGGGATGGTGGGCCAGAACTTGAGGAAGTGAGCTCCAGTGGTCTCCCTCAGTCTGCTCCACGAGGTGTCAGGTGCAATGAAGCATATCTGAAATGTTTCTGTACCAATATATACAGCATGAGTAAAAAACAAGACAAACCCAAAGCTTTGGCCCAGTCCCATTTGACATGAATGGCATAAGCGAAACCTGGTGGGATGAATCCTGTGACTGGAACACCGTATTGGATGGTTAGAAGCTCTTCAGAAGCGATGGGCAGTGCAGGTGAGGCAGGGTGGATGGCGTTGTAGATAATGGAGGGACTGGCTTACAGTTGGTGATGGCATGGTTGAGAGCTTCTCAGTAAGGATCAAGGGACAAACAAATAATGCCGATGTCATCATGGGAGTCTACTATAAACTACCTAACCAGGTCAATAACACTGATGGATTAGTTTTTGAGGAACGAAAAGAGTCCTCTAAATCAACTTCCCTTGTCCTTACAGAGGACTTAAATCTGCCTGAAACTAACTGAGAGCATCACAGAACTGGAACAAATAGGTCCAGAAGATTTCTAAAATAGCTAGATAGTAATTTCATTGTAAAAGTACTAAGGGAGCCTAGCAAAGATGCCATCCTTCATTTGCTGCCTATTAACAGAGAGGGGCTCATGAGTGAAGTGGAGATTGGTGGCCATTTTAGCCACAGCAACCACAAAGTAAACAAGTCTAAAATGTCTGCTGGCAGGAGGAATAGTACCACCAAAACTTTAACCCTGGACATAAGGAGACCAGACTTCAGGTTTCCCAGGGAACTAGTGAGTAAGGTCCCCTCTGGAAAAATGCTTTTGAAGATGCTGGCATCCATCAGTGCTGGTCATCTTTTAAGCATTACCTCCTATGGTCACTGGAGCAGGAAATAACAAAATGTTGGAAGTCCGGCAGATGAGGGAGAAGGCTCACTTTACTGAGCCAGGATTGTCTTTTGGAGATAATGCAAAAAAGGAAGGTGAAAACAAAGTCAGGTGACATGGGAGGAATAGAGAGATGCTGCTCACCACTGTAGGAAGAAAATTCGTGTGGCCAAAGCTTAGTTGGAGTGACCAGTACCATTGAGGACAATAAAACCAAACTTTTTAATACTTACTGCAGAAATAACATTGTCCTGCTACACAGAATGAGGATGGTCACCTCACAAGCAGGGACATAGACAGGACAGAGATGTTTAATACTTTCTCTTCCTGTCCTCAGCACTGAAGTAAGACTAAGGTGATTCTAGTGCCCTAAGCTGAGGACCATGGCTATGAGAATAAATCCCAGTTGACTGAAATTGTATAGAATCTGCTGCTCCAGCTGGATCA
Organism: Rhipidura dahli; assembly: GCA_013399225.1. Lineage (NCBI taxonomy): Eukaryota > Metazoa > Chordata > Aves > Passeriformes > Rhipiduridae > Rhipidura > Rhipidura dahli. The sequence goes on along the minus strand of VXAC01008790.1, from coordinate 6,254 downwards.
CTATAAATCTATAGGGCTTGATGGCATTCATCTGAGAATACTCAGAGATCATTGATTGACAGGACTTGAAGGTATACTATGTAAATTTGCAGATAATACTAAATTAGGAGAAGCTGTTGACTCCTTGAAAGGCAGAGAGGCCCCACAGAGAGACCTGGACAAATTAGAGGGCTGGACAGTCACCATGATTGTTAACGAAGTTTAACAAAGACAAGTCCTGGATTCTGCACCTTGGACCAGGCAACCCTGGATGTACAGACAGATGGGTATGAGATGATGGAGAGCAGCCCCATGGAAAGAGATGTGGGGGTCCTGGTCAACAGCAAGTTGAATATGAGTCAGCAGTGCCATGGCAGCCAGGAGGGCCAACCATGTCCTGGGTGCAGCCTAAATCAAACAGGATGGGGTGCCAGGACAGATGCTCCTTGAGTTATATTATTTTACTTGCCTCATAAGCTAACAAGAAACATCAGAGATAATACAAGCTTGCACTGCAGGCTAAGACCAAAGATTTCCTGGTTACAGAGCATTCTTAAAAGTTTTTCAGACAATAGCAGATATTCTAGAAGTTACAGACGGCTGTTTCAACCAATCTTCTATATTGCATGTACATTCACATAATATTCCATTACTGAGCTTACTTTATCTCTCTTGCTAAGCATATTTTTTGCAACTCTAAAAGTTGTCTCAGCTAGGTCTGGAAACTTGAGTCTTTGTTCTAGTGTCCTTGCTCTGCTGCATAATTGTATCTTCTTTCATATTTTTGCATCTGAAGCTATTTCCTAAAATCTTTCTGCCTTATTCTTAAAACCTGCTTTTTTTTCTCACCCCTTAGAAATCCTTTTACCTTTTTCTGTATTTCCCACACTAAGGTGCATCAGCTACAGCGTCATCCCCTGGTCAAGGGAGGGGATTGTCCCACCCTGCTCTGCACTGTGGAGGTCTCACCTTGAGTCCTATGTGCAGTTTTGGGTGCCACAGTATAAGAAAGATATAAACCTATTAGAGAGTGTCCAGAAGAGGGCTATGAAGATGGTGAAGGCTCTAGAGGGGAAGCCATATGAGGAGTGGCTGAGGTAATTTGGTTTCTTCAGTCTGGAGAAGAGGAAACAGAGGGGAGACCTCATAGGTCTTTACAACTTCCTCACAAGGAGAAGCAAAGGGGCAGGCACTGATCTATTCTCTGTGGTGACCAGTGACAGGACCTAAGGGATTGGTATGAAACTGTCAGGTGAGGTTTAGTTTAGATATCAGGAAAAGGTTTTTCACCCCGAGGGTGGTTGGGCACTGGAGCAGGTTCCCCAGGGAAGAGGTCACAGCACCAGGCCTGACAGAGTTCAAGAAGCATTTGGACAATGCTCTCAGGCACATGGTGTGATAGTTGTGACAGGCCAGTGCAGAGCCAGGAGCTGGACTTTGATGGTTTTGATGAGTCCTTTCCAACTCAGGATGTTTTATGATTCTATGTTTCTACCTTTGCCAACACTGGTAGCAGAAGTCAGAGAAGAGGGATCAGGTGTATTATGAATTTTACACTAAGCTGACTGGATGGTCTTTAATATATTATGATTTTCTAAATTAAGAAAAATTCTTTGTCTCCCCGGCTGGCAAAGTTAGACTAGCTCTGAGCATGGCAAAAACTTTTTACATTTTTGGATAAGTCAGAACTAAAACTCAGGCTGTCACATACTTGCTGCCACTCAGGTTTGCTGAGCAAGAGCCAGAAGGCAGAGTCCTTTTGCATCTTTAGCCAATTCAAACAATTTTATTTTCCCTTCCATAAACTACACAAGGCAATTAGCTATTTAGCTGAAAACTCAAATATTTTAGTGAACCACAACACTATCTAATGTAACTGTATGATTGATTGATTTTTCACATAAATATTGCCCCACTTATAAAATGTTGTTAGCATGGTTGAATGAAGCAGGGTTGGGGATTTGCTGAAGACATATGAAAGGATTTTTTTTGTTTGCTGGTAGACTGACATACTATCAAATCAAAACAGTGCAGGTTCCTTCAGGATGTGCATACAGCATGTTTTAGTACAGAAAGGCTCCTCCAGGTGTGCATTAGGTTTAGGTGGGATAGTACATGCTCCAGAATCATATTGCTTATTAAGGTTAATGGTTAAATCCCTTGCTTCCAGCTGTTTTAATTGTCCTGGTAATAAGTCCATATTTATGTATGTTTTTAAGGAAACACACTGATCCTGAGACATACTGAAAAAGCCTATGCATACTAAGGTCAGTGAAAACTAATGAAGCAAAGAAACTTTTAAAACAGTCCTGTAGGAATCTTTATTATTATCATTTCCCTCACCTTAAAACGAGATCAAATCTACTTTTTATTACTTATCAAATACTACTTTAGAGGAGTTCTGAGTCTTGACCATCTAGTGCTTCCACTAATTACATTTGCTTTATTATTCCATAACTGAATTGTTCATAAGTTCTTCTGTGCTCTCAGTCTGTTTCCAGAAGCTTTCAGTATTGCTCTCTCTGCTCATAAACTCTTACTGACAAAATAGTTACAGTTCTGATGCCTTTTCCTGGTCTTAAAATCAAGAGTCAAACACAGTCAGAAGGAAAAAAGGGATTTTACCTTGGTATTTATTTTAAAGATCCTTAGGTGCACTACATCCAGGTCGAATACACCTCAATGCACACTGCAATGCCCCCCTACCCTGCCCCAGATCTAGTGTTACATTACAGGTCTTACTAATTAGCATATCTATTCATAATTTCCCAATGAGAGGCTCAAATGAGCCCCCCTTCCCTAAGGAACCTTCCCCTGGATGGTTCTGTCTTAGTTTACAAAATGTGTTCTGGAGAGGACCTTGGGGTCTGGGGCACACTGACCCCTAACTATAGAGCTTCTAAAATGTTTAGTCTCCTAGCTTAACAAGCAAGTCCAAGAATGTACGCAAAAGCACTAAGAATACAGAAGTTGTAAAAATATATAACAGGGGTATAAAAGAAATGGCAAAAAATCATCACAGCATCAGTTCCTTAATTTCTTCTTTTGCAACCCCAGGGAAGACAGGATGCTGTGGTGATGAGCATAGATATTTTAGAAAAACATATAAGTCTCTTGTTATCTCAGAGATTATAGTAAGAAGGAGCATGAGCTTTTGGTTAGATTACTAGTTACTAAGTCAAAGATAAAAGAAATTGAGTGAAATGCAGACAAAATTAGTTACCAGGGGTTATTAATTCTTAGAACTGAATTTGAGACAGCGGAAGTTTAACACACTGCATATTTGAAATAAAATTTCTCATTGTCTAGGGTGACCCACATGATTTGTGAAAACCGTCTCTCTTATCTGAAGGATCTGTAAAGCAAGTTTATGTAATGTTAATAATTTTAGATTAATGAAGCACATTCACACCAAAGCCTTGTTCATTTTGTTGGTGGCTATTAGACTGTATTACTTGTTCGTGAAAAGTAACCAGAAAGACTTTTGTATATACAGAGAAATGCTAATACTTTCAACTGTGTATAAATATAGCCTCTGGTCTTTCTCTTTATTCTGTTGACTCCAGTATTACCTGAACAATTTAATTTTTTAAAAACATAATTTTTTTCAAAACTATGTAGCTATATAGTATTCACCCACTTCTTTGAGATCTGCTGCCAACAAATACAACATTACTGCTTTTCTGAAGTCCAAGGTAGGTGATCTTGTTGCATACAGTTTTATTAAAAATATCATATATTATCTATTTATTATATATTAAATATATTTATTGAAAGTTTATTTCAGGTACCTGTTTTTAAAGATGCAAATTAAAAATTGTTAGATTTGCGTCTGATGTGTTATATTGGAGGGTTTTTTTATAAAAGGCTTAATTCTGGAAGACTTCATTTGTTGTCTTTGGCTGTCATTGGCAACAAATTCAGTGACTGCATTGTATTTGAACAGTTTCCACAAAAAACTAATTCACACTAACATCTCAAAAAGAAGTAGTCTGCCAAAAGGAAGGCTTGCTTTGGGAAATACTAGTTAGCAGATTGCTGGTTGTGAAAAAAGAATATAGCAGCCTTTCTTTTTCTCCCTCATCTGAAATTTATCCTTGTTCAGCTCTCACATTTATGCAGTGGAATGAGTCATCTCACCTCAGCTGTCTGAAACCACAGTGATAGATAATCACCTGAGATAATCTTCTGGCTCATTTCTCTCACTAATGGGGAAAGGCAGGCACATCAAATAGGCAGTGCACCCTTTACTGAGGAAGTATATAACAGGCAGGTGGTTTATCATAGATACCCATCTCCAGTGGCTTCCATGAACATCTGTGTACCTGATTTCTAGAAAAGGTTAGTGGTACGTGAAGCAGTTGACTTGAATAATAAAAAAAAACCCCAAAACATGACCAGTCCTTTTAACTGGTTATATTTTCTGATTCAGTTCCCAAAGTTTAAAACCTGAGAATGGGGGAGGTATTTGTATATTGGAAGAGTACACATTCTTAAGAGTTTTAGGTAGCAGGAGAGGGAGACAAGGGTAATTTATAGGACTTGGTGCTGAGGAAGTGCCTAGGCTGTTGTTTTATTGAAAAACATTCAGTAAGCCAAAGTTTGCTAAGGTTTCCAGTGCAGGACTTCCTTTATTAGGCATGAACGAATTTATAAATGTGAAGTGAAAACATAAACTATTTAAGGCTTCAATTATAGTTCACTAATGTTGTCAAAAGTTTTTCTGACTCAAGGTGAGTTGAAACAAGCTTTTTACCATCCTGCCAAGGCCACTGAACATATCACTGTTGCATTTTCATGCTTCTAATAATAAAAAAAAAACTGATTACTCAAAATTTTTAATGTTTGTATTTTTATTCAAAGGAAAAAGGATGTTTCAGGGAACATGAACAAGGCAAATAATTTACTTGGGAAATTGCATATAAATTTTTTGGATGAAAAACGCTGGTGTAGCAGTATTGTGTTTTTGCTCTTTGCAAACATGTTTTTATTTCTTCTGAATGTTGTGATTTGCATTTTTTGTATACAAAAGCAGTGACAGAAGATGGCTATCCAGCCTAATACAAATCCATTGGGTCACAGGCTACCAGTTACTCTACTTTCAGTTTCATTTTGAGGATTACTACTTAAGCCGGCTTTCTAGGTTGTGTCTTTTCCTCAGTGGTACATGCATTCTATATATATGCAGAGTCTTACATTAAGATGTGGCAGACTGTGGAATGAATAATACCTGCTGACTGTTGTAAAAAGAGATGGTGAGATTCTGGGTTACTTCCTGTGTATGCTGTACCTCTGCCACCAATCCTCTGTTTGAAGGGGTTTCAGGGATTTGCTATGCAAACTGTGGAGACATCTGTCCACCCAGATGACTGAAACTACTGCACATATCCATTACACACATGTAGTCTGCTCTGATACTCTTGGGCAGTGTTAGGTATCCTGTATATTTGCTTTACAGTTTTTTTACACCAGAACAGGCAAGCAGATACTGTTGCAGGGCATCTGTCAGACTTTCTATGTGCTCATGCTTAGACAGTCTGCACATGCTCTCTAACTCTGATATGACTCCAGAGTATCAGATTTATCAAATTTGTACTTAATAATGAGAAGGCAGATGCACATCTATTTCTGTGTAGTAATTCTTTGATACAGTTCACTGCACAATGAACATCTATTTCTCAAACTAAGTAAGAATTTCTTACCCATAATTATCATGGTTTGCCAGAGAGTGAGGAACATGTTGAAGATCAGAGGGCAGGGTTTTGTCTTTCAGTTCAGCAGATGTTTATCTTCCAAACCTTAGGAGCAACTCTTGGTGTTTTTGTATGTGTATGCTGAAGCCAGCTTTTATGCAATCAGATCTACTTCCGATTACTATTTTGTTAATTTATAAAGTTTGTGGTTGTTTTTAATATTTTTTAAAGCTATTTGAGCTAGCTATCAAAGGAATTCTATCACAAATGAGTTGATCTTAGAGATGACTGCTAAAATCATTGAGTCCAGCCATTAACCCAGCCCTGCCAAAGCTGTTGCTAAACCATGTTCCTAAGTGCTAGAGGTGAAATTGATTGAATTTCAAGATTATTTCAGCCACCTTGAAACAGAATTTTTCAGCTACTAAATTTGCCTGGATTCCCTTCAATCCATTTAGGATTATTAAAAAATCCCATATACTTGGAATACATTAAAGGCAAATCATCACCAGGCTCTTATTTAGAACAATTAACTGGGAGCAGCTAAAGCTGTAATTGGGGGGGGTTAAATGTGCTCTGAGG
>VXAC01008789.1:36092-66141 GCA_013399225.1 Rhipidura dahli | reverse complement strand
TTTTTTTTAATATATAATTTTGTACAATTACTGACTATTATTAAAATATTTTTATGACATTTAAAATCCCCTCTCTGTGAGGCGGGGGGAACCTCCAGCGCCTGAGCTGGAACCCCGGCTGTGTGAGGAGGGAGCATCGCCCGTGCCTGAGGGTGAACCTGCGGTTCCTGAGGGAGCAGCCCAGGTGTGCGATCGGGAGCTCCGCAGCCCGCCCCGCCCCGCCGGGAAGCGGAAGGGTTTCGGGGTTTCGGGGCGGCCCCGCTCCCGCAGCCATGGCGCGGCCGAGCCGCCGCTGCTGAGGGAGCCGCCATGGCCGCCGCCCTGAGGGGCGCGCTCTGCAGCGGGCTCCTGCTCTGCGGTGAGTCGGCCGGGGCAGCCGGGCAGCCAGGAGGGAGGGAGGGAGGCAGCGAAGGAGGGAGGGAGGCAGGAGACGGTCCTAGTCCCGGTCCCGCCTGGCCGCGGGCACGCGGGGCGGCGGTGCCCTCAGGAGGAGCGGTGCCCTCAGGAGAGCGGTGCCCTCAGGGGGAGCGGTGCCCTCAGGAGAGCGGTGCCCTCAGGGGAAGCGGTGCCCTCAGGAGAGCGGTGCCCTCAGGGGAAGCGGTGCCCTCAGGAGAGCGGTGCCCTCAGGGGGAGCGGTGCCCTCAGGGGGAGCGGCAGCGAGGGGCGCCTGAGGCGGCGGTGCCTCCGCGCTGCCCCAGCCCGGGGCGGTCCTCGGCGGCCGTGAGGGACCGAGCGGCCCCGGGAGGGAGCGCCCTGTGAGGGCAGCAGGGACACGGGGACAGCCCGCCCGGCCTCCGCGGGTGCCCGTGTGCCGGGGCCGGGGTCCCGCCGCCCGCGGGCGGTTTTGTCCCGTGGTTTGATCTGCTCTGGGAAACAGGGACGGTACTGCCGGGATTGGGACATGGTGGTGCAAGTCCCGGCGGGGAAAGGCGGGCGTGGGGGCGAAGCGGTGCCCCGAGGGCTCCGTGTCACTGTCGGCAGGAGCGGCCAGCCGGGGGGCTCGGGCTCTGCTGCCAGGGAACAGGGACAGGAGGAGAGGGAACGGCCTCAGGCTGGGCCAGGGGAGGCTCAGCTTGGACAGCAGCAGGAATTTCCTCATGGAAAGGGAGCTCAGGCCTTGGCAAGAGCTGCCCAGGGAGGTTTGGAGTGCCCATCCCTGGAGGGGTCCAAGGAAGGGCTGGAGGTGGCACTCAGTGCTCTGGGCTGGGGATAAGGTGGGCAGTGGGCACAGCTGGGACTGGATGGGCTGAGAGGTCTGTGCACAAGCCTGAGACCCCAGAGGTTTTTCCTCGTCTCTTTGGGTCCATAGTGCCCAATAAAGCAATTTACCTGGAGGCTTTTAAGGTGGGAAGCACTGTTAGGGAAGTGAACATTACAAGGAAATGTGCTTTTTCCTGGGAATTTGTATGCCTACCTCAGACGTCATCCTTAAAGCAGGGGCAGAGCTCCAAGAGCATTGAGAAAGACTTTGGACAAGGCATGGAGTGCCAGGATAAAGGGGAATGGCTTCCCAGTGGCAGAGGGCAGGGCTGGATGGGATCTTGGGCAGGAATTGTTCCCTGGCAGGGTGGGCAGGCCCTGGCACAGGGTGCCCAGAGCCGCTGGGGCTGCCCCTGGATCCCTGGCAGTGCCCAACGCCAGGCTGGACACTGGGGCTGGGAGCAGCCTGGGACAGTGGGAGGTGTCCCTGCCATGGCAGAGGTGGGAATGGGATGGGCTTTAAGGTCCCTCCAAGTTATGCCAGTCTGGGATTCAAATGTCTGTATTTGTGATGTGCAGTGTGTTTGATTTATTTGTTGGGTGCAAGGGCAACACTGTAGGACCAGAGTCTGAAATAAGTTTTGTTTAAGCCAGGTTTAGATTTCAGACTCTTGTCTGCCAGAGGGGAGTGATTGAGACATGAATTTCATTCATTCCTGTGTCAACTGGGGACATGGCTTAGGGGTGATTATGGTGGTGCTGGTGTGACACTGGGACAGGGTGACCTTGAAGGTCTCTTCCAGCCCGATGATTCTGTGAACTACAGACATGTAAAATGTGTTATTTGTTATTTATCTTGGGATTTCTGTCATCAGGTGTGACTCCTGTCACATTTAAATGCTGCTCTGTTTTGACAGTGTTTGTTTGCATTGCTTATTTGTGGTGCAATAATGGGCTGGAATCTTTGCTATTTTAGTTTCAATCCCTACAGTTATGTAAAAAATAATTAAATCATAATAGTAATTGACTTTTCATTGATACTTTAAACTACTTTAGGGTTTCTTTTATCCAGTTCCAAGAAAGGAGAACAATTAGGGTTTTGTCACTTGTGAATAGTGCTGATTAATGATACTTAATTATATTTAATTATATTTAATACCTCTCTTACTGTCAGAGGCGCATCTGGTTTTTCTCTATTTATCAATCCCCACGCCCTTGTTATTCCCACAGTGCAACTGGAGCACTGCTTACAAAAATTGGGGTTTGACAATCTCAGGGAGAGTTCATGCCCTGAATCCTGGGCAGCACCAGCTCAGTCATGCCCAAGCAATGTTGGTGTCACAAGGACTTACTGGAAGTCACTGGTGCCAGTAATCTGTTTTGTTGCATAAGGGGGCAGGAGAACCATCAAGATTTAAATTAATTTAATTGAGCTCTGATTTTAAATAAGCATCTAAGGCAAGGCAGAGGCTGCATTTAAGTTTTGGATGACTGAGAAATGCTGGAGGAAACACTGAAATGTTTGGTTCTGATTCCTCCCACAGTTTCTGGAATGATCCCAAAGCCTCGAAATGCAAGAATTACTTCAGTCAATCTTCACAGCACTTTGCAGTGGGATGCACCAAGGTTTTCCAAAGGGAATGTCACCTACACTGTCCGATCCAAGAGGTGGGGCTGGGGCTGGGCTGGCTTTAATTCACATCTTACAGCTCATTGTGCTTGGGATTTGTGTCCTTTTCAGAGGACAGACAGGAGCTGTCCCTTTGTTTCAGCTTGTGAGAGGCTTCCCTGCTGAGCTGAAGGACAGGGCAGAGGCATTTTCTGGGCATTCACACCCAAGGCAGGTTTGTCCTGGGTTTTTTTGGAACCACAAACACGTTTTAACATTGGATATTATTGGCTATGTGTGTGGTTTTTCTCTCTCATGGAGCTGTTCCCGGTGATTGAAGAGACCTGGTCATGTTTCCCCTTCCCTGATATCTTAGATGCAGCCATCCCATCCCATTCCATTCCACCCCATCCCATTCCCACCTCTGCCATGGCAGGGACACCTCCCACTGTCCCAGGCTGCTCCCAGCCCCAGTGTCCAGCCTGGCCTTGGGCACTGCCAGGGATCCAGGGGCAGCCCCAGCTGCTCTGGGCACCCTGTGCCAGGGCCTGCCCACCCTGCCAGGGAACAATTCCTGCCCAAGATCCCATCCAGCCCTGCCCTCTGCCACTGGGAAGCCATTCCCTGCCTCCTGTTACTCTCTGCCCATATAAAAGTCTCTCTCCCTCTTTTTTCTAAGCCCTCTAGGTATTGGAAGGAGCTCTAAGCCTTCCCCAGAGCCTTTTCTTCACTCTTTGTTGAGAGAAGATTTTTCTGGGTTGTGTAGCCATGGCCCCTTGATCAGTACATTCCTGGGCAAGCTTTTGATGCATACCAGAAAGAATAAAATATATTAAATAACATATATTAAATCATATATTGATCAAGGCCAGGCTGGACACTGGGGCTGGGAGCAGCCTGGGACAGTGGGATGTGTCCCTGCCATGGCAGGGGTGGGATGGGATGAGCTTTAAGGTCCCTCCAACCCAAACCTTCTGTGGTTCTGTTCTATAACCAGCTCCTGGTCACTTCCCAGCCCTGCTTTCTCTGGCTTTTCCTGGTGTGCAGATCCTGGAAACAGCTCCAAGCAAAGTCCCAGTCAGACAGCAGTGCCCTTCAGTGGCATTGGCTGAGTGGTTGCAGCTTCTCTGAACTCCTGCCTGCTGAATGGAGTGTTGTAACCCTGCCAGGAAAAGGGCATTTTCTACACAATCAGAATTTTAATCCCTTAGTTTATAATGGGTGGTATAAATCCATGGGTATAAAATCCTTAATGTGAGCCTTACACACACTGAACACTTCTTTGTCTTCATAAGTCCTAACTGCTTCATTAACAGCTTTGCTGCTTTAAAGCCATTTAGCCAGTTATAATTGCTTCTTTTCTACACTTTGTTCCTGTTCCCTGCAGCATCAACTTCCCTGGGGACACCTATGAGAAGGTGGGCACAAACCTGAGCCTCCCTGAGTGTGACGTGTCCTCGCTGTCGGCGTACGGGGACTACGTCCTGCAGCTCCGGGCCGAGGCAGGACAGCTCCATTCCCCCTGGGTCACCCTCAGGTTCAAGCCCATGGATGACAGTAAGCTTTCTCCTGTTCTTCCCAAAAAAATACTGCTTGCTCTTCACAGCCCTGCACAGCCTGGCTCCATGAGGAAAGCTAGAGGAAGCTGGGTATTTTATAATTTAATTACACTGAATTATAACATATGAGTTGGAGCACTCAACAGAAAGCAGAGTAGGTTGACTATCATAGCACTGATAACCTCTTCTGAGAAGATTTTCAAATAAAGCATAATTTTCTCTTAAAATAAAGGACATCTCTATTTTCTGGCCAGGGAGAAGTTGTTTTCAAGGAGCCAGACTTCCTGTAAATCTAAATAAATTCAGTTACTTCCTTCTTCATTGCTTTGCCAGACAAAAAGCTTAATTTTTATTTTTTCTTACTTCAAAGAAAATCCACTTTCACAGAGAAAGATTAATTTTCAGCCCAAGAAATCTTGATTGCACAAGGCATAAATAATTCAAATGTTTTCATTTTTTAAACTGATCATAATCAAAACCCACAAAACCTCACATTAAACCACTTTTCTAGAGGGTCTGCTCAGGACAGACAAATGTTGTGACAGTTTGGCCCAGAAGGAGAAGTGAGTGATAGCCATGGAAATGGTCCTTCCTCTCCTGGAGCCACCACAGCTGCCAAAAGGGAACTGGGTTTGTTTCTAGGGTGTGACAATGGAGCCTGCATTGGTACCTGGTGTTCAACTGCAAAAATAAAACCCCTTTCCAGAGCAGTTCTGTGAGGAAAGGGTTTATTTGTGCTGCATCCAGGAAAAGAAGTTATTTTCTTCTAATGCATTGTTTAAAAGGTGACTTGTATAAAAATGTGCAGCTGAGGCAGCATGAAGCTGAATTCCCTCCTCTCTTCTCCTCTCCTCTCCTCTCCTCTCTCCTGTGTGCAGCAGTCATTGGCCCCCCTGATGTGAGGCTGAAGTCGGGCTCAGGGGCCCTGCACGTGGATTTCTCCGGGCCCTTTGCTGAGCACGAGCAGGGCAAGTGGCCCCTGAAGAAATATTATGGCTCCTGGAATTACAGGATCCTCTACTGGAAGAAAGGCAGCAAAGACACAGACCTGACCTCTGCTTCCTGGGTATTGTCACTCTCTGACTTTGGTCCGGGCTTTGCCTGGAAAACACCATCCTGGGCAAGTCCTGGAAGCTCCTGGAAGCCCTGCACAGGCTGCAGAGCCCCTCTGGAGCCAGGCTGGGAGAGCTGGGGGTGCTCACCTGAAGAGGAGAAGGCTCCAGGGAGAGCTCAGAGCCCCTTGCAGGGCCCAAAGGGGCTCCAGGAGAGCTGCAGAGGGACTGGGGACAAGGCATGGAGGGCCAGGATAAAGGGGAATGGCTTCCCAGTGGCAGAGGGCAGGGCTGGATGGGATCTTGGGCAGGAATTGTTCCCTGGCAGGGTGGGCAGGCCCTGGCACAGGGTGCCCAGAGCAGCTGGGGCTGCCCCTGGATCCCTGGCAGTGCCCAAGGCCAGGCTGGACATTGGGGCTGGGAGCAGCCTGGGACAGTGGGAGGTGTCCCTGCCCATGGCAGGGGTGGCACTGGATGGGCTTTGAGCTCCTTTCCAACCCAAACCAGTCTGGATTCTGTGATTCTAAGAGTAAAAATGGATCTCTGCTAATTACAATTAATCAAATCTTGTCACTACAGCTGGGACTTGGAGCAAATTCAGGAGCTGTGTAGTTAAACAGCAGCATGGACAGAATTTTCTCTTTCCATAATTATCAATAACTCTGTGTTTGTTCCCTCTTTGTGGGACTTTGGGCTTTTTAGCCCCAAAAATACCTAAAAATGGGTAAGGCTTTGTTTCACTGTGGTCACCTGCAGCTCTTCAGTTTGTATCCACTGCAATTTTCTTTCTCCCTCCCCAGGGACAGCCTCTTCCACAGGCAGTTGTGTTACTCAGCCCAAAACACTGCTCCATACACAGGGCATGGAGAAAGATCATTAATCATGGATTAATTAGAACATTATGGCCTCTATTTCAGGCAGACAGGAAGCCTCTGACTAGCAGACCCCAGTGACAGTTAATGAGTGCTCTGTACATCAGAGTAATTTTATATAATGGGATTCCAGCATGTACAATTGTGGTTTATTTCTGTTACCTGCACAGTTCTGTGCCATCCAGTTCCAGGAAAGGAGGGCTCATCATTTCCCACAAAGCAGCCTCATTTTCCATTCACAGACTCCTGAGAAATGCAGGTGTTCCTGCAGCTGGATGTACCAGAGCAGCAGAACTGCACTTTGTGCTTGGAACCCTTCCAAGTGCAACTCTGGGAGATTCCCCAGGGATCCCCAGAGGCTGGGGAACTTCATGGGTTATTTGTGAGGTGGGTGCTTGCTCCAGGATGGAAACCTGGCTGGAGAGTCTCCTGTCCCTGAGGAGGGACACTGCAGTTACAGGGATGTAACTAACCCTGAGCAGCAACTTCGTCTGCTCAGCCACCCACAGCTCCCAGAAACATTTTCTTTCTTTCTTTCTTTCTTTCTTTCTTTCTTTCTTTCTTTCTTTCTTTCTTTCTCTCTTTCTCTCTTTCTCTCTTTCTCTCTTTCTCTCTTTCTCTCTTTCTCTCTTTCTCTCTTTCTCTCTTTCTCTCTTTCTCTCTTTCTCTCTTTCTCTCTTTCTCTCTTTCTCTCTTTCTCTCTTTCTCTCTTTCTCTCTTTCTCTCTTTCTCTCTTTCTCTCTTTCTCTCTTTCTCTCTTTCTCTCTTTCTCTCTTTCTCTCTTTCTCTCTTTCTCTCTTTCTCTCTTTCTCTCTTTCTCTCTTTCTCTCTTTCTCTCTTTCTCTCTTTCTCTCTTTCTCTCTTTCTCTCTTTCTCTCTTTCTCTCTTTCTCTCTTTCTCTCTTTCTCTCTTTCTCTCTTTCTCTCTTTCTCTCTTTCTCTCTTTCTCTCTTTCTCTCTTTCTCTCTTTCTCTCTTTCTCTCTTTCTCTCTTTCTCTCTTTCTCTCTTTCTCTCTTTCTCTCTTTCTCTCTTTCTCTCTTTCTCTCTTTCTCTCTTTCTCTCTTTCTCTCTTTCTCTCTTTCTCTCTTTCTCTCTTTCTCTCTTTCTCTCTTTCTCTCTTTCTCTCTTTCTCTCTTTCTTTCTCTCTTTCTTTCTTTCTTTCTCTTTCTCTCTTTCTTTCTTTCTTTCTCTTTCTTCCTTTCTTTCTTTCTTCCTTTCTTCCTTTCTTCCTTTCTTTCTCTTTCTTCCTTTCTTCCTTTCTTTCTTCTAAATGACAGCTCACAGAATCACAGAATTGTTGGAAAAGCCCTCTGTGGTCATCATTTATTAACCCAGCACCACGTGTTCACCACTAATCCATGTCCCCAAGTGCCACATCTACACATTTTTTAACACTTCCAGGGGTGGGGACTCCACCATTTCTCTGAGCAGCCCTTTCAGTGAAGAAATTTTTCCTAATGTCCAATCTAAAGTCCCCTGGCACAGCTTGAGGCCTTTTCCTCTGGTGCTGCTCCTCCATCCCACTTGTTGCCTTTCCACTTAGATGGGGATTGTGTGTAACAGTGCTCCTAGCTGATCTCATTTGGTTGAGTGACAGTTTCTGGCTGCCACCAGATCTCATTAGCCTAAAACTTCATTAGTGCTGCTGGAAACAGCCCAAAGATCAGTGGTGTGGATGGTCTCACACTACAATTGTAATTGTAATTCCTTAGTTATTCCTTAGCTAATTCCATAGCTAAGTCACTGATCTCACACTGCAATTCATTCTGTTTTTCTCTGTTTTCAGGTAGCTCAGGTGGACACCAAACACAGCTCTGAAATCCTGTCCCAGCTGGAGCCATGGACAGTTTATTGTGTGCGAGTGCAGGCGGTGATTCCCGAGTGGAACAAGACAGGGGAGCTGAGCAGGGAGCTCTGTGAGCAGACAACCCACAATGGTAACGTGGGGGACTGGGAAATCCTGGGATCACACCCTGGGATGGCTTGGGAGGGACCCCAAAGCCCACCCAGTGCCACCCCTGCCATGGCAGGGACACCTCCCACTGTCCCAGGCTGCTCCCAGCCCCAGTGTCCAGCCTGGCCTGGGACATTCCATAGAGAAAGTGATCATTTAAAAATAATTACTCAGAAGTGAATCATGACAGTTTTATTTGTTTTTTTCCTTGTCTCTTGCAGGTGTAACTCCTGTGTGGATAATTGTGACTGTTCTGATGGGGTCCATGCTGGTCATGGTCACAGCTGTCACTGTTTGTTTCTTCTCCAGTTTTTATCTGTACAGACTCACCAAACACGTGTTCTGCCCTTCCTACGTTTTCCCACAACACTTGAAAGAGGTTTGTTCTCTGCCTAACAGGTGAAAATCAGCCTTTCCAGCAGAGCCACTTGGTTTTTCAAGCTCTCAGTGCCAAAACATTTAGAGCTTCTTTTATTTTGCTTCCTTTCACTGGCACCTGATGGTCAATGATCTGTAGTTGGTAATAATCAGCTTTTTATGGCTCAGAAACAGGATGGGTTTGTTGAAGTGAGAGAGCACCAGGTGTCAACTTCAGTTCCCCATTTAACCAGTGAGCAACAGAAATCTCTGTCTCTCCTGCCTTCTTTTAGACTTAAACCAGCTCATTTGTTCTCCTGCAGCAAAGTCCTGGCACGAGTGTAACCACGAGTTGTAACTTCAGGGCATTGTCTGAGGAAGGAACCTGGACTAGATCAGCTGTACCAGAGCAGCCTGGGCCATGCAAAGTGTCCCTGCCCATGGGATGGGATGAGCTTTGGAGTCCCATCCAACCCAAACTGTTCTGGGAATCTGGGGTTCTATGAAGTATAAAAATGCCAGCTAAAAGGAGAGCAATGACAGCAGCCACTGCTGATGGGGACCCACTGCCCCTGTCACGCACCCAGAGCACAAAGAGGCTGCAGCAGAATCTCTTCCCAGAAACATTTACAAACACACTCCTGTTCCAACCTGTGCTCTCCTGAGTTCCTGCAGCTCCTCTGCGGCTGTCATTTTAACTCACTTAGAGCTCAGCACCTCAGGATGGCAGCTCCCTTAGCACTTGGCTCCTGCTTTAGGCTGAACAGGTGCTCAGCACCAGGAGGGTCATGGAATCCTTCAATCCCAGACTGGTTTGGGTTGGAAGGACCTTAAAAATTCACTTCATCCCACCCCTGCCATGGCAGGGACACCTCCCAGTGTCCCAGGCTGCTCCCAGCCCCAATGTCCAGCCTGGCCTTGGGCACTGCCAGGGATCCAGGGGCAGCCCCAGCTGCTCTGGGCCCCCTGTGCCAGGGCCTGCCCACCCTGCCAGGGAACAATTCCTGCCCAAGATCCCATCCAGCGCTGCCCTCTGCCACTGGGAAGCCATTCCCTGGCCCTCCCTTGGTTTGCAGAACCTGGAGCTCAGCAGCTGGGCAGGCAGCACCAGCTCCACACAGGGTGTGCTCAGGTTTCCTTTGCTCCCAGGTGGCTCTAAAGACAGGGAGAACTTTGGGCTTGTGCTGTCCCAGGAACCAAAGGTCAGCTGTGCCTCCCTAAAATGTGCTTTGGCCAAGGAAATGCTTTCACTGTGGGAATGCTTCAGTTGCAGGTTTGTGCCAGAACATTCCCAATCCCAGTTTGGTAGAGAAGGGTTTAACAGTGAAAATCTTTGTGCTGATTTTTGCACAGCACTCCTGACAGAGCAGCTGGTTTCTTATTCCAAATTCAGTTCAGAATTGTTTCATCTGAGGGCACCAGGATGAGCAGAGGGATGGAGCAGCTCTGTGAGGAAAGGCTGGGAGAGCTGGGATTGCTCAGCCTGGGGAAGGAAAGGCTCTGGGGTGATGTAATTGTGGCCTTCCAGTGCCTGAAAGGTTCCAGGAGAGCTGGAGAGGGACAAGGGATGGAGGGACAGGACAAGGAGGAATGGCTTCCCACTGCCAGAGGGGAGGGCTCTTGACAAATCTCTCTGTGAACTCCCTCCCCTACAGCCCAGTTACCATTTAGTGTTTGTTCCCAGTCCAAAATGTTTGATTTTCTCCAAGTTAAGTTTCTATTGCAAAGAAGTCTCTGAACCCTGGGGTTATTCTTGCAGGGAAAGGCACTTCCATCTTGCTCCCGAGCCTGGGACAGGATATGAGGGAGGACATGACACTGTTGGCCCTGTGGGACTTGTAAGGCCTGAGGGAACCACTTGCTGTGTGCAAAACAATGCCAATGCTGTTTAATAATCCAAATTTTTCTGAGCAAACTGGACTGGACAGCTGCAGAGACCTAATCCTCATTTCCTCTTTGTTTTCCCAGTTTTTGAGCAAACCTCCCAGTGCTCCACAGCCTTTCCCTCCTCTTTCACAAGAAGAACTCCTGGTTTATGACAAGCTGACTGTGGTTTCAGAAGAATCCCAAACCCTCAGTGCTGGGAGTGGGGATGAGGCCAGCAGGACACCAGAGCACCCTCAGGGCTCTGCACAGGGAGACTCCGACTCAGGAGTGGGAGCAGCCTCAGAAAAAGCCTGAATATCCTCCTTATTCTTCCTTGGAAATGGAGAAGCAAATGGACTCTTGGGTTTATGTCACTGCTGCATTCTTCAGCAGGAAAAATCTATAGACAAACACGTGGGCACAGACTTCTGACAGAATAATTTTATTTTTTTTAAGTACAAGAAACATGGTTTTAAATGAGGAGTTAAATGATCCATAACTTTTGCCACTGTTGGTTGTGACTCCCTGAGGAGTTGTAGCAATTCCAGGCACTGATTGTGACATTTAAAAGCAAATGTCATGTATATATATAAAAATTACTAATTACTTTAATTTTAATGAACTATTTATTGCAAAAACTAATCAAAATTTTTATAAAAGAAAATCATATTTTGTAAAGAAAGACCTGACCTGGTTTATCTTTTTCTAATGAGAAATGAAGTGTTTTTAAGGATGTCCCCACTGGCATGATCTTTCTATGGAATTTATTCTTTCATGATGCAAAGTTGTAACATTTTTAGGGTGGGATGAACTGATGTCTGTGGAAAACTTGGAAGCTGAACTGGGAGTTAAATTAGGTTCATTTTAATTATCTACTGATGTTTATTCTTAATTTAAACACTCCGAGGAGCTGTGACTCCCTGTTCCCAATCCAGCCTCACCTGCACAGGTGGATAAAGGCTTTGGCCACAAGTGGGACCTTTGCACTGGGCATTCACTGGGTTTGTGTGTTTCTGCATCAAAGTGAGAGGGAGAAATTAAATTTTGGCACCAAAAGGAACCCTCCAGGAGTGAAGTTGTGTCTCAGCTTGGGGTGGGAATTGCACTGCTTTGGGGGTTGGTGTTTGTTAGTTGATGCATAAATATCCCCTTCCTGGGAGTGGCTGCAGGAAGAAAACAGGAATGGATTCCATCCATTTTCATCTCCTGGCTCCCCTCTGAGGATGCTCCAGAGGGATCTTCCCAGTGTCCCCAACTCCCTGACAGGAGGGGACAGCCGGGGGGGGTTGGGCTCTGCTGCCAGGGAACAGGGACAGGAGGAGAGGGAACGGCCTCAGGCTGGGCCAGGGGAGGCTCAGCTTGGACAGCAGCAGGAATTTCCTGATGGAAAGGGAGCTCAGGCCTTGGCAAGAGCTGCCCAGGGAGGTTTGGAGTGCCCATCCCTGGAGGTGTCCAAGGAAGGGCTGGAGGTGGCACTCAGTGCTCTGGGCTGGGGACAAGGTGGGCATTGGGCACAGCTGGGACTGGATGGGCTGGGAGGGCTTTTCCAGCCTCAGGGATCCTGGGATTCTGTGGAATCTGCATGTGCTTTTTCTGCACTTTTTAATTTGGTCATATTCTGCTTTAATGGGGAATATGAAATTTACTGAATCGTTTTTTTTTCAAGGTATTTGGTTTCATTGGTGCTTTTCTCCACCTCTCCCCAAGGCTGCTCTGGGAATGCTGTTCCTGTGGCTGGATCACCTCTCCAAGGAACAAGTCCAGCACCTTGTGAGTTCCCTGTCCCTCTGCTAACAGCAGCAGCTTCTTTCTATATTTTCTTTTTCCCCCTTCCCCCCGCCTTTTTTTGGTTTTCAGAGTGGCAAAGCCCCGTGGTGTAACACCCATTGCATGTGGAGCTGGCTGAGGAGGGGCTGGAGATTCCCTGCCTTTCCCTCACTGTTCCTGGAGCTGCTCTCCTCTCTCCAACAGCTGCCTTGCAGGGAAGGACAGCGAGTTCCTGCCAGCCAAACGTGCCTGGAATCCATCAGCTGCTTCCAAGGTTCTGCTGAGGGCAGAGATAAGGCAGAGATAAGGCTGTGCCACTTCAGCACGGGCTCACAGCTGAGAATACAAACCACAACTCTGGCTGCTCAGGGATTTTGGGAGTTTAGATGGAAGCAAGAAAAGTTTCTGCAAGGACATCATGGCACAGGGTGCCCAGAGCAGCTGGGGCTCCCCCTGGATCCCTGGCAGTGCCCAAGGCCAGGCTGGACAGGGGCTGGGAGCAGCCTGGGACAGTGGGAGGTGTTCCTGCCCCACAGCCTGGGACACTTCCAGGAATTAGGAGCTGCTAAAATCAACCTGGATCTGTTTTTTTTCGGGCTGACCTGCACTTTGGTTTGCTCCAGAAACCTTCCTGCCCCACACCCAGTCCCCCCAGGAAAGCTTCTGCAGGTGAGAGGCCTCTTCCTCAGCCCCAGCTTCTGTGAGAGTCACAGCCTGAGCCAGGCCTGGGGACAAGGGACATGTGCCCCAGGAGCCTGGGGCCTCCACAGGGAAGAAGCAATTTAGAGGAGGAGCAATAAATTAGCGGGAAGCAGTAATTCAGGGGAGAGTTTGCCTTCAGCTGAGCTTGTGGACACTACAAGGACAATGAATCAATAAATCAGGTGAACTTTGACCATGTTCTGCTGCAAACTGAAAGCACAGAGAGATGCTGGAGGCTGTTCACTCTGGTACAGCTTGTTCTGGCAAAGCCAGGAGGAAAACAGAGCCCTCAGAAGGCCTGGGAGAGCTTGGGAAAATATTTCAGAGCTGAAATGCAAGGAATGATTCAGGAATAGGGAAGTGGGGAACACTGGAGGAGAAGAGTCTGAGCTCTTCAGCAAAACAGATTCCAGAAGAGGGCAATGAGGGAAGACAGAAAGGAACAGTTTAGAGAATTCCAGTCAAGGGAGTGGAGTGAGAAATTCAGGGAGAAAGAAACCAGAGCCCAAGAGCACCCAAGGGGTCAGGGACAAAGTCACCCCCCAGCTCCCCATTCTTATCTCTCCCTATTGGGAACTTTGGGGTCTTCCCTGCCCAGCAGGTCCTGGAGGTTCCAAGCCCAAGCCCACAACAAGTCCCACTGAACAGCAGAGCCAGAGAGGCTTTCAGAAATATCCATCCCAAGTTCTAGAAAAGCTTTTAAATAGATTCTTTACCAGAAATACTTATGCTTGTAAGTTCATGATTTTTTTTTTTCTGGGGAAGAGCCATTATCACCTGGCAAAATGTCATTTTCTAGGATTCATCATCCTAGAAAATCATTATTGAATAAGTGGGGTGCAGAGCAAGGCTCCTTCCCTCAGGATTGTGCTGCTGTGAAGAACAAGGCTGCAAAGAGCTGATTTACAGGAAGAACTGTGAATCATCCCCAGGCTTTGGGCTGTCTGTGTGCAATGCACTGGAAATGTTTCTTCCCTAAGGACTGGAGTTCCTGAAGTTCATTGTGTTCATCTCAAGCCATTACTGCAGAACACTGAGGGCTTGGAAGGATGATGGCAGCACAAAGACAAATGAGAAGCCACTGGGGAGCCTGAGAGAGGAAATCCTCACTCCAGCATCATCAATGAGCATCAATAAGCCCAGGATTCCCCCCTGAAAGCACCAGAGAATCTGATTAACAACTTTCAGTTCTTCCATTTTCCCATCAACTCTGCACCACGCCACTTAAATCTCCTCTCTGATTTTCACTCCCTCCTCTCTGCTCCTGTGACAGGTTTTGAAACCACATCACAGTTCCTCAGAGAGGGGCTTTGTTTCCCCATCTGGGTGAGGGTGGTGACAAAGGCCATGGAAATCCCACCAGGATTTGCAGTGGGTTGGATCTTCAGCTGTGCTGACCCACAGGTGAAACCAGGCTCTGGAACTCCCCTGAGCAGAGCAGAACTCACTGGTGACTCTGAAATTCCAGCCTGGAGAGGAGAAGGCTCCAGGGAGAGCTCAGAGCCCCTTGCAGGGCCCAAAGGGGCTCCAGGAGAGCTGCAGAGGGACTGGGGACAAGGCATGGAGGGCCAGGAGGCAGGGAATGGCTTCCCAGTGGCAGAGGGCAGGGCTGGATGGGATCTTGGGCAGGAATTGTTCCCTGGCAGGGTGGGCAGGCCCTGGCACAGGGTGCCCAGAGCAGCTGGGGCTGCCCCTGGATCCCTGGCAGTGCCCAAGGCCAGGCTGGACACTGGGGCTGGGAGCAGCCTGGGACAGTGGGAGGTGTCCCTGCCATGGCAGGAGTGGCACTGGATGGGCTTTGAGGTCCCTTCCCACCCCCTCCCAGTGACTAAATATTCTCCATGAAGATGGAACTTGCAGATGTGTTCAAAATTAGGCATTTTGAAGGCACCACAGGCTGTAAAAAGAGGTTTATGCCAGGTTTTCCACATTCTTTCAGCCTGGTTGATGCAACTTAGGACACTTCTGTCCTTCCAAACCTAATCCAAGAATCATCAAGGCTGGAAGAGCCCTCTGGGATCATCCAGTGTCACCCCAGCACCACCAGCATCACCCCAAACCCTGTCCCCACATCCAGACACCTCTGGGACACTTCCACAGACAGTGACTCCAGCACTCCCTGGGCCTGACCCAAAAATTCCTCCTTCCTGCTCCTCAGCACTGTGAGGCCTTGGGGAAAGCTGTGACCAGGGAGGGGAGGGTCAGGAGGAGGACAAGGAACAGACTCTAAGGGAGATGATGTTCCTGTGGTCTGGGGAAAGAAGTCAGTGCTAAAAAATGGGAAAGGCTTCTGAAAGCAGGGAATGAATCCCCTGTGCTCTATGCCTGTGAGGGAAGTGAAAGCAGTTACAGGACTGCAACAAAACTGAGACAAGGAAAATTTTCTAATGATGAAACCAAAAAAAGACAGATGGCATTGCCTGAGAAGGGGGACATAAAAAAAAAATTATATTGGGAAGGGGTAGGGAGATCTGATCCCTCCTTGGGCTCCCTGAGGTGCTTCCTTCCTGAACCACTTTCACATAAGATGGGTTAACATAGAGCCTCAGATTCTGCCCTAGCAATGTAAATCTCTCCACCCTGCTCCCTGCAGTTGTAGAAAAAACAAGGAGACTCTGGTTGCTGCTTCTTCTTCAATAAAGTTGTTTATTCCATCTTATCTCTAATGTGCACAGCAGTACAGAGCTCAGCAGAGAGAGAAAGCTGAAGGAAAAATGGCAGGAATGAGCACTTATCAGCCTCCCACAGCATTTTTATACCTCTTCTGATAACCAATTACCACTTGAAACGAAACTTTATGTTGATTTCTCAACCAATATCCATAAAATAGTTCTGCTGATGTTACAGGAA
Source organism: Rhipidura dahli (assembly GCA_013399225.1). NCBI lineage: Eukaryota > Metazoa > Chordata > Aves > Passeriformes > Rhipiduridae > Rhipidura > Rhipidura dahli. The sequence goes on along the minus strand of VXAC01008789.1, from coordinate 50,353 downwards.
CTGCTGCAAAAAGTATCCAATGATTTTACAGCAGAAAATGGAGGTTTAGAAAGTGGAGGAAGAAGGCGACAACAACGACCCTTCCTCCATCTTAACTGTTTTACCTCTTACCTATTTACTACAATAACAATCCTAAAAACCTCTACATTTTCACCCTGTAACAATCTGCATAACATTCTAACTCAAACTAGAGCAGTCTCTGCAGTTTCCCAGAGTGTTGGCAAATCATTCCACGGGCAGAGACCAAAATATTTGTTGTACAGGTGGGTTTTTTTTCTCTCAAAACAGGCTGAACAGCAGGGAGAGGGGTATTCTCTATCTACTTTCTGGTCTCCACATCTCTCCCTTCTGTTTGAACTGTAAACACCTCCTTGGCAGCTCTGTCTGTGGCTCATCTAGCACAGTGAATTATACATGGTACAAACAGTGAGAGAATAACAATAACAACCAACACCTGCAAACCCATCTTTAAAATCCTTCTCCATAAGGGTGAAAGATCAAACCAATTGAACATATCAACCAACAAAATCCATGGTCTCCTCCAAGCTTAGCTACTCCATCCTCTAACTGCTGTGTACTCTCAAGGATGGATTTTGAATGATCCAACAAATTCCTACAACACACACCCTGGAATTCCTCACACCCATGTCCATGTGCCAACAGAAGATAATCAATGGCTGCTCTGTTTTGCAGAGTTGCCTGTCTCACACTTTGAACATCAGTTAACATATCACTCAGTGGGAGAGAGAGACAACCTGAGTGCTCTTAATTAGCCAACAGCCTAATTGGTCCGATTGTCTTAAGGCTGCTCCTGCAGCCGCACCAGGTAAAAAGCAAGCTGCAGCAAACCTTTGTCCAAAATTCCAAGCTGCAAATTGGTCATTACAATCTGGTTTATATGGTTCAATGAAGTTTTTTCTCTACATCTACGCTCTTTTAGCATTGCTGTGTTAGGCATTAGCAAGGAAAGCTTCCCAAGGCTGCATGGACCACCTCTAACATTTGAGGGTGTCCCAGGCCAAATTCTATCTCCACAAATGAGAAACATCCCTCGTGGCAGTTGTAATGGAATTTGGTTGGACCATGTGCTCAATTTTATGGTGGAATTGCACCAAGATGTTGCATCTCTATACATTTAGTGACTTCAAGTGACATCTGTCACTTTGTCTTTGGTCTGTTTCAACCTTGGGGAAGTGAACATCACACAAAACCCCATCTTTATTGAACCAAAAATTTTCAGTTCCTGAGGTTCATAAGGAGCCTTAGGAAGGGATTTGGTCCAAGCATCCCAATTTTCCCTTGGATTCCACTTTTCTTTTGGAGTTGAATTGAGAGTGAAAGCTTTAATAGAACATGTTTGGGACGTAGCCATTTGTGTGCTGGTAAACCCACCAGACACACTGAGAATGGTTTCTTTGGCTTTAAATGAGTCAGACAAATGGTGTCTGGGCCTGATGCATTGGCCAGAGTCTCCAAGACATTTTTCTTTTGGCTGTTTCACTGGGAAAACTGCATTGCTTAAGGCAATCAGTGAGATGATAAGGCACAATGTAATACCTGATTGGGCTCCTTGTTCTACAGCTTTAACTCACCCAGGAATCCCTAATCTACAATACAACTTACACAATATTTCTGCAGAAAATGCAGCTCACAGTTCTTGTGAAGAGAGTAGATTGGCCTCTGCATTCTCAGGAGATTCACTGGAACAGCAGTGATGACACCAATTCACATCTGTGTGCTCACTTCCTTGCTCCCAGAGTTGATTCCTGCTTGCTTCTGGGCCTGATGAGGTTTCAAAGTTTTTGCTGGAATCCACTTTGGTCCTGAGACACAATCACACCCTTTGCCCCGGTTATTAACTGGAATGGACCCTCCATCTTCCCAGTCTCTAAATCTTTGATCAAAACCAAAGGATCTTCCTTTAATTTCGCCTGAGTACTGTTTGAAAAACGCCTGATGATAATTGGTGGAGTAGGTTCTGCAAAGGAACTATTCAAGAAGTTTAAAACATACAAAGCTCTGTTCAATCTCCTCTGAGGTGTAGCCTCTGCTTCCCCCCTTTTTTGTCTATCCAAAAGGGATTTTAGGGTGCAGTGTGTCCTTTCTATGATTGCTTGGCCTGTCGAGGAATTGGGAATGCCAAATGTGTGATGAACACCCCAATTTTTCAGAAATTTGTCGAGGGTTTGTCCTCTGTAGGTTGGTACAGTTTTAAGTCTGTTTTAACTTCTTGAGGAACACCCAACAATGCAAATGCTTGTGAGAAATGTGTGTTTTGCTGTCTCACCTACATGTGGGGAAGCAAAGACTGCACCTCAAAAGGTATCTACTGAAACAAGAACATTTTTAAATCTCCCAAAACACGGGTGTTTGGTGACATCCATTTGCCACAACTGCAGCCTCTGCAATCCCCTTGGTTTCACTGCTCCAGGGAGGCTGGCAGTCTGGACAAGCACGGATGATGGCTTTTGCTTGACCTTCTGAGATGTGAAAGGTCTCCATCAGTTCTCGTGCATCCTCATGGAAGGATGCATGACTCAACTTTGCTCGCACAAAAATGTCTGGCACACTGTCTGAAATGACCATGGTCAATTTATGAGCTCGTGCATTTCCTTCTGACATAAATCCTGGAAGAGAATAGTGTCCTCTGAGGTGGATAACAAAGTATCCCTGTGTTCTTTGATCTAATAGATCTCTTAAGCACACGAGGTAAGGATACAGATTCTCGTTACCAGCCTCTTTCAGAAATGATCCCTCTATTCTTTTGACTACATCCTCTATGTAAGTTGAATCTGTAATTAGATTAAATGGCTCTTGAAACAAATGAGATGCCCTAACGACAGCTGCTAATTCCACCACCTGGGGTGACCCTTGTATGATTTGAATATCTGATTCCCACTTGTTTGTGGTTGCATTTCGCCATGTTATCACTGATTTGTGTGTCTCCCCTGACCCAGCAATAAACAATGTCATTCCATGTAATGGACCTTCACTTAACAGGGGTTTTTCTCTAAAGCTTATTTTTGACTGCAGCAATTTGTGACTGGGATAATTACTTGAGCAAACATGTGAGTGATCTAGCAATGCAATCTGCAAGTTGTCTGATTTTCGCATCACCCAATTTAAATATTTCTTTGTCAAAGGCAGATAGATCGTCTTAAAATTTTCACCTGCCATTGTTAGCAGCCTTGTTCTGGCTCTCATTATAATTTGAGCTACCATCTCTAGGGTTGTGAAAATTGTTTCCAGAGACCTGTAGGGTAGGAAAACCCACTCTAATATTAGCAAAGGGTCTGGCAGTGAAGGGTCCCATTGAAATATGAGGCCATAGAGTTGCCTATTTTCTCCTAACACTGCAAGGAAAAACGGTCGGTTCTCGATGAAGCGATGGGCTTGTCTCTGTTGAAGAGCTTCAGCAATTTTTTCAAGAGCTTCTTGAGCTTCAGATGAAAGAGTTATGGGTGAATTGATTTCAGAGTCTCCCCTCAAGAGGTTGAAAAGAGGTGCAAGTTCATCATTTGTGATTCCCACAATCGGCCTGATCTGCTCTATTTCCTCTAAAAGCTTCTGTAAATCTTGCAGATTTTTAACTTGAGTTTGGATTTGTCTTTTCTGGGGTCTTATCGTTTGTTCTGTAAGTTCCCATTCCAAATATCTCCACGGGGAATTTTCTTGAATTTTTGAAGTGGAGACCTCCAGTCCAGCTTTCAGGACTTCTGCAATCACAGTGTCTCGAGTTTCTCGCAGTTTCTGTTGCGTTGATGCCGCAATAAGTACAAGATCCATATAATGAATGATTGTTGCCCGAGGATGTTTCTTTCGAGCTGGAGACAAAGCTTGTGCCACAAACCACTGGCAGATGATTGGCAAATTTTTGAGGCCTTGTGGAAGAACAACCCAGTGATACCTTTGCCATGGCTCTTGTCTGTTAGCACCTGGAACGGAAAAGGCGAATCGAGGAGCGTCTTCGGGATGAAGAGGGATATTGCGAAAGCAGCCGCTGAGATCAATGATCACAATGGGCCAATCTCTGGGAATCATCGAGGGAGATGGAGATCCAACTTGCAATGGTCCCATTTCTTTTATCACCTCATTAATCTTGCTAAGATCGTGGCTCAATCTCCACGCACCTGAGGTCTTCTCACGAGTCACAAACACTGGAGAATTCCAGGGACTGTTGGTGGGTTTTATGCGGCCTTTCTGCAGTTCCTCTTTAACTAAACTCTTGAGGACACTCAGATTCTCTTCTTGCAGGGGCCACTGGTCCACCCAGACAGGATCCTTTGTTTTCCAGGTTAATTTCAAGGTGTTGGGTGCTGCAGTGACCCCTGTTAAAAATCCACCTCTATTCTCATTCCCCATTGTGGTAAGACGTCTCTTCCCCATACTGTGATGGGCTTCTGAAGTCAAGCTTTCAGTAGGCCCTTGCTTTACAACTGAATAGACACCCTCTGAGGTTCCTGCTGGTGGAATCTGTAAAATCACAGTTTGTGCTGCTTCTTTGATGTCAGCAAGCACAGTTGGAGGCAACTGCAGTATTTGCTCTTCTGGTCTGTTATAAGGTTCATCACCAGCTAACTGCTGTAATGTGAGGCCTGCATGGGCACCTCCTGTGTACCTTTGTCTCAGTTCATTAAGAGCTTTTCTCCATTTCGAATCCCACAGCAGAAGCTGTCCATCTGTAAGAATTGCTCTGGCAATGCCCTTACAGTCAAAAGGTACCATCTCATAGTTGCTGAATACACTTCTTAAAAGCTGCTTGAAGTATGGACTTCCCAATCCATGATTTCTCACTGCATCCATTAAATCTTTGGTAATTCGATCATCAATAGCTCTCCATGTTGGAGGGGCCTGGTGATGTGTGGAATGTGTAACAGAGATCACAACACTATCTGTTTCTATCTTATCAAAGTTTTTCTCTTTAAGTTCTTTTCTTCTATTGCTTGACCAGTCTGTTGTAACAGGCGAGTCTTTTTTGATGTATTTCTCAGGTGGAATCAAAGTTGTAGCAGTTTTCTGCAGACCTGTAGCTTGAGAAGGTGCAAGGCCTTGCTGGCTGTAGGTTCCTTGCATCCCTTCCTCACCTGCCCCTTCTGTCTTAGGGATGGAGATGTGGGCTCTCAGTCCTGCACTGTCCAGGAGAGGAGCAGGAACGTCTGGGACTGGCATCACAGGTGGCTCAGCAATCCTGGAAGCAGAAGGGATGTCTTCAGTACGAGTGGGAGGCATTCTGCCATCCTGTGAAACCCTGCAAGGTGGGGCAAGCAACTCCTCCACCAGCTCAGGTAGGATGGGTTGTACATAACTCCAGAGGCGGTGAAAAAGTCGATGAAGAAACTCCTCTGAAATATGGATCCGTGGTGGATCATGAGATCTCAAAGCAGGCACAGGAATGCCTTCCGAAATTGTAATTGTGATGATATCTTCATCACTGCGAGCATGGGCAGCTGCTTGAGGCTCAGAAAGTCCCAAGAGATCTGCTAGACTTTGTTGAGAAATTTGACGAGGATGTGGTCGAGTTCTTGCATCTCTCTCCGAGACTCCAGCAGCAATCTGTGCTTGATCCTCTGGTTCTGAAGGCGGAGCTAAACTGCTTCTAAAAAATTCGAAAACTCGACGTAATTGCCTCAAACTTACTGTGAATTCCCGCTGCGATGGCAGTTGTTGTTGTTGTTGTTGTTGTTGTTGTTGTTGTTGTTCCGGGAATTCAGCAGATGGCGGCGGGACAGCAGAGGCCCTCCGTGGTAACTCATTCCCCGGTGCAGTGTGGACAGCCTCAGCCTCGGAGGCAGTTAAAACAGAAAGTGCTGAAACAATGCCTGATATTAGAGCGTCCAGCACGACATCGTCTTCCAGAACAGGATCACGCTGTTGCTCTGCAGCAGAAGCTGTGAACTGTAAATCTGGTGTAGAGGTGAGCTCACGATGCGCGGCCGGGCACCGGGCGCGGCCTGGGCCGGGCGGCGTCGAGCTGGGAACCGGGCTCGCAGCCATGGGCGGGGCCGCAGCCTCTGGCTCCGCCGGGCTCGGTGTAACAGCGGCGGGCTCCGAGGGCGGCCCCGTGGGCGATGCCGCGGCCGCAGGCTCGGTAGGGCGTTGCTCCGGGGCCGCCNGGGGCTTGGCCCGGGGCCCGCCGACGAGCCGGTGCCGGTGCCGGTGCTGAGGGCCTGCCTGGAGGGCTGACTGGAAATGGGTGTAGGGACCCCACCCGTGTCGCGCGCAGCCGCAAATGAGGCCGCTGTTGCCTTGGTAACCGCGGTTAGGATGTTTTCACGCGCATGCGCAGAGGCCGCTGCCGTTGCCGTGGCAACCGCGGGATCCGCGGGCGGGGGCGCGCCGGCGGACGGCGCAGACGCGGAAGCGCGGGCTGGCGGCGCATGCGCGCTCGCGAGANGTCGGCAGCGGCGCGGGCCGTGACGTCAGAAGCAGGCGCCACCGCCGGTACCGGCGCTGCCTCCGCGCGACGCGGCCCGGACGCTGAGCGGGGTGCGGGCCGGGGCTGCGCCGGGCCCGGAGAGAACGATGCCCGACGCGGGCCCGCCCCTGAGCCGCTGCTCGCTGGAACCCCGGCTTCGGAAGGTACTGAGCGCTCCGCTTTGGGCGGGACCGAAACCCCGCCTCCTGGAGCTCGCTCAGTTGTGACAGCAATGCCGTGGGTCCCTTCCCCCCCGCCTTGGTCATGCGCAGGCGAAGGGAGTTCCAAAACCAAGCTATCCTCCTCCTCTTTCAGTGATACTAAAAGCCTAAGCTTTGCCGCTGCAATGACGCGTTTTGCCGCTTCTGCCGCCCTCTGGTCTCCCCGCCCCGGCGCGCCCGGGAGCGGTGACGGTGCCGGGGAAGATTTAAAGGCTGCCGCAGACTCGGAAACGCCTCCCTCGCCTTCCGCGGCACTTTCAAAACTTCCCTCCCCTTCTGCAGTAGGAGAAAGGGGTGAAAACTTCTGTAATACTTCTAGAACCACCCGCACTGGTGCCAATAAACGCCATGCTATTTCATCCCTTTGCGAGGCCAAATGAGAGAGAAGCTCGTTGGTACGTTGCCAAAAGCTTGGCAGAAACAATTCCTGAGTTTTAGAGTGTGGGAATTCCTTCTTTACCCAGGACAGCAAGTTAGCGAGCAGCTCTCTCTTTAGCGGGAATGGGTGCGTAGAGCATATTGTCTCAAAGGTATCTGTGAGACTCGTCTCGCTTACGGAGAGAGGAGTCTCCATCTGGGATTCTGGCTTTGGACTTCTTACCGGTGTTCAGGTGCCTTTCGGTCGCCTTCCCAAATCCCGGGACAGTCCACGGCGGCTCCGCCTCTCTCTGCAGCTGAAGCGAGGAGTTGCAGCAGCTCCAAGGACGACCTTGAGGCTTCTCTCGGTTTTTTCTTCAGCCAGCGCTGCTTTTCCTTTTCTTACGAGGAGATTTGTGGCCGTGGTAGAGCGCAGGTCAGAGGAGCGGGTCACACAGAGCACCAGATGTTAGCACAGAGCCTCCTATTCTGCCCTAACAACGTAAATCTCTCCACCCTGCTCCCTGCAGTTGTAGAAAAAACAAGGAGACTGTGGTTGCTGCCTCTTCTTCAAGTTATTTATTCCATCTTATCTCTAATGTGCCACAGCACAGCACAGAGCTCAGCAGAGAGAGAAAGCTGAAGGAAAAATGGCAGGAATGAGCACTTATCAGCCTCCCACGGCATTTTTATACCTCTTCTGATATCCAATTAACACTTGAAATGAAACTTTATGTTGATTTCTCAACCAATATCCATAAAATAGTTCTGCTGATGTTACAGGAACTGCTGCAAAAAGTATCCAATGATTTTACAGCAGAAAATGGAGGTTTAGAAAGTGGAGGAAGAAGGCGACAACAACGATTTTTCCTCCATCTTAACTGTTTTACCTCTTACCTATTTACTACAATAACAATCCTAAAAACCTCTACATTTTCACCCTGTAACAATCTGCATAACATTCTATCATCTAACTCAAACTAGAGCAGTCTCTGCAGTTTCCCAGAGTGTTGGCAAATCATTCCACGGGCAGAGATCAAAATATTTCTTGTACAGGGTTTTTTTTTTCCTCTCAAAACAGGCTGAACAGCAGGGAGAGGGGTATTCTCTATCTACTTTCTGGTCTCCAACAAGATCAAATGCTTTATTTGCCCCTTTCATCCCATTCCAGAGGTGACGTGAGAAGAAACCACCGAATGATGTCTCCTTTGTGTGTCAGCCAACAGGAATAAAACCAGCAGAGACCAAAGGGCCTCATTTCCTCCGTCACAGGGGTGTTTGGGGACAGAGATCAATGGCCCCAGGGACACACACCATCCTCCCCTGGCTGCCTGTGCTCTGCAGATAGCACTTGTCTCCTCACAGGCTGGGCAACACCAGTTTCTTTCTTCTGTCATATCAGTGAGGAAGTTGTAGTCAAACTCAGCAGAAGATAAACTGTAAATATTTAGTAGGTTATAGAATGTTTCTAGCAGTGCTAGGCTGGCTCAGCCAGTTGCAGTTCATGGCCTACATGGCAAAATGGTTACCCTGAGGTGTGGTTACATAAAGAGCTTGCCAGAAAATGTTTCCTTATCAGCTGTTGGGGCAGGAGGTAACAAACCCTCGTGGAATGAATCTGACTCAGGCTCAGCATTCCCCTGCAACACCCAGCAATGTCCCTCACAGGCTGCTACAGCCATGGATTGGTGTTCTGCAGGCTCACCAACCCTGGAGGGGCCCTGGAGCATCTCAGTGCCCAGGACAGGCTGGGGGAGCTGGGGCTGCTCAGCCTCGAAAGGAGCCCCAGCTGAGAGGGGCCCTCAGCCCTGGGTGTCCCTGGCTGTCCCTGGCTGTCCCTGGCTGCAGGGCCCAGGCTCTGCTCCGGGGCCCAGCAGCGGCACCAGAGCCACGGGCAGGGCCTGAGCCCAGCAATTCCCCTGCCAGGGGCACAACTCCTGCCCTGGGCAGGGCCTGAGCCCAGCAATTCCCCTGCCAGGGGCACAACTCCTGCCCTGGGCAGGGTCCAGCTGGAACAGAGCCCAGAGAGGGGCTGGGGTCTCCTCCCTGGGGATATTTCAGGATATTTCCAATCCCGTGCCCTGGGCTCTGGGATGGTGCTGGAGCAGGGAGCTGACACCAGATGGGACCCACTCTGGTCCCTTCCAACCTCACCCACCCTGGGATTCCTGGATTCTGGGGGCCTGAGATCAGCAGATGTGCTCAGAGTATGTGTAGCACCGCATGGCACAAGAGGCAGCATCAGACGGGAACATTTTTATCCAAAAGTCTGTCTGGAAAGGCTGTGTTCTCCCTGAGAAGCAAAACCTGTCATGTTTATTACAGCCAGGATGCTGAGGGCACAAACCTTTGCCCACCAGGGTTTCAAATCCTCCTCTGTGGCCTGCCCATAGAGCAGTTTGTGTTTGGGGGGTGAGAAGTGAAAGGTGAACACCTGACTTTACCTCCCCAAGCCCTGCAGCCGGGCAGGCCCATGGAAAATGTGAAAAAAAAAAAAAGAGAAGAGGAGCTCTTTAATCTTGGGATTGGAACTTGTGGCTGCCAAAAGTGGAGCTGAGCCCAAGCCCCAGTTCAGGGGCTGTGATATTCACACTGCATTTAATGTTCACTGCAGCATTCAACCAAACATTTGAGAAATGGACAAACTGCGGCTAAACAGAGATTTCTCCTCCCGCAGACAATCACAGTATCCAGACTGGTTTGGGTTGGAAGGACCTTAAAGCCCCTCCAGTGCCACCCCTGCCATGGCAGGGACACCTCCCAGTGTCCCAGGCTGCTCCCAGCCCCAATGTCCAGCCTGGCCTTGGGCACTGCCAGGGATCCAGGGGCAGCCCCAGCTGCTCTGGGCACCCTGTGCCAGGGCCTGCCCACCCTGCCAGGGAACAATTCCTGCCCCAGATCCCATCCAGCCCTGCCCTCTGCCACTGGGAAGCCATTCCCTGCCTCCTGGCCCTCCATGCCTTGTCCCCAGTCCCTCTGCAGCTCTCCTGGAGCCCCTCTGGGCCCTGCAAGGGGCTCTGAGCTCTCCCTGGAGCTTCTCCTCTCCAGGTGAGCACCCCCAGCTCTCCGAGCCTGGCTCCAGAGCACAGGGGCTCCAGCCCTGGAGCAGCTCCGTGGCTCTGGGTGTGTGCCAAGGCCTGTGCCGGGGTAAGAGGCGCACTCGGTGAGCCCCGCGTGTCCCTCCAACTCGGCATATTCTGAATTTGTGACACCTCCCACTGCCTGGAAAGGCACCGGGAGGGGCGGGCGGGTGCCGACACCGCCCTCAGAGCGCTTTTACAGCACCTCACACATCCCCGCCTCTCCTCAGAGCGCTTTTACACCGCCCCGAGAGCGCCCGGAGCGCCCTGACCGCGCCCGCCCCTCAGAGCGCCCGGGCCGCTCCTGCGCAGGCGCCGCCCGCGGAGCTTCCGGCAGCGCTGCCCTGGATGGCGGAGCCCGGGAGGGGACGGACGGAGGAGCCGGAGGAGCCCGGGGAAGGATGGCCGGAGGAGCTGAGGGGCAGATGGAGGCTGTGTGTGCCGGGCGGGTGCTGCCCGGCGGCGGTGCTGCCCCTGCTGCTGCTGCTGCTCGCGGTGCCGCTGCCCTGCGCAGGTGGGTCCCGGGAGCCCTCAGGGAGCGCGGCTGCGGCGGGGCCCCCTCCCCGGGGCCGAGCGGGGCGGGATAGCGGTGTCGGTGAGGAGCTGTGGTGTTTCCAGGGTTTTGCTGGAATCACAGAGAGGTTTGGCTTGGAGGGACATTAAAGCCCATCCAGTGCCACCCCTGCCATGGCAGGGACACCTCCCACTGTGCCAGGCTGCTCCCAGCCCCAATGTCCAGCCTGGCCTTGGGCACTGCCAGGGATCCAGGGGCAGCCCCAGCTGCTCTGGGCACCCTGTGCCAGGGCCTGCCCACCCTGCCCGGGAACAATTCCTGCCCAAGATCCCATCCAGCCCTGCTACCCTTCAGCTTCAGGCCATTCCCTGTGTTCTGTCTCCCCATTCCTTGTGGACAGTCTCTCTCGTCCATCTCAGTCGCACTTGCTCCCGGTGAATTGCACCGGCTGCAGCTGCAGCACGGGACAAAGAGCTTTGGAATCCCGTTATTTTGCTTGGAAGTCAGTCTGGTAGAGCCTAAGGGATAAATGAGGAAATGAGAGGTAGAATGGCAGGATGGGGGTTTTGACTCTCAGGACAGGAGCTTGTGCCTTGTCTTTTGTCCTTACACAGCAAAAAAACAACTCTTGCCCAAAACTTGTTGCTCAAAGAGGAAGTGCTGTGAATATTACAGAGGAGTTCAGAGTGACTGTACAGACAGAAAGTGACAGAACAGGGGCAATGGTTTTAGACTGCCAGAGGGCAGGGCTGGATGGGATCTTGGGCAGGAATTGTTCCCTGGCAGGGTGGGCAGGCCCTGGCACAGGGTGCCCAGAGCAGCTGGGGCTGCCCCTGGATCCCTGGCAGTGCCCAAGGGCAGGCTGGACATTGGGGCTGGGAGCAGCCTGGGTCTGGATGGGCTCTGAGATCCAAACCCAAACCCATGGGTGATTCTAACTCTGGAATTCAGAGTAATTGCTCTGCTTCAGTGACCTCTCCCCTTCCCCTGAGCCAAGCCCAGCTGTTCCCTGTGCTGCTGCTCCAGAATAAAGCTCTGGCTCTGAGTTCTCCCTGGTTCTCCAGATCCTTTCCTGATGTTGCTTGTAAGGGGCCTCCTCTTCCTCCTTCTGCTGAAGTGTTGACTGAAATTTTCCATTGGTTCCTGCACTCAGGGATGTCGTAAGCACCGAGCATCATGTGCTCTTCCTGGGATTTCCCCTGATAGTGGGCTTTGCTGTGATGCCAGTTCTTAATTTCTTCTGCTGTTCAACAGACTTTGTTACATAATCCTTATTTTTTTCAACCATTGTTTATTGGCAGTGTTGTTTAAAGTCTGTGAAATGCAGTAGTGGTGTTTCTGTGTTAGAACAGTTTGGGGGTTCTTTTGGTTTATTGGAATTGGACAGGGGAAGGAGATAGGCAGATGTACTAAAAAGCATTTCTGGTTTTTAATCTCTTCTTCCCACAGAAGTCTAATCCCTTATAATGATTTCTCAGAACCAAAGTGTCATCATGCTTAAGTGAACAAACAGCAATTAGTTAATGTCTGGCTTTTAATCATGAATAAAATAAGCCAGGAAGGAGTCTTGATTTTTAGGTTTTTCTTTGCATATCGAGTTACTGCCTAAATCACTTCTCTGCTAGTTAAACATCAGTGAGTTTGCTCCTTCCTTCCTGCATAGCTGCTCATTGGGAAATTAATGATTTTTGAAATTAATTTAGGGAAGCAAGCACAAAACTCCCTGGGAATAGGGAAATACGTGTAAGGGTGGATGACTGGATCACGTATTTGTGTCTGTAGTGTGAAGGATCAAGGAGTATCCTGAAAAACTGGATCCAAACTCCAGGAAACAAGGGCAGTGTAATTGAACAGAAAAATGTGCAGGGCAAAGAGAGGAGGGCTAAAATACAAGATCTGGAAAAAATAAAACTTCTACACAACAATTACAAGGCATTGTTTTGTTGGGTGTTCTTAGAAAACCCCAAAAGTATCAGGGCACAGCACTGCTTGTTAGAAGGAAAAGATTAGGTCATGTCTCTTATAAATGAGACTTCCATTAATTAATCTCAGCCAGTGTATTGTGGTTTTTGTTTTTGTTTTTTTTACACTGCTTCAAGCAAGTTGTTTGAGTAAAAAAAAAAGAACAAAAAGCTGGAAACTTGGTTCAAAAGGAAACCTTAAAGAATTGGTGCTGCCCTTCAGCTGTCTCTTGGTTGTGAGTTGTGTTGGACATAATTTTCAAATATGTCTGAAATAAAAAAGAATGTGCTTGATATCCAGGGAGAGAAGGGATTGCAGAGGGCACATCCCAGATGGGATCTTGGGCAGGAATTGTTCCCTGGCAGGGTGGGCAGGCCCTGGCACAGGGTGCCCAGAGCAGCTGGGGCTGCCCCTGGATCCCTGGCAGTGCCCAAGGCCAGGCTGGACACTGGGGCTGGGAGCAGCCTGGGGCAGTGGGAGGTGTCCCTGCCATGGCAGGGGTGGCACTGGGTGGGATTTATGGTCCCTCCAACCCAAACCCCTCTGGGATTCAGGGATCTGACTCACTGTGTGTGCTCCTGCTCCAGGACTGGATCACTGTAGCTTCTCCCAGTGCCATATTGTAATTAAAATATTGTATTGTGACACTGTTTGGATCCAGAGCAGGATATTTGCCTTTCCTGGGCTACTTCCCAGCTTTACAAAGCACTGGCCTGGCTTAAAACATGGACTGGGTTTCTTCCATCACCCTGTTCTTGGAATTGGGGAGAAAATCTTTGCTGAGAACATGAATCTCAACAGGATTTTCTTCCTGCTCCCACACCTCCTTTTTCCCATCTGACCTGCTGAGGTCTAAGAAGGAATATTGTAAGGCTTCATTTGTAAAGGTGGGAAAGATAATCTGAATATTTGAATTCCTACCCAAGACAAAGAAAAATACTGTAATAATTGAAATCTAGTAGTGGTTTTTTATCAGTTGGAGTCTGTGGGGCTCTTGTTAACACAAACTTTTTGGCTGAATTGTAGCCATCTGTTGGATAAATATCTGGGAAAAAATCTGGTTTATCCTTTGTTTTCTTATTTTCTGAGCAAATGTCCTTTGGCATTCCCTGGGTTTGTTTTAGTCTGTCAGAAGAGCAACAAATTCCTGCCTTGTGGGAATAAATTCTGTAGTGGGAGCCACAAGGTGTTATTGAATTATTTGGTTTTCATGTTTTTTTTGCTTTTGGGAGTTATTTCCCAAAATCTGCAGCCTGTGGAGTTCTCTGAATTCTCTGGAAGGATTTTGCAGAATTCAGTGTGGTTGTTGTCCCCAGGTTCCCTTTGGAGGAGGAGAATTTGGGTAGAATAAGAAACAATATTTGCAGTGAGGAGCCTCCCAAAGTCCCATTCAGGATGAGCTGTTATTGTCCAAAGAGCCTTTGGGTGCCCAACTGAAATGGGATTTATTGGTTCTGCTTCCTTAACACAATCAAATATCAAACTGCAATATCAAACTGATATCAGACTGATATCAAACAGCCATTCCAGGGGGTTCAGGTGTGGGTTGGGAATTGTGACCATGGGGAAGTAATTCATAACACACAGCAGATAAAATAGAAAGTCAAAGCCAAGAGGGTTATTTTTATGTTATTTTTATGTTATTTTTATGTTATTTTTATGTTATTTTTATGTTATTTTTATGTTATTTTTATGTTATTTTTATGTTATTT